>JAFEMH010001296.1:0-498833 GCA_022495995.1 Adenophora triphylla var. japonica
TGACTGCTTCTCGCAGGTTGTTCATCGGATTGCATGCTGATGAGATGTATTTGGGTGAGCGGGTGGCGAGAACGACGTATACGTACAGGCTCCGCTTTATGCGCCCCAACATACCTCCCGAGGAACATGTGGTATCCGAAGCCGATTGGCGAGGAGGCGGAGTATCTGCTTTTGAGGTCCACTGCTTGCCTCCCGAGTTTCCGGCTTGATATGGGCTATGTGGACTTTGTGGAGCTTTTACTGAGATCACCGCAGGTGGTGAGGCAGACTATTTGAAATTTCTGGGCGATCTGCACCAGTATAGACGGCGAGGTTTGGTTATCCCAGAGCCAATGGGTTGCTGGACATCCTCAAGTTGTAGAATATGCATCCGTTTCCCAACCACTTCTTTGTGCATATGGCCGACGGGGAGGTGAGGGTAGACTTGACACCCACTTGAGGCGCGAGGGTCGAGGGCTGTTCGCGCTCTCCTCCCAGGAAGGCGGTGACGGGTATACCTCTTACTTTTCTTTTCCTCTTATGCATCGATTATTATGTTTTAGCCATGATGTAACTCTAACGCCTGATTTTTATGCCAGGTTCACCCAAAATTCTTATGTGCCGGGGCCTCTGAGGGCGAGACCAATATGCTTGGGCACTTACTGGCGAGCTCAGAGTGCAGTCTGAGGCAACTTTCCTGCACCAAATCGGAGAGTCGGTGGACGTGCGATCAGCCTTGTGGCGGCGGCGCAAGCGAGGCAGAGAATCCCATGATGAGGGGTAGCTCGACATCCCAGATTTTACAGCGGTCGCGCTTGGACCTCCATTCGGGGTCTTTAGGACTTTTTATTTTGTAGTACCTGTAGGGAAAAAGTAGGAAAGAAGCATGGGGACTCTATGTTTTTTATCTTGAAACTCAGCGATGTAATGCGAAATGCTTTATGTACAAGCTTAATGAGTTAATTTGAATGTTTCTATTTTCTATTTTGTACATTGCAAGTGAAAAGTTATCCTAGAAATTGATGTATAAGGCGGTTACCCTATGGTTTAGAGAGGGTTTAGGCTCAAAGTTTAGGGTTTTGGGAGGCATTTGTCACCTGGAGGCTTGAGGCTAGGGTTTAGAAGAGTACTTGTCTCACTGGAGGCTTGAGGCTAGGGTTTCAAGGGTACATTCTGTCATCTAGGCTTGAAGGCTAGAGGGTTTTAGAGAGGAGATTTGTTTCCTAGGCTTGAGGCTAGGGTTTAGAAAGGCGTTGTCATCTAGGCTTGAGGCTAGGGTTTAGAGAGGAGATTTGTTACACCAGGCTTGGAGCTAGGGTTTAGAAAGGTCTTATTTGTCACCGCCTAGGCTTGAGGCTAGGGTTTAGAAAGGTATTTGCTCACCCCTAGGCTTGAGGCTCAGGGTTTTAGAAAGGTATTTGAGCGGGGAAGGTTATGGTTTAAGCGGGCGAGGCTGGAGTGGGTGTCTTATGATGGGAAGATGGGGATGGATAAGTTGATGTCCAGAGATAAGGATGGTGGGACCGAGTCATCTTGAGAGTCAAGAAGGGCGTCTTTGATAGAATTGAAGAGTTTGAAAAATTTGTGGAGACAGAGAAGTGATTTTATAAACAAGGTGCCAAAGAGGGTGGCATTTTTGAAAGTATGTTATTTTGATAAGGAGGCCTTATGATTAATTATATTTCTAACTAACTCGAAGAGTTTGCCATACATGCTGATCTTGATGACGAGGGATGCCCTGCTTGCTAGGAATATGACTTCGTTGGAGCCCACGATTCTTGTTAGAGACTTACCTTGGCCTTTTAAGAAGGAAATCACATAGTCGGCCTATTAGCCTCCGTTAGAGGAGCCTCGATGTTTGATGAAGTGACCTTGGCGAAGCCCCGATTGATAATGCGTGGAGCGATCTGGAAAGGAATGATGCCAGCAGAAGTGAATCGGTGAAAGCTTTGAGAGAACGACTTAACAGAAGCCCGGCTTGGAGAGATTTAATGTCATCCCTATTGCGAGACAGAGTGCATCTTGCGGCCGTGGAAGGCGGAGCCCCTGGTTTGAGCAATGAGTCGATCTGATGGCACTTGGCCAACGAGACTCGAAAATGCTAATATGTGCGGGGGCACATTTTTCAAAAGTGGGAATGGATCCCGAATTCGTATATGACACTCTCGCTTATGGGTTTGACTCTTTTGGGAGAGTATAAGCATCGCCTAGGTGTAGAAAAGTGCTATGGAAGCCCCTGGCAGCGGAAAAGAACGGTGTTTGGCTCTTCACTAGATTGTAGAAAAGAAGACTTGTCAGAGACATTTGAAGACTTGTTTTATTCAGAGGATATATGTTTTGATTGCTCGAGAATGGACCTCAGCTGATTGGTTTATCAAATTCCAATTATCTAAGTAAACAAATAATGGCTTTGCTTTGATTAGAAGTTGGAAATGCGGCTTGACTTTGTGGAAGGAGAAGGATGTTAGTTGTTGCTTTCTTTGCACTGTCCAGAATGTTTGGTGGTAATTTTCATACGAGGAAATTTGCTCTTTGTATTGATCTTCCTTTATGGGAAAGAATGAAAAATAGAAAAAAGAGTATGAAGAGTGGAAGAAACAAGCTGGAGTGGAAGAAAAATTGGGATTTATTTGAAGCAATTATAGCCCCTTCTATTTTTCTGTCTTTTAATTCAAGATTCGTTGCTCCTTTGTTCTCGCGGGCGGGGGGGGATAGTCCACATGCACAGCGATCTCCTTGCTTTTACCGGAGTGCCGGAGAGAGGCACCTAGGATGCGAAAATGACTTCCAATGAACTTTGCGAGACAGTGTTTGAAGAGTCGAATAAACGGATTTCAAAAGAATAGGGCGAGTTCCCAAACTTGGCGAGAGTATGCAGTATGCTCACGTAGGATAACGAAGTGACTCGGAATGAGAATGCCCATCATCGGTAGAGGTTAGGTTTGCGGTCTTTGGAGTTGCGATACGACCATTGAGTGATGCTTAACATGACCTCTTAAAGTGAGAGGTCGGTTCAGGCCACATTACTGGCTGAGAGGTTGGCTTGAGGGATGTGTTTGGGAATTTGACTAAGGCGAGGGGATTTTCTTGTTGTTGCTTCTTCCGAGTACCTCTTAAGAGTGAGGAGTTAACTTTTGATTTTAGCCCGACGTCAAGGGTGGTGATGGAATCCTCTAAAAGTGAGAGGATGGATTAAAACTTGGAATTGGTTTACGGGATTTGTCCAAGAGGGGAATCTTTGTTGCTTCTTCTCGCGAGTTTGTTGTGATTTCGGCAGGTAACTTGATCACGATAGGGACCTTCACTCGATGTCTCATTTTCAACCTTTGGGATGGGAGGTTCACTTCGGGAGGGTCGGGGTGATGAAAGGTTTTTTTTTTTTTTTTTTCAAACACCCTCTTATTATGAGAAAAAGCCTTCGGATTTGTTTTGCTCGCGATAGCCCCTCGCGTATGTCCCTTAGGATGCGTTTACCTTTTGCCCTCTTGGGCTTGGAGGTGGTTCCTTCTTTTGTGAGTCGAGCCAGCCCCTTATCTGTATGAGTTTCTTCGCAGTTTCACCGCCTTTCTTGAGCTTGGAGGTGATTACTTCCTTTGTGAAGTCAAGGGAGCCACCTAGTATGGGCTTCTTCCTTAGGGTCTCAAAACTTATCGATCTTGAAATGAAAGGGTATTATTTTTTAGTGAGGATAAGGTTATGGCTTCCTATGGTGAGAGGTTTAAGCTTCAATCGCTTCTTGGATAGCATTCTACAAAAGAGTATTTTTAAAATAAATGCAAACTCTCATTTAAGCCGAGCTTATTAATGTAAGGCAAAAATATATTGGGGAGCCATGAGGAAAGAGATATGTGAGCATATTCAATGAAAGCTTATCGATCAAATGGAAAATCGAGAGGAGACGCGAGATTTGGGGGGTTGGTGAGCCCCAGAGTTGATATTCATGTAGCACTTGTGAAGGATAAGAACAACTCCTTACATCTTCTTTAAATTGCAAGTGGCGTAGAAGGCTATTTGTGTGATGATGAGCAACAAACGGTCTTTGCTTATCTTGATCATATGAAAAGGATGTTTAAGAGTGGGGGAGAGTGTATTTGGGGAAGTGTATGCTCGAGGAGCATAGAGAGTGTGTGCAAGGAGAGGGTTTGGAGATAGTGCATGAAAAGTATATGGTGGAGTATGGAGGGAGTGTATGGGAGAAGGGTGTATGGAGATGGTGCATAGAGATGGTGTATATGAGGAAGGGATGGTGAGTTGTTCACTCCAATCAAAGCATTCATTCATGGTTTTACTTTATTAGCCGGTAGAGTTATCAGTGAGATTAGCAATCAAGTGATAATTATAAATAAAACAATCTTCTTGAAAGTAAAAGCGAGATTATGTCTCAAGTCTAGAGAGAAAAGAAAGAAAGACTCTTTTATTATTAGAAGTGGCTATGATCTGATGTGGACATTACATACCAATGCCCAAAGCGGAAGGTAAGAAAAGACAATGGCAGACCCTAGAACCTAGAAGCTGAATGAGATACTAAATCCTTCCTTGAAGTTGCACGAGGGGTTTCTTCATCAATGAGGCCTTGGTTGATCAAACTTTGAATCAAGCGTTTTAGGCTGCTTGAGTTGTCGGAGTGGTATGCCCAGTTCGTACTTGTGGTATACGCAAAACTTGGATTCATCCAAGTCATCTCTCTTGTTAATAGGCTTGTAGTTCTCGAGCGGCTTGATCAAATTCTTTCCCACCGGGATGTCGAAGAACTCGCCATATGTGGCATTCCCAAGTCATCAAAATGTTCCTTGTTGATCTTCTTCTTCGGGGTATTGGTGCATTTCGTTGGTTGGTGGCCATGCGGGCACTCCTGAGATGTGAGAGAAATTTTGTTGTGTTGAACCATAAGTGGGACCACAAGGCCCATGTGGACTGGTAGGGACTCTGGAATTGAGCACGGGAGGAGGAACTCTTCTCAAGGTGATTCCTGAATGTAAGGGCAAATGGTCTTTGCTCGAATTTCATGCATGTCTTTGAGGAGGTTGATCACTCCCCTGACCTCCATGTTTGAGACTTCTTTGAGGGCTTCAATGCTTTTCTCCCGAGAGAACAATGATGTGGAATTGCAGCCAGAAGCATATAGGCGGAGTCGAAAGCCAAATGAGTTGAATTAGATTCATAATTAAATGCTTAAGGCATCCTTGAAAAAATTTGACCTCCACAATTTTTGAGTTTGGCCAGGGAACTGAAGTTGCCTACGTATACCCTTACCATTTAAGATGCGAGTCTCAAGGAGTCACGCGTAAGTTCGAGGGGGATGAATGTGGGAAGAAGGAAGATGACTCGATCCTTGGAGTCGAATGAGGGTGATCTAGGTGAGTTAATTGGACTTGGATGAGAATTGGTCTTGATTGGTAAGCTGGCTTTGGTAGGCCCTAGATGGTGGTTTTGGTCGAGAGAGGTTTTGCCCTAGGTGGATTTTTTGATTTGAAAGGTGCTTTGGAGATAAAAATCTTAAACTATCGGATGGTTTTAAGGCCGAGGGCCGGAGACTATGGAAGGTTCGAAGATGAGAGGTAGAACTTTGAAGAGGTCCTAGATTGAAGGATAGTTAAGCATTTTCATTTACAAAAAACTTTTTATGGGGAACCTACTCTTGGTTGGAAGGGGACATACCCCTTTTTCGCGACTAACTAAATGTCTAAAGTGGTGGATCCCTAACGACTAACGAGTCTCATATAGACATTTAATATGATATTTATGGAAAGTACTACGAGACCCGTGATAGGACAAGATCAGCATTCAAACTTTACATAGTCACGTCGCTTTAAAAAGGAAAATCAACTTTTTTTTAGTGCCTTTATTTTCTTTATAGATCTTGACTTATCATTGATTCGTAGTGACTCGAAACACACAGACCTTATTAATTGTCTACATGAAAAAGCTAGTCCAATGGGGACCCAGCCGGTCAGCGGGAGTGTACTCCTAGCAAAGTGGGTGGCTTACAAGGGTTGGGTTTCAGGGCTCCCAGGTGCGGCCCAGAAGCGCAACGGTGAGTGGATAGGCCAAGTGAGACTCGGAAGAGGAGGCGACATGGTATCGCACACTTCTGCGCCCACTTGGCTTTTCCGATGGGTTAAGGGGTAAGGCTAAGTGCGGATGTGACACGGACAGTGGTAGTGTGAGGTAAAGAAGTCTAATTCTTTTTAAGAGAAAGATTTTTTTTTAGGAGATGCATGCATGCAATGCAACGGAGTTAAGAATAGAGAAGGAAAAAGAAAAATAAAGTAAAATACAACACCATACAAGAAAACGAAAGTCTAACCCACTTAGTTTGAAAAAAGTTTCAAAACAGGTCCCAGCCAGAGTCGCCCATTGTGAATACCCCAGATCCCGATGCAACGCGCATTCGGAAGTTTGAAATAATTAATCATATAATGTCTCCGAATCGAGAATGGGATATTCATTTCAGTGACACTCGATTGTAAACCATATTAAAATATTAGTTTAAATTTTGAGTGTCGCCACGCCACTTGATATAGCGCTTTGAAAAAAGGCTAAGCATTTGCAGATAGATTGGGTTCGGGGATCCAAGTTAACCAGAAGAAACGCTATCCCACTCCTATTGCAGACGAATCGGTCTTTCTAGCATGTGGGGTGTCGGTCGTGTGCCGGCTGTTTACGGGGAATAGATCGAGGAAACGGGGATCATGCGCTAAGGAGAGAGGGGAGAGAGAAGAATTAATGTAATGATCACACCCTAGAACCTTTGAGTTAGGCCCTCGAAGGTGCACTAATCAACGTTCATCCTTGGGGGATTGTTGATCATGGGACCAATTATAACTATAAGGTAGAAAGTAAGAAATAGTTCCTCAAGATCCATTGAGGTTTTCTTAGGCGAAACCTTAGATCATCTCGGCTCATTGCATATTTAAATATATTATTAAAAAGGTCCTAAAATCCTTTAACATGTAAAGGCACAATTAAAATATAATAAGCATGCGAATATTTATGCAGCAATAATAATAATAATAAGGAACAAAAATATTAATAAGAGCCTTACCCAATTGTATGCAAGACTTTGGGACCGAATCTGAGGGCGGTCGAAGGGAATGGAGAGAAATACGGACGAAACAAGTGTAGTCCTCGACTTTAACTGAAATAAATTGTGTGTTGAAAATGAAGCCAGGGCACCTATTTATAGTACTTCGGTATTTGGGCCGGGCCAGTGAAGGAGTCGATCGGCCCTAAATATAAGGGTCGATCGGCACAAAATAAAGGGTCGATCGGCACAAAAGATCTTAGGTTCGATCGGCAATAATAAAGATTCGATCGGCCATTCAGCGGGGAAAGGGCCGGCCAGGCACAATATCTGGCGTACTTTCCACGCGTACGGCGACGGCGGAATTGTGAGAATAAAGAGTAGGTTTTTAGGGTTTCACTTAAATAACCGGGCCGGACATTTAAAAATGCCTTTTTTCGGACCGGAAGTACTAACACCCGGCTTTGCAACTTTGCTAGACATGGGGAGAAGCAGCTTGGGTTTTTTGGGGGCACTCCTGATGACGACTAGGTAATTTTCCTTGATAACTTGGACTACGTAAAAATGACGGAAAGCGCCGTGGTCGGCTCAAAACCTAGGCTACGCGCAGCACGATGGTAAACTCACAAGAACCCTAGTGCCCGGCTTCGAGCATGGCGGCGCGCTCTAACGTCATCAAAACTCATTGATGAATGGGTCAGAGGAAGGCACGGTAGCCTGAAAGCTATTTTGAAATAAAGGTTGACATAATCTTGGTTGTAGTAGAAGTTCCGCTCTTCCTTATCGATCTTGAGTCAAGCTTGCCCATATAAGTTAACTTGTACTCGGTTCTATCCACCCCAGTACTTGGAATATAACTTCTCGATCATGGGATCCCCAGGCTTTGGAGCCCTCTCCCTTTGTTTACCTCGGCTCTCCCTTCTTCGTACCCGGGCGGCCGTCGGCTTGGGCACCTTCCACGAAGGCGTCAACTATGCGAGTAGTAGGCGAGGAGGTGCTCTTCTCTTCCCGTCATATACGCATAAAGACGAGGGGACAAAGTTAGTTACCTCGTCAATGGCTGATTTTAGGACGGGAAGGAGTTTCCCCTCCTCGTCATGTCATAAGGCCGGAGGGAGCCGTACCTCTCGACCGCTCACGCATTTCGCGATTGGAGGCCGGGTAGAACAGTTCGATGTGCTCCATCATCTCAGGCCTATCCTCAAAAACTATAACGTTGGGTGAACCGGACTCAATCCTATCTATTCTTGTGGAATCCGGGTATTGAAGGAATAGCAGTCGGCCCATAACCTTTTAATTGCTTGCTTATTTCATCCAAGGTCCCCTCTCTCTACGATATACCCTTAGATTGCCAGTGTGATATCCATAATCGGAATCGGGGGAATGATCCCAAGAACGAGCCATCTAAGGGGAATCAAAGATTAAAGGGGAGTTCGTTCAATATTCAAAAGTGTTCAACAAGACCCGAAGAAAATCAAAGTTTGAAAGTTTAAAACTTGAATTCATGAAGAAAAGCTCTATTCTTCAACAATGGCGGTTCGTGTTTCTTGACACATTCAAAATTCTTTCCAAAACATCCTAAAAACTTGAAATCAAAAGCGAAATGCGAAAGGGGAAAGAATTTCATACACGAGCGTGAAGGAATGAATGGAATCGCAACAAAAAGCAACGTCCTGGAAAGATCGTGTTCGCCTGGAATGGAAAGGATGAGCATTTGTGTTCGCCGGAGATTTCTCTCGCCTTTGCTCTCGAATAAATGGGGTTTGTAAAGAATGAAATGAAAGGGTTTTAGCTTTTATAACCCCTTAATCGGGTCAAACCACGTAGGTAAAGAGGAAAAACGAATTATCAACATTAAATGTTATCGCCGGTTTTCGAGGTATTGACAAGGCAGGGGGCCCAGGTAATCATTAGAATAGCAGCAAATCGGTTACACAAGGCGACACCGAGGGAACGAATCAAACCTGTTCGTATCCCATAGCCGAGGACGCAGGTGACTTTCTACTCGTCCTAAGCCGAGCTAGAAAGTCGGAGACCCATACCGAACGGTATAACCGAGATACGAACATGGGCTTGCTCGAGTTGGGCCCAATTGGATTGGGCCACGAATATTATCTGATAACCAGTATCGGAGCCGAGTAAGGTCTTCCTCGTATGCCAGGAACATTTACCTCGGCCTTATGTCACCCATGCTTGGGCCGTCATGTGGCAGCGTAACGAGGAGAAAAGTTCTTACCTCGGCATTTCATCAACGTGACGAGGAAACAAAATCATTTACTCCGGCATATATACTTGTCGGCCAATCACCAAATGACGAGGGAAACGGAATCATTCACCTCGGCCTATTTGCCAAGGCCGAGGTAAAACATTTATGTTCCTCGGCGTTCCGGCTAGCGGGTATTATACGGTCCTTATACGAGGATTATACATTCATGATCCAATCAGGATTGTAACCAACTACACCACTTCAAGTCAAACAAGGACTCTTTAGCGAGATATAATTCTCATAGGATTACATCTTATCTCTTTACAAGTTTACTTCAACATGGATTCTATCAATCCATCCCTATAAATCTCAAGCCCCATGGCTCATAATTAGTACGTTACTTTTACCTTGGGAAAACTACGTCCATTTGTTTTCTCATATACAAAACGTGAACTTACTCTCACGGAGGGGCCTTTAGCGGATCCGCCCGGCTTAGTTTACGTGTTTTCTCTTATTTTCGGGCCTTGCAATCACCCAGGAGCAATCATCGCTTGGATTTGGGAATTTGTTTTGACGATTTTGGCATCATCAATATATATATATATATATATATATATATATATATATATATATATATATATATATATATATATATATATATATATATATATATATATATATATATATATATATATATATATATATATGTATGTATATATATGTATATATATGTATATATATATATATATATATATGTATATATATGTATATATATATATATATATATATATATATGTATATATATATATATATATATATATACTTTCCATTATATGTGAAAGTGTGTAGGTTTTTTTCATCCGTCTCACATGACTTAAAACTATCCAAAATAACAAAGTTTTTATAATTTTATATTCAGTGAGACCCACTTGTTATACTTACAACAACAATTTACTTACAATCCTCTCACCCATTTTCTCTCATATATTGCTTTTTATACTCACAATACTTCAGTTAAAAATTAAGAGTGGGAGAGGGTAGAATTTTCTCTATCCATTCTAATGCTTCGTCAATAGCTTTATATACAACATATAGATCTTGATAAGATATTGATATAAAATTTGATACAAATCAATCTCTATAATTACGCTATCAATCCATACAATTTCGCTAGCTACTTGATATACACTATCAATCCCTATAATTACGCTAACTATTTAATATACATAAATGAGGACAAGATATTTACAAACAGAAACGAGAGTATCCTGAGAGCGAGCTCCCTCCTAGCGCCTCCCTTCTTGCATCTGTCGCCCTAGCACCCCACGGCTCGGCTTCTCTCCAGTGCCCCATCTCAGCGCCCAAGCGCCCATCACCTTCCTTGGGTCCTCAGCTCTTCCTGGCGCTCCTTCTGTGGTCATCTTGGCGCTCCAGGGGTGCGCTCCTCCAACACCCCCTCAAGTTGGAGTGTAAAGATCACAAACGCCCAACTTGCTAAGTAAGATAGTAAATTATCGGGTTTCAAGCGCTTTCGTAAGTACGTCGCAGCGAGCGAGAGGTGTGAACATATTTCGTAAGGATGAGGCCAGACTGAATAGCGTCACGAACAAGGTGACAATCAATCTCGATATGTTTAGTGCGCTCATGAAAAACAGGATTATGGGCGATGTGAATAGTTGACTGACTATCACATATGAGAGTCATAAGAGCTGAGAGATTGATCCCAAAGGATAAGAAGGCCACGCATCCATTTAAGTTAACACATCGCGCTTGCCATAGAGCGATACTCGACTTCGGCCGAAAAGCGAGTAATGGTGGTTTGCTTCTTAGTATTCCATGACACAGGATAACCACCTAATAACACAAAGTACGTCGTCAAGGAACGACGAGTAATGGGGCAGTTGGCCCAGTCAGAGTCACAATAGGCATATGGTCATTCAAGTCGGTGCGCAATAGAATCCCCTGAACAGGATGTCCCTTAAGATAGTGAACCACTCGTAAAGCCGAATACCAATGAGCAAACTTGGGTGTTCTCATAAACTGTGCGAGAATATGAACAGTAAGAGAGCTTGTGAATACCTCCCGTCCCGATGCAACGCGCATTCGGAAGTTTGAAATAATTAATCATATAATGTCGAATCGAAATGGGATATTCATTTAGTGACACTCTCTTTAAACCATATTAAAATATTAGTTTTAAATTTTGAGAGTCGCCACGCCACTTTGATATAGCCCAAAGCTTTGAAAAAGCTAAACAGTTAATTGGGTTCGGGGGTCAAGTTACAACAGGAGAAGAAACGCTATCACTCCTATTGCCCGACGGATCGGTCTTTCTAGCATATGGGGGTGTTGGTTGTGTGTGGTGTTTACAGGAATAGATAGAAGAGACGGGATCATGCATAAGGAGGAGGGGAGAGAAAGAATTAATTGATGATCACACCCTAGAACCTTTGAGTTAGGCCTCGGAAGGTGCACTAATCAACGTTCATCCTTGGGGATTGTTGATCATGGGACAATTATTATTAAGGTGGAAAGTAAGAAATAGTTCCTAGATCCATTGGGTTTTCTTGGGCGAAACCTTAGATCATCCTCGGCTATGCATATTTAAATATATTAAAATAGTCCTAAATCTAGCATAAAGGCACAATTAAAATATAATAAGCATGCAAATATTATTATAATATGGCAATAATAATAATAATAGGGAACAAAAATATTAATAAGAGCCTTATCAATTGTAGCAAGACTTTGGGATCGAATCTAGGGCGATTCGAAGAACATGGGAGAGATACGGACAAAACAAGTATAGTCTTGAATTTCAGGAATAAAACGTGTGTGGGGAGATGTGGGAAAAAATTGTGTTGGGTGGAAGAAAAGCGTATTGTGTGTGTGTACGTGTGTGTTGAGAATGGGGAAACCCCGAGCGTTTATTTAATGAAACCCAATTGTGAGTACAGTGCACGTATTTATAGTGCTTGGGAATGGGCGGACCGAAAGAAAGGGTCGATCGGCCCTCTTTTGGATAAGGGTCGATCGGCATTTTTAAAAGATAAGTTTTATCCTAAATACAAAGGGCCGATCGGCCATAATGAGAAATACAGTTCGGATCGGTACTTCTTTGCCTTGAATTAAGCTTGGCCCAATTTGCTTGGCCAAATCCTTTCCTCCCGGCCCAAATTGCAACAACCTTGGCCCCAAATTGCCTTGACCGTATCACCTTTGAGCCGGCCACACTTGGCCTTTGTTTGCTATCAATATAACTCGTTACATCTCACGATTTTGCGGTCGCACTTTGATCGCTCTAATGACTTCTTTTGCACTTCGCTCTTTGGGATTTTATTTTTCATTTTAACCCATAAATTTTTCTAAATCAATTTCGTCCCAAATTTCCATATTTCCCAGCTTTAGTCCCTGAATTTTCAATAAATTCCAACTTGATCCAAAAGCTTCCAAATGCCGTTTAGTCCCGTATTTTCCCGAATTGCACTTCGCTCCTTTTTCGGACCGGGTACTAACGGTAGCCCCTCGGCGACGCTTCTTGTAAGACAAGTGGGGTCGACGATAAAAATAGGATCCGTCTGAAAAAGGGATTTCGGGAGGTAAGACAATGATTTTGCGGATGTGAAGTTTGGACTCGGGCGAGTCGCAAATGGAAGATGACCACTGGTAGGTCAAGCGATTTGGACCCACGTCCGGGCTACCTACGTATCCCAAGAGGAATCAAGCCAAGTCGTAGTTCGAAAGAGTGGGCGTTTAGTACCCAAGAATGGCGGACGTGCGGCGTCTCAAACCGAAGATATAATTGTGCGGGAATCACCCGGGGATGCGTGGCTGCGTGAAAGTCACTTTGGAATGTGAAGACGTGACTGCATGAAAGTCACCAGGTGTAACCGCTGTGCGGGAGTCACCTAAAAAATTGTGAGAGTATGACTATGAGGGTCACCGGGAAGATAAGAATTTTAAGCGTGTGGGAGTCACCCCGAAAAAATAGGAATTGACTTTGAAAGGAGTCACCCCGAAAAATAAGGGATTTGACTTTGTGGGAGTCACCCCGAAAAATAAGGATTTGACTTTGTGGGAGTCACCCTCGAAAAATAAGGATTTGACTTTGTGGAAGTCGACCCAAAAAATAAGGATTTGACTTTGTGAGGAGTCCACCCGAAAATAGGAATTTGAGTTGTAAATAATAACAAAAAGTTAATTTTGAAAAAAACCATATTATTAAAAGTACGGTCAAACGCTATGGCTCGAGGCGGGAAAAGAAAGAGTCGATGATCGTGGGACCAGGAAGGACTTAGGCCACTATTGTTGCGAAGTTTGTGGAAACCGTAGGCTGCCGAGGACTTAGGCTACAATTATCGATGATCGTGGCCGCCAGGAAGAATTTGAGGCCACTAATGAAGGAGGCAGTAGGCTCCAGCTACCAAAGGACTTAGGTTACAATTATCGATGATCGTGGCGCCGAAGAAGGGGAGAGGCTACTAATGAAGGAGAAGTAGCTGGGCCCTTAAGAGGACTTAGGCTACAATTACTCGATGATCGTGGTGCCAAAGGACTTAGGCCACTATTATTGGAGAAGCTGATAGGCGCCAAAGGACTTAGGCTACAATTATCGATGAATCGTGGTGGCTCAAGGGATTGGAGGCCACTAATGATGCGGGAACCAAGCTGCCGAAAGGACTTAGGCTACTATTTACTTGATGAAGAATAGTTGTGTGAATTGATTGGGATTATTATGGCCTCCCAATGCCGAAGAACCAAGAGATTAAAAGATTTGGATTATTGAGGCTAGAGTTTAGAATTTTGTCATCTAGGCTCGAGGCTAGGGTTCTAAGAGGTATTTGTCACCTAGGCTTGAGGCTAGGGTCTAGAGAGGTATTTGTCACCTAGGCTTGAGGCTAGGGTTTAGAGAGGTACTTGTAACCTAGGCTTAGAGGCTAGGGTTTAGAGAGGTATTTGTCACCTAGGCTTGAGGCTAGGGTTTAGAGGAGATTTGAACAAGGTAATTTGAGCGGAAAGGTTATGGTTTAAGCAAGGCGAGGCTGAGTGGGTGTCTTGATGTCCAGAGATAAGGGGTGGGACCGAGTCATCTTGAGAGTCACAGAGAGGCGTCTTTGATAGAATTGAAGAGTTTGAAAATTTGTGGAGACCAAAGAGTGATTTTGTACACAAGGTGCCAAAGAGGATGACATTTTTTGAAAGTATGTTAATTTGATAAGGAGGCCTTATGGTTAATTATGTTTCTAACTAACTCAAAGAGTTTGCCACATGCTGATCTTGATGACAAGGGATGCCTTTCTTGCTAGATATGACTTCGTCGGAGCCTCGATTCTTGTTAGAGCCCCTGGCCTTTTCTGAAAAAAAAACCACATAGTCGGCCCATTTCCGTTGAGGGGAGCCTCAATGTTTGATGAGGTGATCGTGGCGAAGCCCCAGTCGATGATGCAAAGCAAACCCGAAGGGCATCTGGTAAAGAGAGCACAGAGAAAGGCCTTGACAAAAGCCCCAGCTTGGAGAGATTCAATGTATCCTTATTGCAGAAAGAGTCATCTTGCAGCCACGGAGGCGACCCCTCGTTTCGAACAATAGTCAATCAGTCGTTGGACAAGACTCGAAAATGTATACGTGCAGGGGCGCATTTTTTATTTTTTTTTTCGAAGGTGGGAATGGATCCCGAATTCGTGTATGACACTCTCGCTTTTGGGTTGACTCTTTTGGGAGAGTATAAGCATCACAAGGTGTGGAAAAGTGTATGGAAGCCCCTGCTATGAATTTTAAAGACAAAGATTGTTTGGCTCTATTTTCCTATGATGTAGAAAAAGAAGACTTGTCAAGACATTTAAAGAATTGTTTTATCCAGAATTATATTTTGATTGCTCGTGAATGGATCTCACTGATTGGTTTATCAAATTCCAATTATATAAGTAAACAAATAATGACTGCTTTGATTTGAAGCTGGAATAGGAGAGAAAAAATCGATTGATGGTGAAATCGGGCTTGACTTTAGAAGGAGTAGGATGTTCCGTTGTTGCTTGCTGCTCTGGGCTGTTTGGTGGTAATTGTAGTGCGGGCTGCCGCTGCATTGATCTTCTTTATGGGAAAGAATGAAAAATAGAAAAAAGATTGGAGGGAGAAAAAGGAAAAGATTGGAGTGGAAGAAAAATTGGGATTTGACCGATTATAGCCCCTTCTATTTTTCAGTCTTTCGAGTTAAGATTCGTTGCTCCTTTGTTCTCACAATCCGAGGGGAGTAGTCCCTGGCGCGCGTCTCCTTGCTTTTACCGGAGTGCCGTTGAGAGGCACGGATGCGAAGCCCCAGTGAGACTTTTGCAGACAGTGTTTGAGGAGTTGAATGAACGAATTTCAAGAATAGGATGAGTTCCTAAACTTGGCGAGAGTATGCAATATGCTCACGTGGGATAACAAGTGACTCAAGATGAGAATACCGTCCGGTAGCGGTTGTAGCTGGGCTTTGGGTTGCGATCGACCATTAGGTGATGCTTAATATGGCCTCTTAAAATGAGAGGTCATTTGGGTTTCTTTGAGAGGTTGGTTTGAGGGATGTGTTTGGGATCTCTAAGGTGAAGGGATTTTCTTGTTGTCGCTTCTTCCGAACTTCTAAGAGTGAGGTTAACTTTTTATTTTGATAAGGTCAAGGGTGGTGATGGAATCCTCTAAAAGTGAGAGGATGGACTTGGAATTGGTTTACGGGATTTGTCCAAGAGGGAATTTTTTGTTGCTTCTTCTCGCGAGTTTGTTGTGATTTCAGCAGGTAACTTGATCACGATAGGACCTTCACTCGTTGTCTCATTTTCACAACCTTTGGGAGGTTCACTTCGGGGTGATGAAGGTTTTTTTTTTTTTTTTTTTTCTTTTTTTTTTTTTTTCAAACACCCTCTTATCGAGAAAAGCCTTCGGATTTGTTTGCTCGCGATAGCCCCTAGTGTATGCCTTAGGATGGTTTTACCTTTTCCTTCTTGGGCTTGGAGGTGGTCCCTTCGAGGGAGCCCCTTGTATGAGTTTCTTTTGCATTCCGCCTTTCTTGAGCTTTGTGAGTCAGGGGAGCCCCTAGTATAGGCTTCTTCCTTAGGGTTTCAAAACTTGTCGATCTTGAAATGAAAGGGTATTTATTTAGTGAGGGTAAGGTTATGGCTTCCTATGGTGAGAGGTTTAAGCTTCAATCGCTACTGATAGCATTCTCAAAAGAGTATGCAAAACTCATTTAACCGACTTATTAAGTAAGGCAAAATATATTCAGACCATGAGAAATATATGTGAGCATATTCAATGAAAGCTTAACGACCAAAATGGAAAAACAGAGGAGACGCGAGATTGGGGGGTTGGTGGGCCCCTAGTTGATATTTATGTAGCACTTGCGAAGGATAAGAACAACTCTTTGCATCTTGCAGTGGCGTGAGCAGCTATTTTCTGATGATGAGCAACAACGGTCTTTGTGCTTGTCTTGACCATATGGAAAGGAGGTCAAGTGGGGGAGAGTGTATTTGGGGAAGTGTATGCTCGAGGGAGCATAGAAGGTGAGTACAAGGAGAGGGTCCTGGGAGATAGTGTACGAAAAGTATATGGTTGAGTATGTAGAGAGTGTATGAGAGAAGGGTGTATAGAGATGGTGTATATGAGAAAAGGACAGTGAGTTGCTCACTCCAATCAAAGCATTCATTCATTATTTACTTTATTAGCCGGTGAGTTTTATCAAATGTGAGATTAGCAATCAAATGATAATTATAAATAAAACAATCTTCTTGAAAGTAATGCGAGATTATGTCTCAAGTCTAGAGAGAAAAGAAAGAAAGACCTTTTTTATTATTGAAGTAACTAGTTCAAAGTGGACATTACATACCAATGCCCAAAGTGGGCGTAAGAAAGACACACTAGAACCTACAAGACTGAATGAATCTAAATCTTCCCTTGAAGGGCGAGGGTTCCTTCATCAGTGAGGCCTTGGATTTTTCCTTGGTCGATCAATCTTTGAATCAAGCGTTTCAGCTGCTTACAGTTGTCAGTGGTATGCCCAACGTACTTGTGGTATCTGCAAAACTTGGATTCATCCAAGTTATCTCTCCTGTTAACAGGCTTGTAGTTCTCGAGCGGCTTGATCAAATTCTTTCCCACCAAAATGTCGAAGAACTCACCCACAGGCATTCCTAAGTCATCAAAATGCTCCTTGTTGATCTTCTTCTCGGGTATTGGTGCCTTTCGTTGGTTGGTGGCCACAGCAGGCATCCTGAATGAGAAATTCTGATGTGTAGGACCATAAGGGGAACCATAAGCATGTGAATGGTAGGGATTCTGGATTTGAACAGGAGGAGGAAATCTTCTCAAGTATTCTTGGATGAAGGACAAATGGTGCTACTCAATTTCATGCATGTCTTTGAGGAGGTTGGTCACTCCCATCCTCATGTTTGAGACTTCTTTGAGGGCTTCAATGCTTTTCTCCATAGACATGATGCAGAATTCTGTAAGAACATACGGCAGAGTCAAATCAATGAGTTGAATTAGATTCATAATTAATCTTAAGGCATTTCTGAGAAAATAGTTGATCTCCACAATTTGAGAGTTTGACCGGGCTGAAGTTGCCTACGTAACCCTTACCATTTAAGGTACGAGTCTCAGGTCACCGTAGTTCGAGGGGGGCCCTGATTGATGATACAACCAGGGTTAAGTTTAGAGAAAGAGAGAGGATGAATGTAAAAGAGTCCGTTTGGTGAAAAAGGGAGAGGAAGATGACTCGATCCTTGGTCAAATATAAGTGACGGTGATCTAGACGAGTTAATTGGACTTGGATGAGAATTGGTCTTGATTGGTAAGTTGGCTTAGGTAGGCCCTAGATGGTGGTTTGATCTAGATGGGTCGAGAGAGGTTTGATCTAGGTGGGTCTTTGGCTGAAGGGTGCTAGAGATAAAGGGTCCAAACTATGGATGGTTTTAAGACTAAGGGAGCAGACTGTGGATAGTTCAAGAGATAAGAGGTAGAACTTTGAATGGTCCTAACTTGAAGGATGTAGACCATGGGTGGTCTAAGGTAGAGAAGTGAACCATGGATGGTCCAAGAGACGAGGGGTGGACCTCGAAGAGTCTCAGGTGGAAGGGTGGACCTTTAATGGTCCTAGATAGAGAGGGTGGACCTCGAAGGGTCCTAAATTGAGGAGTGGACCTTGAATGGTACAAAGTAGAGGAAGTGGACCTAGAAGGGTCCAAAAGATGAGAAGTGGACCTTGAATGGTCTAAGATTGGGAGAGTGGACTTAGTATAGGAAGAGCACCACGAAGGGTCAAAGAGTGGACCTTGAACGGTCCAAGATAGAGAGACTGGACCTAGGGCGGTCCGCAGTAGAGGGTGTGGACCTTGAAGGGTCCAAGAAGTAAAGAGCGGACCTCGGAGGGTCCTAGAAATGAAGAGCGGACCTCGGAGGGTCCTAGAAATGAAGAGCGGACCTCGGAGGGTCCTAGAAATGAAGAGCGGACCTCGGAGGGTCCTAGAAGTGAAGAGCGGACCTCGGAGGGTCCTAGAAGTGAAGGGCGGACCTCGGAGGGTCCTAGAAGTGAAGAGCGGACCTCGGAGGGTCCTAGAAATGAAGAGCGGACCTCGAAGGGTCCTAGAAATGAGGAGCGGACCTCGGAAGGTCCTAAAAATGAGGAGTGGACCTCGGAAGGTCCTAAAAATGAGGAGTGGACCTCGGAAGGTCCTAAAAATGAGGAGTGGACCTCGAAAGGTCTAAAAATGAGGAGTGGACCTCGGAAGGTCCTAAAAAATGAGGAGTGGACCTCGGAGGGACCTCGGAAGGTCCTAAAAAATGAGGAGTGGACCTCGGAGGGTCCTAGGAATGAGGGAGTGGACCTTGGAAGGTCCTAAAAATGAGGAGTGGACCTCGGAAGGTCCTAAAAATGAGGAGTGGACCTCGGAGGGTCCTAAAAATGAGGAGTGGACCTCGGAAGGTCCTAAAAATGAGGAGTGGACCTCGGAGGGTCCAAAATTGAGGAGTGGACCTCGGAAGGTCTAAAAATGAGGAGTGGACCTCGGAAGGTCCTAAAAATGAGGAGTGGACCTCGGAAGGTCCTAAAAATGAGGAGTGGACTTCGGAGGGTCCTAGAAATGAGGAGTGGACCTCGGAAGGTCCTAAAAATGAGGAGTGGACCTCGGAGGGTCCTAGGAATGAGGGAGTGGACCTTGGAAGGTCTAAAAATGAGGAGTGGACCTCGGAAGGTCCTAAAAATGAGGAGTGGACCTCGGAGGGTCCTAGAAATGAGGAGTAGACCTCGGAGGGTCCTAGAAATGAGGAGTGGACCTCGGAAGGTCCTAAAAATGAGGAGTGGACCTCGGAGGGTCCTAGAAATGAGGAGTGGACCTCGGAAGGTCCTAAAAATGAGGAGTGGACCTTGGAAGGTCCTAAAAATGAGGAGTGGACCTCGAAGGGTCCTAGGAATGAGGGAGTGGACCTTGGAAGGTCCTAAAAATGAGGAGTGGACCTCGGAAGGTCCTAAAAATGAGGAGTGGACCTCGGAGGGTCCTAGAAATGAGGAGTGGACCTCGGAAGGTCCTAAAAATGAGGAGTGGACCTCGGAAGGTCCTAAAAATGAGGAGTGGACCTCGGAGGGTCCTAGAAATGAGGAGTGGACCTCGGAAGGTCCTAAAAATGAGGAGTGGACCTCGAAAGGTCCTAAAAATGAGGAGTGGACCTCGGAGGGTCCTAGGAATGAGGGAGTGGACCTTGGAAGGTCATAAAAATGAGGAGTGGACCTTGGAAGGTCCTAAAAATGAGGAGTGGACCTCGGAGGGTCCTAGAAATGAGGAGTGGACCTCGGAAGGTCCTAAAAATGAGGAGTGGACTTCGGAGGGTCCTAGAAATGAGGAGTGGACCTCGGAAGGTCCTAAAAATGAGGAGTGGACCTCGGAGGGTCCTAGGAATGAGGGAGTGGACCTTGGAAGGTCCTAAAAATGAGGAGTGGACCTCGGAAGGTCCTAAAAATGAGGAGTGGACCTCGGAGGGTCCTATAAATGAGGAGTGGACCTCGGAAGGTCCTAAAAATGAGGAGTGGACCTCGGAGGGTCCTAGGAATGAGGGATAGTTAAGCATTTTATTTACAAAAAAAAAAGCTCTCTCTTTTTTTATAGAACCTACTCTTGGTTGGAAGGGATACCCCTTTTTCGCAACTAACTAAAGGTCCTAAAGTGGTGGATCCTAACGACTAACCGTCTCATATAGACATTTAAGATGATATTTATGGGAAGTACTACAGACCTATGATAAGACAAGATCTTTTAACAAGCACTCGACCTTACATGGCACGTCCTTTAAAAGGAAATCAAAATTTTTTAGTGCTCTTTTCTCTCTATAGATCTTGACTTATCATTAATTTGTAGTGACTTAACATAAAAACCTTATTAATTTGTCTATATGAAAAAACTAGTCAAACCAACCGGTCACAGGGAGTGTATTCCTAGCAAAGTGGGTGACACAGGTTAGATTTCAGGCTCCCACCGTGCAGCCGAAGCGCACTGATGAGTGGATGTCCAAGTGAGACTCGGAAGGGAGGCGACATGATCACCACACTTCCCGCACTTTGGCTTCTCCGAAGGGTTAAGGGTGTCTGTGCAGTGTGACACGGACTCTAGTGGTAGTGTGAGGTAAAAAGTCTAATTCTTTTTTTAAGGAAAAAAAGAGAAAGATTTTTTTTTTGTTTTAGGAGATGCATGCATGCAATGCAACAGTTAAGAATAGAACAAATAGAAAAAGAAAGCAAAATACAACACCATAAAAGAAAATGAAAGTCTGACCCACTTAGTTTGAAGAAGTTTCGAAACAGTCCCCAGCGGAGTCGCCACTGTGAATACCCCGTCCCGATGCAACGCGCATTCGGAAGTTTGAAATAATTAATCATATAATGTCGAATCGAAATGGGATATTCATTTAGTGACACTCGCTTTAAACCATATTAAAATATTAGTTTAAATTTTGAGAGTCGCCACGCCACTTTGATATAGCCCAAAGCTTTGAAAAAAAGCTAAACAGTTAATTGGGTTCGGGGGTCAAGTTACAACAGGAGAAGAAACGCTATCACTCCTATTGCCCGACGGATCGGTCTTTCTAGCATATGGGGGTGTTGGTTGTGTGCGGTGTTTACAGGAATAGATAGAAAAAACGGGATCATGCATAAGGAGGAGGGGAGAGAAAGAATTAATTGATGATCACACCCTAGAACCTTTTAGTTAGGCCCTCGGAAGGTGCACTAATCAACGTTCATCCTTGGGGGATTGTTGATCATGGGACAATTATTACTAAGGTGGAAAGTAAGAAATAGTTCCTAGATCCATTGGGTTTTCTTGGGCGAAACCTTAGATCATCCTCGGCTATGCATATTTAAATATATTAAAATAGTCCTAAATCTAGCATAAAGGCACAATTAAAATATAATAAGCATGCAAATATTATTATATTATGGCAATAATAATAATAATAGTGAACAAAAATATTAATAAGAGCCTTACCAATTGTAGCAAGACTTTGGGATCGAATCTAGGGCGATTCGAAGAACGTGGGGAGAGATACGGACAAAACAAGTATAGTCTTGAATTTCCGGAATAAAACGTGTGTGGGGAGATGTGGGGAAAAAACTGTGTTGGGTGGAAGAAAACTGTATTGTGTGTGTGTACGTGTGTGTTGAGAATGGGGAACGAAACTGTGTTGAAAACTGATGCCAATTGTGAGTACCGAGTGCACGTATTTATAGTGCTTCGGGGAATGGGCTGGACCGAAAGAAAGGGTCGATCGGCCCTCTTTTGGATAAGGTTCGATCGGCATTTTTAAAAGATAAGTTTTATCCTAAATACAAAGGGGTTGATCGGCCATAATGAGAAATACAGGTTCGATCGGTGCTTCTTTGCCTTGAATTAAGCTTGGCCCAATTTACTTGGCCAAATCCCTTTCCTCCTGGCCCAAATTGCAACAACCTTGGCCCCAAATTGCCTTGACCGTATCCTGCCTGAGCCGGCCACACTTGGCCTTTGTTTGTATCAATATTACTCGTTCCGTCTCACGATTTTGCGGTCGCACTTTGATCGCTCTAATGACTTCTTTTGCACTTCGCTCTTTGGGATTTTATTTTTCATTTTAACCCATAAATTTTTCTAAATCAATTTCGTCCCAAATTTCCATATTTCCAGTTTAGTCCCTGAATTTTCAATAAACTCCAACTTGGTCCAAAAGCTTCCAAATGCCAGTTTAGTCCCAGATTTTCCCGAATTGCACTTCAATCCTTTTTTCGGACCGGGTACTAACAGAGCTCTGGTCTTGTGATAGTGAGATAGATTAAACGTTAAACAATACGTCGATAGCGTTCGGGTTCAGACAAGAGATCGTCATCTGTTAAGGCTAACCGATGATTCTGCTCGATAGGAGTATTTGTCGGACGTGAACCAAGAAGACCAGTTTCAGAGAGAATATCAAAAGTGTATATCCTCTGAGACAAGAAGATCCCATCCGAGTGGCGTGCAACCTCTATACCCAAGAAATACTTCAAGCGCCCAGGATCTTTCATTTTGAAACAACGACATAATTAATCTTTAAAGTCAGTAATGACAGTGAAATCATTACCCCCAGTGACCAAATCGTCAACGTAAACCAAGATATAAATGTCGATGCCGTCCTTCTAATAAGAAAAGAGTGAATGGTCGATTGAACAAAACTGTACTTCTTCAATGCAGTAGATAGCTTTGCAAACCAACAGCGAGGCTCCTGACGAAGCCCATACAAGGAATTTTGGAGCTTACATACTTTGCCAAACATAAGGGGTTGATACCCCAAGGGAAGCTTCATATATACCTACTCACTCAGATGTCCATGTAAGAAAGCGTTGTGAACATCCATTTGACGAAGTTCCCAACCACGGGTCGCAGCAATAGCCAGGAACACTCGTACTGTAACCATTTTGATCGTTGGAGCAAAGGTTTCTGTGTAGTCTATGCCTTCCACTTGACGATTACCCAGAATTACCAGTCGTGCCTTGTATCGTTACAGCGTTCCATCTACCTTATATTTGATTTATACACCCATTTGTTCCCAATAACCTTTTTACCAATAGGAGCATCCACCAGATCCCATGTCCCATTCTTAGCTAGAGCATCAAACTCATTGTTCATAGTTTCCCTCCACTCTTCCGACCTTATAGCTTTTGCAATTTTTTGGGGTTTAACACCTGTATCAATTACGGCCATAAAACAATGATGTGCAAAAGAGAATTTAGTGCAATTGACCAAATGTGATAAAGGATATTGAGTACCTGAAGACTTGTTTGAAGAGAGTGAACTGGACGAGGGGCTAGCTCGTATAATGTGTGTCTGAGATGAGATTAAATCATACTTGGTGCTTGTATACCGTGAGGAGGGAACCTTTGTCCGTTTACCTCTGCCCAAATTATCAGATGCTTCCTCAATGATGGGTGCGGGCGCTTCACTTGGAACAAACTCAGTAATAAGCGCTCCAGTGAAAGCTACAGGCGCCCCATTATGCTCAAAGGGCGCCTCATCGCGCTCCAGGGGCGCCTCGTCATACACAGGGCGCACCTCATCAGTGTGTTCATCATTTCCAAGGGGCGCTTCAACAGGATTTTCAACTTTGGCGCCTTGCTCAGGAGCGCCAATACCCCCAATAATAACCGTCTCATCAGGATTATAAAAAATGGAATCAGGACCAATAGCCTCTTCAGTTGGACTATCACTTTGACCAATGAAAGGGAATTTGAATTCTACAAAAATAAAATCACGAGAGACAAGTGTTTTGTTTTCCTCAAGGTCATATAATAACCCTCCTTTCTTGCTAAATGGGTAACCCAAGAAAACACACTTTTGACTTCGACTAACAAATTTATCATTATCACGACGTGAATAATGAGCATAACCGAGAGAACCGAAAACCCTAATGTGTTTATAGGTGGGCGCTCTGCCAAAAATGATTGCATACGGAGTTTTCCTAAGCAATAATTTTGAAGGGGTGTGATTAATCAAATATTCGGCCGTCAAAACACACTCACCCCAAAATCTAATTGGCAATCCAGCCTGAAACCGTAAGGCCCGTGCTACGTTCAAAATGTGACGGTGCTTTCTTTCTACTCTCCCATTTTGTTGTGAATTGCGAATACATATGGTGTGAAATACAATTCCGTTTTTAGCAAAGTATTTTTCAAGACATGTGAATTCTTTCTTAATGTCACTTCACACCAATTTGACACGTTTATTAAACTGGCGCTCAACCATGGCAACATAATTTTTTAAAGTGTGAGGCGCATCACTTTTTGAGTTTATAAAATATACCCACAAAGCGCGAGATCAGTCATCCACAATAGTTAAAAAATAAGTTGCTCCACACAAAGCATGTGTCCGATAATCACCCCAAACTAACTACTTTACTTGATGGATTCCCCAACCATTGATTCCATAACTCATGCTTTGCAAATTCCTTACCGCTGCAGACTCGTGCTTCGGTAGACTACCTTAATTAGTATAGCCCCTCGCTTTGTTCACCCGCACCAATCAACATCTTTGAGGTTCGATCATGTATTACACAAAGTTTGTCAGAAATTGCACAAAATTATTTGAGTCACAAAGCAACTGAGAGACAGACAGCAGATTGCAATTGAATGATGGAGCATATAACACATTTTGTAGAACAAGTTTAGGCCCAATTTTAACATCGCCTTCTTTTGTGGCAATGATGTGCTTCCCATTAGGCAGTCCTACTCGACTGGATTCAATGTTGCGAACATTGCCAAGCAATGCAAGGTTTCCTGTTATATGTCGATTAGACCCGCTATTCACTAGCCAAGGCTCATCATTCATCTTACCATTCATGCGCTCATTACTTTTGATGTTGGTTTGCACTATAGCTTTGAAGTTGTTCCACTATTCACTTGTGAGTCCCAAGAGTTGAGCGCGCTCTACATATGTCATCTTTTTTCCATCATCATCATTCAATTGTATAGTGTTGGCTCGAGCTGAAATACTCACGCCCTCTCGCTCCTCCAGCGGTTGCCGTGACATTCTGACCTTTTTTTCCCTTTCCGTTTCGTGAGGATTGCTCGCCCCACCATTTCGGATATCCCACAAGCTTGAAACAAGAGTCAGCTTCGTGTCCCTTTTTCTTGCAATGTCCACAAGTAACATTCCCCATCTCATTGCGCTCCCCCCTGGATTTTAGACTCCAGTGTTAGTGCGCACTACAAATCTCATAGGTTTCGAGTACTCTCTCGCGTTCCCCTTGACACGCTCCTCTCTCACCACCATTGAATAACTTTGTTTACATTGGGAAGAGGCTATGAGTTCAGAATATTTGATTTTACATTCTCGAACTTAGGTGTCTCGAGTCCCATAACAAACTGATGCACTCGCTCCTCCTCCCTTCGTTGGGTGAGCCTCAAGTTGATCTCACATCTACATCCGATGCTAGAACACGCCGGAACCTTGTCATAGTCATTTAATTCATCCCACAGCTTCTTAATTCGACCATAGTAAGCAGCCATGCTCTCGTTCTTCTGTTGCTTACAATTGGCTAGGTCACACTTGATATGTTGCACCCTTGGCCCATTGCCAACCGAGAACCTTTGCTCCAAGTTATCCCAAAAAATCCTTGCCTCATACACGTAAGTCACCGTGGATCGAAGATTCGGTTCAATGGTGTTGAAGATCCATGACACCATCATCGAGTTCACTGTCTGCCAAAGCTCTAGTTCGTCCGCCTTTGTCGGACGATCAATCGTTCCATCGATGAATACGATTTTTATCTTCAAACGAACCCTTGAAAAAACGAGTCCATTCTTCATAGTTTTCTCCTTTCAATTGGACATAGTGAGAATCTGTCCGGGATTGTCACTCGATGAAAGGAAGTAGGGGGTTCTTTTCTCTCTACTCTCGGCAGCCATTTGCGTTGAGTCGTGTTTAGGTTTAAGATTTTAGGATCACCGCTCTTATACCAAGTTAGAAATCAAGGGTGGGAGAGGATAGAATTTTCTCTGTCCATTCCAATACCGTCAATGGCTTTATATACAACCTATAGATCTTGATAAGATCTTGATCTAAAATTTGATATAAATCAATCCCTACAATTAAGCTATCAATCCCAATAATTTCATTAACTACTTTATATACACTATCAATCCCTATAATTATGCTAACTACTTGACATACATGAATGAGGACAAGATATGTACAAAGAAATGAGAGTATCCTGAGAGCAAGCTCCCTCCTAGCGCTTGAGCTCCCTTCTATCGCCTCCCTTCTTGCACCCAGCGCCCTAGCACCCCACGGCCCTAGCGCCCCATGACTCGGCTCCTCTCCAGCGCCCCATCCACTCCAGAGCCCATCGCTTTCCTTGGGTCCTCAGCTCTTCCTGGCGCTCCTTCCATGGTCATCTTAGCGATCCAGGGGCGCGCTCCTCCAACAACTTCCCTCTCTCTCTCTCTCTCTTTCTCTTATTTTACTATTATTCCTAAGTTATTGTGTCCAAAATTTTGGTCTTTACTCACGTGGGACGAAAAGACTACATCAATCACTACTAAAATATATTCCCTCTGTCCCATTACAAAAGGCACAAAAGCTTCATTGTGGTGTTCCATTACAAAAGTCCCATTATAAAAGGCACAAAAGCTTCATTGTGGTGTTCCATTACAAAAGACATAAGCCCAAAAATGAAAGTTAATACTTGTTTATTCATGATACCAACTTGTTATACTCAAATCATCTATTCGCTTATTACTCCCTACCCCACTTTTTCTATTCTATCTCACTTTTTATACTTACAATACTTACTATACTATACAATTTCTTAATTTTTTTTGCAAAACATATTTTATACCTTTTATAATGGGCCGGAAGGAGTATGCTTATTTTTAAAATAGTTTCTAGTAGGATCTTATCTGAATTTAAGACAACTTGACGAAATAGGAGTCTCATAAACTTATCTATAGAAAATTGAGGGAAATAATTAATACACCTATCTTATAAATTAAAAAGTTACTTTTCATCTTTTTGTATTAAATAATAATAGGGGAACAAAGTAGTTACAAAAATTTGTTCACAAAATTTTAGGTGTAATAATTTTATTGATATTTTTAATTAAAATGTAGCGAGATACACTATCAATTCAAACAATAAATTATCACCAACTCAATTTTGTAAACATATTTTTTTAATTTTCTTTTGTGTCCGTAGAATAGCATTGCTCGTATTGTATTTCCACCTCGGTTACTTAGTTAGGATGGAAAAGAGGTTCCTTGAAGCACTTGCTAATCAAACACTGTATGACAGACGGATGAGATGCGTTTGAAGAAAGGAGGTATAAATAGTTGCATGTTGAAACTTTAGAAACATTTTATTGTTCATGTTACCCAAATCATTCCTCTCCTGAATGATTCTTTATTATTTTATTTTATTTTTCTTTTTCCCAATTTGATGGATGGGTCATGGGTGTATGTGTAAGATAAATATCTTGACCCATAATAATTGCTTTTATCAAAATGTGGTGTATATTGTGTCTCATCATTTCCATTTAAAAGCTACAATTCCAAAGTCACACACACACACACACACACATATATATATATATATATATATATACTCCCTCCTTCCCACAATAATATGTAAACTTTCTATTTTGGGCGTCCCACAATAATATCTAACTTTTCCAAAATGGAAAGGAATCTTTACTATTCCCTCCACTCATTCTCTCTCCTACATTATTTTAATACTCACATCACCATTATAATTTACTATTCTCTCCACTCATTCTCTCTCCTATTTTATTTTCACACTCACAACACTTTCAATATAATATTTCCTCCTTAATCCCCGTGCAAAACCCAAAAGTCCATAAATCTATAGGACGGAGGGAGTATATATATATATATACTCTCTCCGTTCCCGCAGAAGTGTCACTTTTTATCCAAAATGGTGTCCCGTTTGAAGCGTCACCTTTCTTAAAATGAAAATATTTTATTAATATTCTATTACACCCAGTCACTATTCCCTCCACTCATTCTCTCTCCTAAAACACTATTACACTCACAACACTTTTTAAATTCACTATTTTCTCCACTAATTCTCTCTCTTATTATCAAATTACACTCACAACATTTTTTCTTTTCACTTTTTTCCTTAATTTGCGTACCACCCCTAAAAGGGTGACACTCTTGGGACGGAGGGAGTATATATATATATATATATCAAATTAGGGGTATAACGGATTTTTTAGATTTTCGTTAAACCACTAAAAATAATTATAAACTGAAAGCAGAAAAAGAAGATGAATGTTTACAAAGTAGAGGAGATGAAGAGACAACGATGAAGAATAAGGCACACCAGAATTCACAGTGAAAAATACTGAAAATAGTTTTTTTTTTTTTTTTAATGCTAAGGGATATAATATGAAGTACCGAAAGGAGAAGTAAGGAGCTAAGGTATTATACAAAGAGAGTAGGAAGGGATTTTAAGCTGCGATAGAGAGAGAAACGAAAATTTTTATTTCTTTGAATTGCTCGTTCTGTATTTTTATTTTTATTAGGGCATTTATTAGCTAAATGTTTTTCGTATCCGCATATAAAACACTTACATTTGTTTTGAGCTTCACTATTTATTGATAGTGAAGCTCAAACTCTTCACTATCAATTCACTAGTAAAAGCCCGTGTCCGAGGACACATTTTTTTTTTTAATTAAGCCCGTGTCCGAGGACACGTTTTTTTTTTGTTTTTTTTATTAAAAAAAAAATTTAAGGGCAAAATGGGAAAGGGACAACTTAGTGAGGGCAAAATGGGAAATTTGGCAATTGACACTATTCATAGTACTGTTCACATGGTGAGGTGGACAACTACCATTTATACTATAGATTTCACCAGAACTACTCCCCGCAGTCGAATCTCTCCATCTCGGCCACCGTCGGGCTTCCATTCTCGGGCTTTCACGGGATTTGGCAGCAACAGGTTCGTCCGCCCCCTCCATTCTCAGGCGCTTGGCCTTCTTGATTCGAAAGGTAACATTATACTCGTATCATATTTCGGTTCAAGCGATGAAAGATGAAATAATCGATCCATACTCCTTAACATGTTTCCACTTCAATTCAATTTCCCTCTCTCCTCAACCGCTTTTGCTCATTTCCAGTGAGGTAAGGGCTCTACTGAATTATGCCCTTCAATTTTCTTTCTGTTTTCCCTCTTTTGCTAACCTCCTAATTTCATTCCAACAGGCCCTAGGCTATTTATGTACTTAAATTTCTATTAATTCTAGCTTAATCGTTGTTGAAACTGTCATATTACAACATTGCAACTACATATTGCTATAGATAGATCTGGGTATTTTGGGATTTGGGTATTTGTTGAATCTGCAAAATGCCGTTGTTTTGATGAAGGCTTAATTGGAGCCTAATTGTTGGGGAATTTTGATTTGAGCTGCTAAAAATGGAGTCTTTCAAGTGGGTATGTCTAGTTTTAGCTGTTGTTATATCTGGGTACATGGGTTATGGGTCATTTGCCTATACTCCTATTGATAACTACTTGATTGCCTATAGATCTTCCCGAAATGTAACTTACTTAGGTCAGACCTATGTTCCTGATTCGGTGAAATCTTTGGTTTTGTTGATGAAAAGTCAGACCTATGTTCCTAATTCGGTGAAATCTTCGGTTTTTGTTGATGGATCATCCTCATAAGTAGGTTGCATTTGTGACCAACTTAACTAGTTAGTACGAGGAACTCCATTCCTGCCAAAATATTCAACTTGTGGCTTTGTTGCCACCATTAAACAGAGCTGCAAACCTATTTTTCTAATCTTTCATTTTTACTATTTTTGTCTACTTTTTCGTATTTATATTAAGAGGCAGTTTTTCTATAGTCCCTGGGGTTTAATGCTAAGTGAGCCTTAGGATAATAGTTATAGGCTCCTACAGCTCAAGGGGCTTTGATGAGTTGTTATTTTTTGTCTCTGTTAAGTGTCAGCCATAATTCATCGCGATTCTCTGATTTTATTGAGACTTTTAAGTAAAGGTGTGTGCTATTAGTGTAGGAGGTTTCTTCATAGCAGTATGTAAGGCATTTTCTTGGTGGTCTGGTTGTTGTGATATCTGCCCAGTAGTAGGGTATGATGTTTGTGGATTAGTTATGTTAAAGTCTTAAGTTTGATTGATGTGGCGTGGTTTGAATGTGTGTTTTATATAATTTGAAAAATAATGGGTAGTTTATAAAATAGGGAAAATTTCGTCAAAATTTCTAATGTTTGGATGGGTTTAAAGTAGCTTAGTATTGAGATTAATTGATGTGGTGTTTTCTTGTTAGTAGACCATTATAGCTATATTTCAATTGAGATCCTTGCATATATTATTTGCTTATTGTCATAATTATCATGCCTTCAACTATTATTAATTTTTTTTGTTGAACTTCAACTATTATTATTTGCCTTAACTAAGATCCTAATTCTATATATTTGAAATTTTTTACAGGAATGTAGATAAGATCGGAAGCATGAAGTTTATGGAAGTGATAGTTTTTTCATGTTGAAGCTAGCTAGGAAGATATTTGCATATACTTTTGTTTGAATGTTAAAGCTAGCTAGTTAAAAATTATGTAGTTCTCTTAGAATGACAATTTGTACCGAATACTATAATACGGTGATGGATTTGGTATGCAGTTTTTTGGATATAAAATATTTGAAATTACAAATCTTTTGTTGAAACAATTGTTTTTGTTAAACTGAAATCTAATACCATGTTATGTTAAAAAAAAATACATATCTTTTGTAACGACTTATTCTGTTGTTGTATATCAATATCTTTTGCAACGAATTATTCTGTTGCTGTAAATACTATCTTTTGCAACGACGACTTATTCTATTGCTGTAAATACTATCTTTTGCAACGACTTATTCTGTTGCTGTAAATTCTATCTTTTGCAACGACTTATGTTGTTGTTATACACATAATATTTTGCAATGACAGAAATTTCGCAACAACATATGTCGTTGCGAATATACATATTTTTGCAACAACAAAAGTCGTTGCAAAAAACTTTCGCTACACCCATTCCCACAACAACCCTGCAACGATAAATGTCGTTTCAAAAAATAATTTTTTGCAACGACATGGTATTTTTTGCAACGATATTTGTTGTTGCAATAAATGGGTTTTCTTGTAGTGTGTCCATAGTCTTGTGGTGTATATATTGATGTTTTACAAAAAGCATAAGCACTCTTTTTTAGTTGTTCTTGTAATGTTACCTCTTTACATTTATTTTCTAATATTGTGAATGTGTATGTTATTCTAGGTCCAATCCCTAGATTTTTTCTTTCACTAAACTGTTGTTTTCAGGACTCATGTATATTTCTTCCTAAGTCTCCTGGTAATTTTATAAAATATTGATCACATAATTCATCATTCATAGCATGTCGTGTTTATGATAGTAGTCTAGTAAAATCTAGTGTAAATCGTTTATATACTTCATATCCGCTATACTTAATTGTTCTAGGTTTCTGATAGTTTTATCTTGTATTAAAGTTGTATTTTTAGCTGGGTCTACTCCTAATATTAATATTCTTATTTGGCTTGTGAAATTATAGGGATTATCTCCTAATGCTTTTAGTCTATTTACTTCATCAGGATCTTGTGTTTTTTTACTTTGCCATATTCCTAAGGCTATAGGTCCTAATGTTGTTTCTAAACATGAAAACATGTCCATGCTGTCTTTTTTATTAGTTTCCCACATTCTTACAATTGTTTGTCCCCATGTAAGTATTTCATCTACCCAAAGTTGTGGCTTTTGTTTTTCTAGTAGTAACATATTTCCACTATATATATTTTCGTTAGGCAACCTATTGTTGGAAATGGGTAACGGAAATTTAAGTTTGACTTAACGTTGACCTAGGTTTCTAACAAAAGTTCGTTATTTGTTAACGAAACTAGTTACAAATGGTAATCTACATTTGTTGTAGATTATACAACTCATTTATTGTCTCAAAACCATTTCCGGGTGAATGAGAAATTAATGACAAAGTTTTGTAGCTTAACGAAAGTTAGTTAAAGGGTGTTCTGAAGTGCTCGGCCGAGCAGAGTCCTTGACTCGGCCGAGCAGAGCACAGAAATTGGGCAAAGTCTCTGGACAAGTTTGCTCGGGCGAGGCATATGTCTGCTCGGCCGAGCAGTGTGAATTACACGGCCGTGCAAGTCTATTGACTCGGCCGTGCAGCTTGGTGCTCGGCCGAGCGAGCCCCTTGACTCGGCCGAGCATATCCTGAACAGGTGCCAATTCAAACAGAAAGTTGTGTCCTTTCAAGGGAAAAGTCACAAACCCCTTAACTCTCTTTATAAACTTCCCCTCCGAATTTCAGTTTATACACACAGTCATTTGAGCCTTCCTACCCTCTAGTAAGATAGATAAACATATCCAAATCATTGGCATATTGTTGCATCAAATCCTTCAAAGTCTAAAGTTCCAAACATTGTGTTGTTCGCTAGAGTATTTGATTTGGAGTGCTCCTATCATATACTTAAAAGTCGTTTTATCTTTCTAGAAGATTGCCATTGAAACCGTAAGCACCTGTACGGGGCAATAACTTCTTACGGAGATTGTATTTAATACAAGACTCGACTTGTCTCTTAGTTTTCCAATCTCCGTTACATTTTCTGTTAAGTTTTCAGTTAAAGTTCTTGAGAAGCCTACCAAAAGACCAACAATCGTAAGAAGTTATTTACGCTTCTTCAAGATCTTCAAGAGATGGCAACCGAGAAAGACACCACCGCCTACCAAGGGAATGGAACGCCTCCTTCTCAAGGTGACGCTCGCGTTCAACAATGTTGCACCCGCTACTACACCATCTCGCTCGGTTCATGGTAAGAAACCTCCTTCTGGTACAACCTCAAGGGTTGCACCTCATAATGCTCTCCCTCCGTCTCATGTGTTCGTACATGCGGAAAGACCGGGTATTCTTACCGGGATGAACTTTAAGAGGTGGCAACAGAAAATGTTGGTCTATTTGACAACATTAAAATTGGTGCAATTTCTTTGGGAATATCCATCATTGATATCCAACAAGGATGAATCCAAAGCAAAGAATGATTTGGATACATGGAATCACAGCGATTTCTTGTGTTGCAATTATATTCTTAATGGCTTGGATTATGCACAATACAAGGTGTGTTGTGGCATAAAGACCGCGAGAGAACTTTGGGATTTTCTCGAGATGCACAATACTATGTGTATTGTGACTAAAAGACCGCAAGTGAACTTGGTGGAAATAAGTACCGGAATCAAGAGAAAGAACACCGGGAAAGTAAAGAGGGGAACTAGAACCGCCAAGAAGTTCAAAGGTAGTTGTTTTAATTCTGGCAAACCCGGGCATACGGCTAGGGAATGTCGACATCCTAGAATCAACAACCAAGATGGAAACCCTCTTCAAGCCAATGTGACTGAAGATCGATATGTTCCATTGGACTTTGATCAACTTAGCCTAGGGGCATAAGATTGAATTGACCAAATGTGGTTATTGTGTTAGTAAAGGGTGCCTTGTTGAAGGACTCCTTAACTTGAATTGTAAATGTTTTATCCGCCTAAATGCGAAGAATAAAATTTCAAATTTTATTTACTTGGTTTGAAGTGTTCCAATTGTTATGGCGTGTTCAATTAGGTCGTGTAAATTTAAATTCACTAAGTCGACGAGTTAATTTAAAATTACTACCTAAGATGAAGTTTGATTCGCAAATCAATTGTGATTTCTTTTGTAGAAATCAGTTCAAACCAGAGATAGTAAATAGATAGTTCATTACTTCTATTAATAATTGCATTTGATAATGCAAAGTTCATCTTTTGGAAAAGTAAAGTAAAACCTTAAAGTTTTAAGTAAACAATAAGGTTTGTGATTCGTCCCAATTAAGAATTTTCGTAAGTGATAGAGGTAGAGAGTATGTAGTATCGTTTTGAAAAATAATTGCTGGGACGCTAACACTTATTTATCAAACGAATGCTCCTTACACACTCAAATCAATTGAATCACAGAAAAAGGAAAGATAGAACTTTTAAGGAGATGTTGAACTCCTTATTGATAAGTTCCGTCTTATGTGGGTATACCTAGCAAGGGTAGAAATATCTAAACCTAAAGAGGTTAAGATAGGACCCAAAACCATGGATTACGTTTCCATTGGCAATGCGGTATTCTTCGAAACCAAAGGATTGAAGAGACCAAGGTTGAAGAGACCTCACTTGAACATAGTTATGACTATGTTGTCAGGAGATAACATGGTTATTACAATTAAATGACTCCACATAAAGGAAAAATTAAATATGAATTAGGATATTCATAAAATATTTGATATGTGGAGGTACACCTCAAGTGTGGGGGTACAAGCTAAATACATAAGTTCTATTGATATGAACTTCTAGTATTAATGTAAACCGTTAAACTGTTAATGCTAAAAGAATGGATCATCATATATTTGGAAGATTATTTGATGATAAAAACTCCTAACGAATTTGACGTATTCGTAAACTGTTTTATAAATACCTAAACTGGGGGGGTATTCGGCTAAAAGTAGTAATACTTAAGCAAGACACATTATATTCTTTAAGAATATACTTCCTTGAAATGATAGGACCTAGACGTAGTAAAAGGACAAGAGTGGAAAAGTCTTTTGGTTCTGATTTTCTATCATTTATGTTGGAAAACGAACCAAAGAATCGTTATGGAAGCGTTATCTCGGTCCGGATAGTTCGTTCTGGAAAGAAGCTATTAACAGTGAGATAAAATCCATAATGCTTAATAAATACTTGGGAATTGGTAGATCTCCCTCCAAGTTGCAAACCATTAGGTTGCAAATGGATTCTTAACAGAAAGTATAAAGCCGATGGATCTGTTGAAAAGTATAAAGCCAGGCTAGTTGTCATAAGGACATGATGATTTATGCAAGATTATCCCATTGACACAACAGAGCGTTCTATGTCGCACAACCGTGTTGGATCTACTTGTGTATTTATATGGACTAAAACAAGCAACTAAACAGTGGCATGAGAAGTTCGATAGAACTATGTTATCAAATGGATTCAAGATTAATGAATGTGACAAATGTGTCTACATTAAAGGAACATCTCGAATCATTTGTTAACAAATTGCCCTTACGTGGATAACATGCTAATAATGGTAGTCATGAATTGATCATGAATACCAAAGACATGTTAAAGAAGAACTTTGACATAAAAGATAGGGGATTAGCCGATGTCATATTAGAAATAAAGATTTCTAGAACATCAGAAGGAATAGTCCTATCACAATCCCATTATCTTGAAAAAGTACTTCAAAAGTTCAAATAGATTCTTGAGAGGTGTACTCTAGTAAGGTAGAATCTTGAGAGGTAATCTCTGTAAAGTAGATTCCTGAAAGGTAGACTCTAAGGAGGTCAAACCACTTAGAGATACCGAATACTTGGGAATTCGTAACGGTACGAGAGATAATAACCACTTGAAGAAACTGACCGATAGAAGAATTTGATCACTCGAAGGGACTGATCATTCTAGATAGACTAAAAGTCTAAATGTAATTGTAATCAATCACCGGAATAGTATAGTCATAGTACTTGGTGTACTTAAAGATATACTTATGATTAAAGATTACAATACCTATGTATTCAATAGTATGGAAAGAGTATACTGATTGAATATTCGACACTAGAATACACTCACATTAGTTGGAGTAAAGGTGTCACTTTCCAAGATAATATAGCTAACTCAATCTTGTAAACAATATGAGTTGATAGAATTAGACAAAGCATAGGAAAAAGCTTGTTGGTCTAATAAATTCTTGGAAAAGATATTCCTTTGTGGAATAAGTTTATGTCTGCATGACCTAAGGCATTGTGACGACAATGGAAAATAGGAAAAGGTGTAGAACATAGTAGTAAGTCAAGACACATTGGTCTTAGACACACTACCATAGTACAATTGATCTCAAAATGCGACTGTCACAACTAGCCATGTGAAGTCAAAATCGGATCCATCTACCTAAGGGTAGTAATCGAGATCAACTGTATAAACTGTTAAGGGGAATGGGTCTAAAACCCACAACAAAAGGACTTATAGCAGACACTCAACCTTGAGAAATGGAGATCCCATGCCCTTGGTTCAATGAGACAACCAAGTTATAAGTTCTAGTAGAGTTACTTGGAAACAACAACTCGATTTATAAACCTGGAGATGTTGAATACTCATTCCCAGAACATCCAAGTACAAGCACATGCAGCAGTGGTAAGGATAAGTTGAGAAAACTTTTAATGATTTATATACCTACGGATGGAGTAGTGCATGATACTCCTTATAGTGAGAATCACCTATATAAGCAAGAGGTAACTAGGCCGCCTCTAAATAAACGCTTATGAATAAGATTCGGTCCAGGGCCGAAATGGACAAAATGTGAGAATAACAATTGTTAGAGCTGTTATTATGTGAGTATTATTATCTTGGTATACATCCTACAGTCACTGGTTCAAAGCGACTCGCTACCAAATGGCTAGTATATACGATAATATTTTACTAGGGAGGATTCAAGGCCACAAGCTATCTATCCCGATGTAATAATAGTTCGCCGGAACTTTGGACGAAATTCCATTCATGCATTAATTGTCATTCATGTGGGGAATTGTTGGAAATGGGTAACGGAAAGTTAAGTTTGACTTAACGTTGACCTAGGTTTCTAACGAAAGTTCGTTATTTGTTAACGAAACTAGTTACAAATAGTAATCTACATTTGTTGTAGATTATACAACTCATTTATTGTCTCAAAACCATTTCCGGGTGAATGAGAAATTAATGACAAAGTTTTGTAACTTAACGAAAGTTAGTTAAAGGGTGTTTTGAAGTGCTCGGCCGAGCAGAGTCCTTGACTCGGCCGAGCAGAGCACAGAAATTGGGCAAAGTCTCTGGACAAGTTTGCTCGGGCGAGGCATATGTCTGCTCGGCCGAGCAGTGTGAATTACACGGCCGTGCAGCTTGGTGCTCGGCCGAGCGAGTCCCTTGACTCGGCCGAGCATATCCTGAATAGGTGCCAATTCAAACAGAAAGTTGTGTCCTTTCAAGGGAAAAGACACAAACCCCTTAACTCTCTTTATATACTTTCCCTCCGAATTTCAGTTTATACACACAGTCATTTGAGCCTTCCTACCCTCTAGTAAGATAGATAAACATATCCAAATCATTGGCATATTGTTGCATCAAATCCTTCAAAGTCTAAAGTTCCAAACATTGTGTTGTTCGCTAGAGTATTTGATTTGGAGTGCTCCTATCATATACTTAAAAGTCGTTTTATCTTTCTAAAAGATTGCCATTGAAACCGTAAGCACCTGTGCGGGGCAATAACTTCTTACGGAGATTGTATTTAATACAAGACTCGACTTGTCTCTTAGTTTTCCAATCTCCGTTACATTTTCTGTTAAGTTTTCAGTTAAAGTTCTTGAGAAGCCTACCAAAAGACCAACACCTATTACCTTTTCCTATATAACTAGATTCTCATGTATATTGTTTAGATGGTTGTGTCCAATTTTCTCTACCTATTACGTCTTCTGTTGATGTACCAGGTTCTGCCCATTCTACTTTTGGTCTTTTACAAGTGTTTGCTATATTTTGATCCATATATACTTGTTCTTGTTTATAAAAATCTGATAACATTGTTTTTTCTTGTTGTATAATCTCCACCAAGGGTAAATTATAAAATTCTTGTAATTTATTATAGCTATCTTCATATGTTAATCCTAACTCTGTGATATAGTCTATTATCATATTGTCTACTTTTTCTTAAATGTTTAGTTCTGTAAACTTTCTATTTATTATTTTTTTCAAGTGTTTTCTTTGTTTCTTCTATTTTGAAACCTATAGAGAGTTCTTCATCTAAATAGTCTATTATACTAAAATCATTTTCTTCTTTTTCAAAATCATCAAATCCTAAATTAGTTATGCTATTATTGTCTTCTTCATCTGTATCATAAAAAGTTCTGTACCATATTCTGTATTCATAAAGTTGTATTTTGTTTCTGTTTCATCTTCGTCTTGTTAAGTCGTTTCTTTTTTAAAATTTACAAATCTTAAACTTTGTAATCCATCTATTCCTTCATATATATAACTTTGTTTTGGTATTGTTTTGTTCTTTCAGATCGTCTAACGATCATTCAAGTCCTGCTAATTCTTCTGGATCTATTTTAATTGAATCTATCATTTGTATAGATTTTGAGGCTATTGTGTTTATAATTCCTTCTATATTAACTTTGTATTTCATACCAGTTCTATTACTGGTTTTTCCTAATGTTCTAATGCTTATTACAATATTATTTCCTTCATAATTTTCATAACCTTTGGTTTGTAAAGTGATTTTAAGGTTTTGTAAATCTTTAATATCTTTTAATATTCCTGGTGTACAATAAAATAAAGTTGTATTTTGACTTAAGTGTATTTCCACTCCTGAAATAATAGCTTTCTTTAATTCTGTTTTCAAGATTTGTCTAATAATAAGGCCAATAACATTGTTCCTAAACTTTTGCTCCCTAAAGCTTTAATACCAATTACTACTAATCCTACATGTGCAAAGTGTTTTCCAGATTGTTTAATTTTTTGTATTGTTTCTAGTGAGAATAAATATATAGTGACTGTTCCATCAACAACCTAAGGCTTTCTTCTCTACTGCTCCTTATTAAGACTGTATTAATATTTAACCTACATGTTTGATATAGTATCATGGGATTTAATATGTCTAACTGGTGTTGATTGTATAAATCTATATTTCTGTCTAAATGTATTTCCTCTTCTATTTGAATAGCTTGTTGATTGCTGGTGGAACCAGATCCCCTTCTAATTATTCTATTAATAAAGCTTTCTGACGTAATAATGTCCTGTATATTACCGGTTGAATTTCTAGACTCTTGCAATGTTCTACTTCTTCCTATAAAGTTTATGTTTTGTTGATTACTCATTTTCTTGGTAACCAATGTGTATACGGTGTAGGTGTTCTTTTAAGTTTTACTTCTTCTCCTAGACTGAGTTTATTTATTCCACTAATTATTAAGTCTTCTTCTATTTTACCTTTACTAGATTGTGGTTTTTCAGACTGTATTATTGTTAATAATTTATTTAATTTTTCAAGTATTTGTAATAAAAGACTAATAATAAAATTAAAAAGGATTGAATAATGTTTATCTGGTTTTTCTGTTTCTGAATATTTTGTAAATCCTGTTACTTCTTCTTTATTTTCTTCTGGTTTATATCTTTTTGCGTCCCCTAATGCTTATAAATATTCTTCTGTATTTTCCATATTTTCAACTTTCTACATATGTTTAACCGTTTTTAATATATTTTCTAAATCTGTAACTTGTTTTTCAACTTTATGAACTAAACTTTTAGTTTATGTTTCAATTTGTTTTGGTTTTGAGTTTTCTAATAGATAACTTAACTGTTGGATTTCCTGTTTATTTGGTAAATTCTTTTTTATGTCTTTTAATTCTTTAATAATCTGATTATTTTGTTCTTTTATGTAAGTTAGATTTTCTATTAACTTATTTGTTACTTCTGTCTTCTTAAATGTATAGTTGGCTAATTTTTCTAAAACACTTTTATTAGCTTTCGATTTTTTTTCAAGAAGTTCAGCTAAATTTATAATTAAATCTGTTAAACTGTTTAAATGTATATCTTCTGTGTGTAAACTATGCTTATACTTGTTTTTAAAGTGACAAACAAACTTATAATTTTCTAGAGAAATATGATTATTCTCTATATTTTTGTTGTATTCTAGATTCAAAAATTTCAATTTTTTGAGCGATGATGAACTAGAGAAATCAATTGTTTTAAAATCCTATCCCTTAGTATTTTCCCTTAATTCTTAAACTCCTTTTTCATAAATTTTCATATATCCCTTAAAATTAAAAGCATAACATTAATAACCGAAAATTTAAAACCAGTCTATGCAAAAATATATATCCAAAAAATTTCTTCATATCCTTTAACTAATATCAGGACATAAATTTTTTCCTCAATCTTCACCTAAGCGGGTCTTGACAAAAGAATGGACTTACAACATAATGCCACAAATCAAGCCTGTCTTAGTCTTTTAGATTTTAGAAAAAATCATGCTCTGATACCAATTAGGGGGTATGGCGGATTTTTTAGGTTTCTGTTAAACCACTAAAAATAATTATAAAATGAAAGCAGAAGAAGAAGATGAATACTTAGAAAGTAGAGGAGATGAAGAGACAACGATGAAGAATGAGGCACACCATAATTCATAGCAAAAAATACTGAAAATACTCTCTTTTTTTTTAATGGTAAGGGATATAAATTAATATGAAGTACTGGAAGGAGAAGTAAGGAGCTAAGATATTATACTAAGAGAGTCGGAAGGGATTTTAAGCTGCCGTAGAGAGAGAAACGAAAATTTTTATTTCTCAGAATTGCTCGTGTTTACAAATGAAGAAAAAATCTCCTTATATAGAGGGAGAAATAACAAGACGCTAAAACTAAAAAGAAGCTCGCAATAATTACATACTACGACTCTAAGCTAAAAGACAACCTAAAAAGAATAACAAGGACGGAAAGAAAAGACATAAAAAACAAAAAACTTGATGGCGCACTAAATTAAAGGTGCACTTAAACAAAGAAAAAGACATTCATTAAATATATTTCGATTACGTATTTACGGTGTCCATTATTCTTTTGTCCCGTCTGAAAATGTCATTGCTTACGGTAATCCTTCTAGAAATCCTGTAGATGCTTGTCGATGGTTGTGTAGTCACATTAATGCAGTGCAAGTCTGTCATTAAGAAATCTGTATCATCTTGATTGATGATATGTTGTAGCTTCAAAGTGTCACCTTCTCCTACAAATGGGAGAAGCATGCCCCAATTTTTATGTGCCCAAATCTGTGTATAATGGCCTTCTGCCATTAATTTTTATTCTTCCCAATGAAACGAGTTAGGAAGTTTAGGCGTCCTTTGTTGTTTGTGTATAAATAACTTGTGAAAATTGTTTATTGAAGCTGGACTTTCCTCCTGTTCATGTAGCCAAAATAGACTGGAAAAATCTATATTGTCTTCAACTTCTACTACAAATTTCAATAGTTCTTGATCTTGTGGTCTGTGACTGATAAATATCCGTTTTTTGGCTGGTCTGTATGTATGACTATCTGCATCTGGGAACGAGGAGATTGTAGATAGTCATACATACAGACCAGCCAGAAAATGGATCTTTATCAGTCACAGATCACAAGATTAAGAACTATTGAAATTTGCAGTAAAAGTTGAAGACAATATAGATTTTTCCAGTCTATTCTAGCTACATGAACAGGAGGGAAGTCCAGCTTCAATAAACAATGTCCACAAGTTCTTTATACACAAACAACAAAGGATGCCTAAACTTCCTAACTCGTTTCATTGGCAAGAATAAAAATTAATGGCAGAAGGCCATTATACGCAGATTTGGGCACATAAAAATTGGGACATGCTTCTCCCATTCGTAGGAGAAGGTGACACTTTGGAGCTACAATATATCATCAATCAAGATGATACATATTTCTTAATGAAAGACTTGCACTCAGACGCAGGGACTACACAAACCATCGACAGTACCCACAGGGATTTCTAGAAGGATTACCATAAGCAATGACATTTTCAGACGGGACAAAAGAATAATGGACAGCTGTAACACAGAATCAGAAATATATTTAATGAATGTCTTTTTCTTTGTTTAAGTGCGCCTTTAATTTAGTGCGCCATCAAGTTTTTTGTTTTTTATGTCTTTTCTTTCCGTCCTTGTTGTTCTTTTTAGGTTGTCTTTTAGCTTAGAGTCGTAGTATGTAATTATTGCTAGCATCTTTTCAGTTTTAGCGTCTTGTTATTTCTCCCTCGATATAAGGAGAATTTTTCTTCATTTGTAAACACGAGCAATTTAGAGAAATAAAAAATTTCGCTTCTCTCTCTACGGCAGCTTAAAATCCCTTCCGACTCTCTTAGTATAATTCCTTAGCTCCTTACTTCTCCTTCCAGTACTTCATATTAATTCATATTATATATATACTCCCTCCGTCCCGTTTATAGGTTCACCATTTTGAGCATGACACGCAAATTAAGAAAAAAGGTTAGTGGAGAAAGTGTTGAGTATAAAAGTAAAATAGGAGAGAGAATGCGGGGAGGGAATAGTAAAGTTGATTGGTGTTGTGAGTATAAAAGTAAAGTAGGAGAGAGAATTAGTTGGTGGAATAGTAATAATTCTTTGCCATTTTAGGAAAGATGAAGCTTTTAACGGGACACCCATTTTGGCAAAAGGTGAAGCTTTCAATGGGACGAAGGGAGTATATATATATATATATATATATATATATATATATATATATATATATATATATATTAAAATATGGTCTCCATATTTAGGATACTTTTCTGAAATAATTCTATTTTAAAAAAATAATGCCCAAAATAACTCACCTTTGAAACTTTTTCCAAAATGATAATTTTTTTAACTAGCTAAATGGTGTAGCGATTTCAATATTTGACCGTTGAAACTCGCTACACCATGTAGCGAGTTTAGTGTTACATGGATTAACCGTTTGAATTAATTAAATTTAATTAACAAAGTAAAACTCGCTACACCATGTAGCGAGTTTCAATGGTCACAGAACTCGCTACATGGTGTAGCGAGTTTACAAAGGCCTTTTTCCGGCAGATAAGTATTGCAGATACAGATTCATTCTCATTCTCATAAACTCTCATACTTAAAAAAAAAACCTAAATCTTCGCATCATTTAATTTATGAATCATTGAATACCAAGAATCAAGGTAAATTAACATCATATTTATCATTGTTTTCACTTGTGTTTTGATTTATAAATTAAATTTTTTTATTGTGTTTTAGTATATTATAGATATAAATGTTAGGGTTTTGTTATGTAGGTTTTAACACTTTGATTTCGTAATGTAGGGTTAAAGATGAACGGGGGTTCAATCATTTTCATGCGCTATTGGGAAGGTGATGATAAACAACCATTTGATGATCCTCATTTTCAAGAAGCGCCAAAATGTGCAATTAGGGCTAATTGTCGATGGAGATACAATGAGTTGATTGATGAATTATATAAAAAGATGGGATTAGATCGGTCACAATATGATTTGGAATTCATTTATAGATGTTCTCGTACTTTTGAAAGTGTGATTGGTGAGTACTTTCATTGTCGTATTAAACATGATGCGTGTATGGATATAATGTTTGATGTTTTAGCTAAATTAGGGGGGATGGGTAATTTGCAGCTATATGTAGTTGTAAAATTGATTGAAAATCAACGTTATCCAGAGTTTGAAACACTGCACACAGAGACCATTTATGGGTATTCACCAAGTTGTAACTGTGATGCAGGAGTTGGTCCAAGTACACAAACACTTGTACTCAAACTTTAAATTATGGTAACATCGCATGCCCAAATAATCCAGTTGATGATGATAATTCTGAAGATAATGTAGATTATAAAGAAAAAGAAGAAGACACTGATGTAGATGCAATGCTAGACGATTTTGATGATAAATATCAGGAGGGTAGTAGTGATTCTGATGTCAATTTTGGCAGAGGGTGATGATGGGCCTATTGATGATGACGTGGAAACACATTTGGTTCATTATAAAGTGCTGGAAAATCGAAGGTATAAGAGAGAAGATTATCCTTTTTACAGTGATATTGGTTGTTCTGCTCGACAAGAATAAGGATTCATTGATTACCATAATGAACTTAGTTTTCCAGTTTGGAATCCAGAGAAAGTTGAAATTGCTAAAGAGATACTCTTTTCTGGCAAGAACGAGGCGCAGTTTGATATAAAAAGGTACCATATTCGCACCAATCGCCGTTTCAGTGTAAGAAAGAGCACAACTCACACATGGGTAATCGAATGTCTATTGAAAAAGTTTTCATGCAATTTTTATGTTCGTGTGAGTATGAGAACGTTTGGCTATTGGGAAGTAACCAAGTATAAAGCTCCTCATTGCTGCTTATATTCTGGATAAAGTGGAGATCCCCCCAACCTAGATGCGAAGTTTATTGGTCGGCAAGTAGTTAGTCTTATTAAGGCTGATTCAGATGTCAAGGTTGGAGTTATTATTGCACACATCAGTGATATGTTTGGAAAGAAAATTACCTATAAGAAGCATGGTGTGGAAAGCTGAAGGGCATTGAAGAGGTTTTTGGAGATTGGGAGAAATCTTATATAAGGTTACCCCGCGTCCTAGCAGCCATCTAAAAATACAACCCCAGAACAATTGTTGAATATACTCATCCTCTTCCTCCTGTCGGTGAATTACACATGTTTCAACGGGTGTTCTGGGCATTTGGCCCTTGCATTAAATCTTTCTCTCATGGGTAATACTGATTGCCATGGGTGTTGACGCCCAATACAGTATACTTCCTCTTGCATTTGTTGTTGTTGAAAAAGAGGACTGGACGAAATGGCGTTGGTTTTTATATCTTCTTTGCATACATATTATCAACAGTCGTGAAGTATGCTTGATATCTACCTTGGAGAGTATACGTTCAATTAACCCCGAGGCAATTGCATGGTTTTTGAATTTAGATGCCAGAAAATGGACATTGGCACACGATGGTGGTTACAGATATGGCATTATGACTACTAACATGTTTGAGGTTTTCAATGGTGTCATGAAGGGAGCCCGTTGAATCTCAATAACAATAATTGTTGAAAATGCCTTTTACCGTTGTGTGGAGTACTTTCAAGTAAGGCATGGGTTTCACTTAATGCCTTAGGAGGTAATCCTGATAACCCTAACATCAATCCCCTACACCAATTCAGCCAGAAAGTTAATTACCGATACCTGAAGAATAGCAAGAAAGGTATGACACATCAGGTAAGGAGGTTCAACACTCATGAGATGGGGGTGTATCAAGTGACAACCGCACGTCAGGGTGATAAAGGTGGAAATATCCAAATTGTCCGTTTTAATGAGCGCACCTGCACATGTGGTAAATGGGTTGCCTATCACATGTCTTGTTCCCATCTTATTGCATGTTGACATGCACAACATCTTGATGGTCTTTCTTTCATTTCTCTATTTTACACTATTAGGGAGTACTACAAGAAATGGAAGGGAACATTTGAACCAATCCACCATGAGTACTATTGGGATATGGATGATTTGGTGCCACGTTTTTACCCTAATCCCCACCTTCGACGTTCTGCGATGTCCGGACGGCCTAGATCAAGACGCTTCCGAAACTGTGTGTACTTTCAAGTAGATAAACGGAATACTCAGTGTTAATCATAAAAACAAGAAGGCCACAATCGTTGTAGATGCCCAAACATTAGGGAGTAGAAAAATATTTTCCATCTAATTTATGTTTGAGTTGTTGGATTTACTTTGTATTTCATTTGGATTTCGTTTGAGTATGACTTGGATGTAATTTTGATTGTTTCTACAGTTTGTGTTGTTTCACTTACAGTTTGTATTGTAAATTGTGTTTGTTTTGAGTTTTAGTTTCAGGGTACAGGTGGGATTATAGCATTTTGCTTCTGCTGTAGGAGTCACTGCAAGTGAACTCGCTACATGGTGTAGCGAGTTCAATGAAATTGCTACACTATGTACCAAGTTCAATTGCAGTGACTCCTACAGCAGCAGCAAACTACTGTAATCCTCTACTTGCACATAGAAAATCCATATACCATATTTTACAACCTGTAAAATATACCAAAAGCAATATACCAAACTGTAAAACATGTACTAAAGTCTCAAAACAATATAATAAACTGTACAAAAACTTAGAAAACTATACAACAAACATCCAAATAAAAACTTAAAAAACCATACAGAAAATCCATAAATTTTTTCTTACAACTAATACCACAAAGTTTTATTACATCTAAATAAAAAAATAGTTTCACGTATTTCTCCTCTCATACTTTCTGCATAGGCAGCCGGGGTGAACTTCTTCGTCGGATGCCGCTCCCGAGACCCTCTTCTAATCAACTCCTCCCGTTGAGCAGGGGTAAGACGTACCCCACTAGATGAAGTTGCAGACGGATCAGAGAAGGGTGTAATATCTGCTCGTGAGGATGATAAAGGAACCCTAAAGCCACTTCCCGAATATATCGGTGTGTGAAAAGTCCTAGGTGGAGGGTCAACGAAATCATCATCATCATTAATAAGCCCACTCACCTGACTCGGGCCGTGGCGAGGGTAAACACCTGAATAAATACCATCCTCAACCTCATATATAATCCTCTCCTCTGCCTCCCCCATATGAGTAGGTCCCCACTGTGAAGGATAATCAAAGAATACATCATACTAAGTCTCGGAATCTGGCTGGACCTCGGGCTCTGGATCATCTATCTCGTCGTGCAAGTCCATTTGTGGTTATGGTTGTGGCTGTGCACGACGTCTAACACAAAAGCTGTCGAGGTTCTACCCCCTATACGCGATCTATCGGTGCTGGAGGTGCTGCAGCCTCAAGTTGTTGCTGCTCTCTAATATTAGTGAGCGTGTATCTAATCAACCTCCGCATCTCAGCTTGTTGCGGACATGACATATGTTGCTGCTACTCATTGGTGATATGCGTACGTTGAAGGTTTTGCACCTGTTTTTATAGCAAAAAAAATAAGAATGATAAATAAGTTAATAAATTGATGTTTAAAAAAAAAAAAAAAACTAGAAAAAATAATGAAAAATGTAAATACTTACCATGCCTTCTAGGAAAGGGGCAACCGACCGGTATCCAACGTACTCTATATGAAGGGGGTTATGCACAAACATGCACGTTATGCTTCGAAACCATATCATATGTGGATCAGTGTAATGCATAACGTGAAAGCCTGGGACCCCCACGACCAGTAAGTTCCGCTGATGTCCCCAAAGTGCAATGTATTATTGATGGCGGTCACTCCAAATCACAAGATTGTTTCCACGCCGATCAACTCTGTGCAAGTCCCTCAGAGTGTCGCAAGGTTCTGGGACCCCCTGCAGCATGACAAACTGCCTTAGAACACGATTCGAAAAATGCCACTCTATCCTCTCAAAGCATATAAGAGGGACCCGCGTCATCCATATGGCCCGTCCCTAATAGCAGTAGGCCGAAGCTTTTCGATCTCTATAAGGCTGCCACATAACCAGATCATCCGTTAGCTTGGCTAGCAGATCACGATAGCCTTGCAGGTTATGGGCAGTAACCTCCTTGAGATACAATGATGATCCGGTTCACCTGAAATTTCATAAAAAAGAATAAATATAAGAAACAGTTAAAAAAACTACAACGACGAAAAATAACGTATGATATATGTAAACTTGCATCCAAGTGGCATGTGCTCTTGTGCCGGATCAGTATTTTGCCTTCGAATTCCAGGTTGCACACATAGCAATCGCTCTCAAGCCCAAATCTATATCAATAAAATCTATATCAAATACTATAAATAATGTCGATAATTTGAAATCAAACTTAAATCAAACTACATAATACACATTAAAATGAGATAACCATACCTGTAAAATGTTGAGAAATCCACGCACTGGCTCGTCAGAGGGTTAGTCGCACTACACAGCTCTCGATATAGAAAAACTAGTGAAGCACTACCCCAATTGTACATCCAGACCCTTGAAATCTCTCAAAGCAGTGGCAGACAATACAACTTAACCTTGTTGTTCGTACGATCAGGCATCACCGCAAAACTCAAGGCTAGCATGATATATGCCCGTGTATACATATCAACAATGTATTCGGGAGTATCATCAGCGAGGTCATGGAAATGTGGAAACTGGCTCCTAATCCACCTTATCTTGAGACTACTCCCATCCATATCTCCGGGAGGTGGGACGGCCCCTAAAAGATCGTGACATACCACCCGCCAGTCTAGAAGTGGTGGGATATGAGTATCAGTAACAGCATCCCTATCAATCGACAACCCAAAAATCATGCCGATATCATCTAGGGTAACAGTCATCTCACAACCGGGAGGTGGAATCAATGGGTCTTCGGACGCCATCTCTCAATTCGAGCAACCCATGATCATACTTAATTCTCCCTATATAATGAAACCACTAAATCCAATCTCGGCTAATCTCGACAATATCCTCGACACTAGTCTATACGTCAATGTGGCACCACGACGAAATGAAAGCGGACTAGCAACCTGTTGTCCATCCCAAATAAAACGAGCTCTGTGGCCCTCATGTGCTATCAAAACAGAGTTATCGATATGCCCAAGATCAATGAAGGTATCCATCTGTTTCAACAAAAAGAAACCCCATTTCAATATCAAATATATATATATATATATATATATATATATATATATATATATATATATATATATATATATATATATATATATATATATATATATATATATATAAACATAGAGAATTTGAAATATCAATAGCAAATACTTCTAAATAAAATAACAAATATACTAACAATTGAGTTCAAAATAGCCAACAAATTGAGTTTAAAACCCCAAATTTTCAAATATACGACAATTGAATTCAAATATATCAACAATTGAGTTCAATAACAACACTAATTGAGCTCAATATCAACATGTACAACAACTCAAATCAAAGAATACCAACAATTGTTCAAAATATACCAACAATTGAGTTGAATAAACCTAATTTTCAAGTAAACAAATACTCAAATCAAAGCAAAATCAACACACAATGATGTAAAAAACTTGAATGTGAACTTACAATGACGAAATTTGGGGTATGAAAAACTTGAATTTGATGAAAATAACAATGGCAATATTTCTCCTTCTTCTCCCTTTTACTCGGCGGCGACACACTTAGAAACTTAGTTTTTTTTTTTTTTTATAGACCGTAAGTCGATAGGAATGGGATTCTGGTTTTTGAAAACTCGGTACACCATATAGCGAGTTTCGTGTACGCGTGAATTCGTTACATGGTGTAGCGAGTTTGACTGTGTTAATTACAGTTAATTAATCAAACGCTTTAATCCATGTTATACTAAACTCGCTAGATGGTGTAGTGAGTTTCAATGTTGAAATCACTACACCATGAGCGAGTTCTAAAAATATGATTATTTTGGAAAATCGTTTCAACTGTGAGTTATTTTGGGAATTATAATTTTAAAATGAAATTATTTAAAAAAAAATCCCATATTTAGGGTTACAAGTGGAGGTTTACACCAACTTTATGCAAAAATCACTAGATTTGGTCTCATTTTCTTAAGAAATCTTAGTCAAATGTTGTTGTTAAGGTAAGTAAATAATTCAATTCACTAAAGGTAAATGTTTGGATTTCAAATGGGCTTCGGACCCTAGGCTCTCTCGTGAAATTGTCAAATTTTATATAAATCTACGTTTCAACCAGTCCGAAAGGTATAAAACTAGAATTTCTCTTATATCTTATCTATAATAGTAAAAAAAATCATATTTTTCACATTTTCTTAAATAATCATAAAAATTTCATATTTTATGAACCAGTCCGCTCCTATAACTAAGATATAAGACTATAATTACTCTATACCTTAGGTATAAATGTAATTTTTTTACAATTTTTTGCATTTTCCCAAAAAATACTCCCTCCGTCCCGAAATAAGAGTCATATCATCATGTGTTTGCACGCTTATTAAAAAAAGATTGAGAAATAAGTAGAGAATAGCAAGTAGGTTGAGAATATATATAAATGTCCAAACACTATTAATTATTCAAGTGGGTAACATGTTGAGTAGTAAGTAATAATTTTTTATTTTTTATTTTTTTGGAATTCTATATAAAGAAGAAAGTATAAATGTCCAAAACACTATTTATTAATTGCTATTTTGGAAATAAAGCAAATAGGACTCCTACTCTGATACGTGCTAAAAGGAAAGTAGGACTTGATCCGGGATGGAGAGAGTAATAAAAAAGTTTCATATTTTATTAACCATGCTACAATATCTAATAAGGTATAAGATTAGAAAAAATATATAAAAAAAAAAAAAAACATGAGATATAGAGAACATTTTAGTGCATGTGTACGTGTACGTCGGTTGAGTGTGAATGAGAGGAGATAGAGGAAGGAGGGCTTCGTATAAAATTATAAAATAAGATAAAATTATAAAATAAGATAAATTTGGTTTAAAAAATAACTTATATACATTTTAATAAGTTGATTATTATTTCTATCTAATGATTTTTTAAATCAATGAAATATTTAGTTTTAGTTTTAGTTTTAATACAATAATGGTTCCAAAATAATATGTTGATGTTTCCAAATAAAATGTTTTAATTATATTAACTGGTTTTTTTTTTTCAATTTAGATGATAATTACTTTATCTTGTTTTAAAATTTGATTATTTAATATTTCAAAATAAATTTAACTTTCTATCCTTTTATTTTTGAATTTTCATAAACCCCTTAAAACAAACGGACAATCAACTTCTAACTCATACAATCCGTCCATCACGACACATGGGGCTTAACCAACTTTTTTGACGAACTCCATCAAAAATCCCTTAACCGGCCAAAAAAAAAATACATTTGGAGCCCTGAAATGGCCACAAAAATATAGATCCCCACTTGAAAGATCTCTCATGATATCAGAACTTAAATTGTCATTTACCCTTTTTACTCTTAGGGTCAACTCAACGAAACATTGAACCATAATTTTATGAAAATTTTGCTATCTTTATGCAATTTTAAAAGTTGTTATTTATTCTGTTATTCACCATCAAAAATATTATCAATAACAATTTTTAGAATTGCATAGAATAATTAAGTTTCATAAAGTTATGATCAAAGTTTAATTAAATTGACCATAAATTATACAGATGTCTTTAATAATAAAAATTGTCCCAAAATGAATGTTCAAAGCTTGCGAATGAGTGGCTAAATATAACTTCAATCCTTTGGAAATCAGCTGATTTCAGCTTCTCCATCATTTTCAATAATCTAACAGAGTAATGAACAACTGCCTTAGGGTTAAATTTACACAATTTACAGAAAAAATCACTGAGATCAACCCAATAATACAAATATAAAGCATCTATTTACAAATATCAACCCTAAATTGTTTTATCATGTGTTAAATGTTTCATTTCAAAGGATATACGCATCGATATCAGCTCTAAATAGCGATGGTACTAGCGAATAATCTACAGGCAACTGTTTTGCTGCAGTTCAGTTTAGCAGCTGTCCTCTTTCTTGAACCTACAGGATTAAAGGGAACGATCAATCCAACGAAAACTTGCCTAAAAGGAACTAAACATATCCTTTATATCATGCAAAAGATATACATATACTCCCTCCGTCCGATAATAAATGTCGCAATCGACTTGCCAATGTTAAAAGGGGTTTACTTGTTTGTACATTGCTTGTACCATGGTAAAATTACTCTTAAGACTAGTTCCTTATTTAAAAATCCGACACTTATTTTGGGATGGACCAAAGGGAGTATATAGCAATAGATGCAGCACCTTTACATATGTATCCTATTATGGAGTCGTGTCAGATTAATAACCAACCGATAATCACAATCTTGATAACCAGTAATTAGCCACACAAAAATAAAGTTGTATTTTGATTTATGAGCAAGGATGCACATACAGAACAAATTGGCAGTTGATGTATCAGATCACTTCTTTGTTGCATCAATAAACATGGCTCGAGTCCAGTGTTCAACATCTTCAGTTTGTGAAGGCGGAGGAGGAAACTTGGGATGTTCCACAAGATCCCATTCTTCAATAAGGTTTTTGTTCTTTCCAATATTGGACAATTCATTTACATAAAGATAACTGTCAGTAGAGCTCCGAAGGTTTTTCTCATATGTGCTCCTCTGTACAGTGAAAGGGTAAATTAGATTCCACTATGACAGGCATTACAACATAATTACCAGGAATGCACATCCATGTGTGTCAAGTTGTCAACATTCAATTTTGCCTAAAAATTTTTGGTTCTAAGACATTCGGACAATCCCAACCCTTCAAATCCCTCTCAATTACTCTCTTCCACTCAAAGATTCCCTTCTTGGATAGTTGAATATCTAAGAGATACTAGATACTACCTCCGTCCCAGAATGAGTGTCCATTTTTTTGCTCTTAATCAAGAACAAAAATACACTCATTTTCAGACAGAGGGAGTATTTCACTAAACTATGAAGTGTACCCGTGAAAATATGAGGCATCGAACTTGTTTTGGGGCATATGTTAGTGGTCAGGTTGGAAATATCAAGCTTACTTCTTATAATAAGACCCTTTGAATGAAACATTACCTGAAGAATTGGATCAAAAGCAATGCAGTATAAACAGCGGTAATAGAAGCAAAAGCAAACTAAATATTGAGAAACTTATACCGTTGCAGGCAATGCATGTGAGCTATCTAGGATGGAACTTGATGAGATGGCTGAATTAACATTCCATACAGATTTGTTTAATTGCTGAACTTGCTTTGATGATCTGCAAGATAAAATAGACAAAAATCATGCACAATAAGAGACAGCATTATAAAATATTGTCTAGTGATTGCCAAAGATGACCCTGGAACATATCTCAAAGAGTTACAGAAGCATTGGGAATTTGAGAACGTCAATATTAGCTCAAGCTTATTAATACAGCTTCAATTTATCACTGCAAAAGGTTGAGTTCTTATTTTGGCTCCTGTCAAAACTTATTGGGACACCTAGAGGCTAGAGATAAGAAGATTGCTGAGATGGAAATCCTGAAACCAGAACATGAGCCCTACCTCGCACTTTACCTGCCAAATTCTTATTATGATGCCACCCAACAATTTGCATTATAGAAGTACATCAACAGACACATGGAATTTTTTCAAAGATTAAACTAACACCAATAAAAACATCTCAAAAATTACCACACACACACACACACACACGAGAAAGGGAGAGGGAGAGAGAGAGAGAGAGAGAGAGAGAGAGAGAGAGAGAGAGAGAGAGAGAGAGAGAGACTATAGTCTTGGTTAACTATTCAGGAGAGAGTTTTCAATAAAACTTTCCTCACATAAACTCCTCTTTTAATTGCATAGAGACAAAGACAAATCTATGAACTTAACTACATAGGTATCCTTGCCAAGTAATTAGACGGTTAATGAAACACCCATTATTGATTCAGATGTTGTTGACAGCTACTTAGGATGTTGGATACTTCCTCCGTCCCAAAAAGTAGTCTGATTTCCACTTTTGAAAGTCAATGTATACATGTATTAAATAGTGATTTGGTCTTGTATTGGGTTAAGTATGTCTAAGGTAATGCTATTTTAATCATTGATACACTACTATAACTCTATCACTAATGATTTTTAGAATTCCACAAGGATACCAAAATTGTTATAATTTCATTTTCAACCACTGTACTTTACCTCGACTTTCACTTCAACCACTATACTTTGTTTTTAGCATGAAAACCACAAAAGTTTTGGAAAACTATCATTTTAGCCACAAATTCGCCAATTAAGGCACAAATCAGCCACGGATTAGGCACAAATTTGTGGCTAAAGTGATAGTTTTCCGAAAATTTTGTGGTTTTTGTGCTAAAAACAAAGTGTAGTGGTTGAAGTGAAAGTGAGAGTAAAGTACAATGGTTAAAATGAAATTAAACCTAATTGTTTTGTCAAAGTTTGATCAAGAAAAGTCAAAATGGCACTATGTTTGGGACGGAGGGAGTAATATGTTCAAATGAGCTAAGAGAGATAAGAATGGATCATGTTCCAGATAATGGAAACTTAGGTACCTTGAGCAAGCCATTTTCAAGGACACAGCAGACCGTACTTCCTTGGAAGAAGAAAGCATTGCCAGCAACTTTGCAAATGCTTCGAAGGTAGATGCCTCAGCAGGAACTTCAAGACATAATGAATTATAACAGTAGGCTGTGATACATGCCACACTTTTTTTGAGTAGAGAAATCCCTTTCTGCAAGTCCATGTGTGTCTCAACAGAATGAGAGGAAGCAGAAGAATAGTTAAAACTACCACCACCAGAAGAATCTAAACGAGCCTTCCTTTCAGATTCCATTGAAGAAACACCAAAATAACTAGAGCTTCTGTCGGTCCAAGAAGTTTCACCACCAGTGGAGCAAAAATTCTGCCGTGGTATGAAAAGTGGATATTCATTGCTGCAACGGGAAAAGATAAGATCCATAAGGATATAAGTGATTATGACATTTGAGCAATACTTATTACACTTTCAATAGAAACACAAAAATTACCTCCTAGAGGACGGGCGTGCATCCCAGTAAGAATCTCGTTGCCATATACGGGAGCATGAACCCTGCAATAGCATGACTAAAATATAATCTATGTGGGGAGAAAAAAGGGAGGGGGCAGAAAAAAGAAAAAAAAAAGACGTGATTTAAATAGAAAGAAAAAAAAGCGAGGTTGAAATAAGCACAACTGGATAAGAAAGCTTCATATCTGGGTAGTTTGTGTAGTTTATCTTCTCATTTTTTGGCTTATTAGTAGGGACATGAATAAAAAGTGTATAAAAAAAGTACTCCCTCCACTTCAAAATAAGTGTCCTGTTTGATGAAACAAACAGATAAAGAAAAGTGAATTGACTCCAATGTAGACATAAATTTTGTTATGAGTTCCTAAAGTTCCCATGTGATGGTGGACCCATTAATTAACGGAGTAAAGATAAAAAGAGAAAAGTGACAGTTCATAAATGAAAACTTCAGGAAGTGGACAATTATTTTGGTACGGCCCATAAAGGAGTACTGGACATCTATTATTATAATGGAGGGAGCATCACTGAATCAAGAACATCAAGATGTAAAAATATTATCCTTAATCCAAGTAATTCTGGAATCAGAGTAATATAATGTCTTTTATTCTATTTCAAGAAACGTTGAAGTTGACGTGACCTAATATTCTCCTAATATGGCCGTACTTTAAGAAACATCTAGATACTGATATCTGACTTAAACAGTGAGAAGCGTTTTGACAAAATCATGGTTTGTTTCTTCAATATCAAGTCTAAATAACTGCGAGTATAGTTTGATCAATACATCACAGATGTGGATCACTAACTCTAATTTTAAGTTTGAGTGCACGTTGGTGCACGTATGTGTGTGTATGCTAGACTCTATCCAAGACATCCTTACAGGACCCTAAAACTTAATCTTCAAAATCAATACATAAATAAATAATAATTGATAAAATAAATAATCAAAGGATAATGAATATGCTAAACATGGAAACCTCTTCAACAGATATGCAAAGGGTATACCAAAGCTTACCGCAAAGCCCGTGTTATGAAGTGCTGGAGCACCAACATTGTGAACAACAAGATTCAGAAGTTGTACCATCCATCTGATTATCGGTCATCAAATATCAGCATTAAGTGAAAGGCACAAGGTCATCATGACTTAACAGTATTAAAAGTTATAAGTATTCCTGACAACTCTCCTTAATTTCATAAATGTTATATGCAGTGAACCTAAATCAACTGAATTAAAGCTTTATCCGAAAATATGGATTGGTCACACAAGTCTATTACCATTTCAAATAGACAGACACCAATACAGCTTAATGGCATACATGACATCACAGAATAAACGCAACTGAGACAGCCTAGAATTGTCAGTGGCAAGTCATGAGAACTTTAGAGGAACCATCTTTTTAACTGCACTCACTGTTTAACTACCAGGACTACACCCAGATACCAGTAATCTTTTTAAACTGAGCAGCTAGCTCATTGTTAATCCCTATTATAACGATGAGGAGAATGGAGATATTCCGCAGAACCCTTCCCATAAATTCATAACCGGATTAACAACCCTCCTCTTAAAAATGACAAACCCTAAAAGGCTTTAATTGGAAAAAGGAAATCTTATGGTAGTTTGGATACTGTTAAGCAGGTCAGCTGAAAGAGGTAAACACTAGATTTACATATGAGAACAGGTTGCACTCATGATAAAGTTTCTGGCACTATCTAGAACAGTAAAGAAATGATGAACATAATGGCAATCTCCATAGATGGGGCTCTAGTGAGCAATGACCGTAGCCTTATAATGGTAAAAAGAATAGAATTAGTTCAATAACTAAAATCATAATTTTCTGACAGCACACAACAGCGATGAAGCTGCACTTGATAAACTTTTATTGGTTATTATGGCCCTAAGGAGGCAGAATTGGAAGAGAACTAGAGATAAATAATGTCTTTTGAATATCAATGGATCCACATTTACCATAAAATTTCCAGCGAACTTGGAAAGAACAACAATAGCAGCAAATAGATTACGAATGAGGACATTATCAGTGGATACATTAACGACCACAGAATGTCCAGTAAGTTTATCAAAGTAATGATAAAACCAATAGATTCTGGAAGAAGCAGAATACCCCAAAGATGCAGCAAGCTCGTCAGATGGGACTGAATGGGGATCTAGACCTCTTGGTAAGCGTGCATTGCAAACTTGATCATACTGGCCACTAGATTGATCTTTTCTCTCTCTATCTATATTCACCTGCAACAGGAAATAAATATGCCTTATACGCTTGAAACTATAGCATTTTCATATGTACATGTAAATCCACCTTCGGTCGCCTCGGGATCCCCTCTACTGCCTCTCGCTTTACCCCTTTAATAACTATGGATCCTAGTCGCAGATTATGAGTCACAGACCAAGGGCAAAGCCACAGCTCCAAACTATTTCCATAATGTGAAACATAGACACCATAGCCGAGTTTACTTTTGAGATTGATAAAAAAAATATTGAAGTTGTAATAAGGAATAACAGCATTTTAGGTCCTTCTAGTTTCAACATTATAATGAAGTATCCATAATAAGATGTGATAACTAACTATGATCAAGAAGCAAAACCAATTGGTATAGCTCATTGCATCATCAAAATAGAAGTGCTCACTTCCGCCGTTGCTATGAAATAATTTGCATATCTGTTTAACAACCACTGACTGTTTATGAAGGCATTCGGACGTAATCGCCATCTGCAATTCAGGAATAACTCCAAATTAAAGTTGATATGTTGCATTCTGTTTTGAAGATAAGTCTTGAAAGAACTAAAGCATAAACAATATGGATGATTTTAATAATAACTAAAAGTGTGTTGAACTTTAGTTATTTCTATTTAACCAAAAGGCAAGAAAAAAGTATGGACAACTCGTACATGACCCAGAGTCTGAGTGCAGATTAGGTTAGGGTAAATCTTCTCCAGTTGTTCCACACGATTCCTCTCCATCTGTAATCAGATTCAAGAAAATGCATATGTTATGTTTGAGATAAGCTAGAAAAGTTACTGTTTAAATCAAATTCATTAAAACAAAGATGATAATGATAAAAGTAATTACCACACTCATAGATGATTCAAGCAACTCATATTTGACTTTTAAATCTCCAGCAATCTTCTCAACCTTAGCTTTTCCTATAAAGCATCACTTAGACTCACAAACTCGCTAAAAATTGTACCCACGACTCAATCTAAACAGCATGTACGTGTTACCAGGGGCAACCAACCTTGTGAAAGTTGTTCTCTTCGAAAATGGAGCTTCTCCCTCAATCTGGCAAGTTTCTCATTTTGAAGCACTCTCCAACTGAGTTGATCATCTGCCTTACCCTGAGATATGAATAAAATCAAAACTTGTATGCTTAAAAAAAAATAATAATAATAATAATGATGGAAAAATACCATTGATTAAGCACAAAAAAAAAATGGCCACCAAGTTTCAAGCTTAGACAAGCAATGACTGATCAAGTTTGAAAATGACCAGCCAGGCTTGATTCAGACAAAAGAAGACTACAAACAGACTGAAATCTCGTGATACTGACTTAAAGTAGTCCTGTAGCGTATCAGGTTGGTTTGCAGCATTATTACTATTTTCATATCTAGTGACTCCGTCCCATAAATAAAGGGACCTTTTGTTGGCTAAAACCAAGAGGTACCTTTTTTCTCTAGGAATGGAAGTTTAAACTTTGGGCCTTGTGCCCAAATAAACCGTGTGTATTTTAAGAAGACAGTTACTTTTTAACCATTCCCTAATTCGTGTTATTAAGGCAAAGCCTCCCTCAACTTGGATCTTGGGATCAGCCACACGAATCCTTTTTCGTCGTCGTCTTTGGTCCAAAGCAAAAAATAGGTCACATCACACAAGCAATGTTCACCATATTGTTTTTTCCTAAGATTCTATCGTCCATGTCAGGTTATAGCCTATCCATACCATGTTCATGCAGGGACTCTAAAAAATTCTCAAATCTAAACTACCATACCACGGATGTCTAAAGTAGCATAACGCTTTGAAATTGTAATTCTCATCCTTAAAAATGCGTTGCCGCTCTATACAACTCCTCCATAAACACCTTAATCATCTGTTTTCCCATGATGCCATCAATTCATCAAAATGTGTTTCTTGAAAACAATCATAAGCCCATCTCCTCTTCTTTAACAGCCTAAGCTTTTACAACAAAGTATTATCAAAGCCAATTAATTTGTTAGAAGTTCTGGCATCTGGCAAAGTTTCACAAAATTACACCCCCAGAAGTCTTGTATTCCAACCCCACAAACAAACTTCTATCAGATTCTAAGGTTAACAACAAAATGTAAGCTTTCAAACCAGGTCAAAGAAAACAATAGGAAATTGTAAAAGCTCACAAGGATTAATCAAACCTTTGTCAGAAGCACTACACTCAATTTTGAGTATAACGAATCCCGACGACTCTTCAATGATTTTAAGCTAGTACTATACTCATTTAATCTGCATCAAGCAATCCAAAACAAATATAATTAGCAACATAATGCACAAAATAAAACAAAATTTGAACTGCCCTCACAAAATTGACGCCAAATTCACCTGTAATTGACACAAATAGAGCAAATGGAAGCAAGATTTGTGTTCTCGCAAATAGCACAAGTAGTGGCTTTTCTGTTCATCATTGCCCTAATTCCTAAACCCTAGAAATCGACATGCACCGAAAATCTAATCCAAGAGCTAATATTTCTTCAGAAATGTTGCGTTTGGATAGTCCAATTTGTTATTGCTCCGGAATTGCGGTGTTTTATTCCTCCTGGACCGGCAACGAGGGCTCGTCGTCCTCCGTTGCCGCCGTCTGTAACTTGCAACCTTTAATTTGTAATTCTATGGGTCAACCACCGTGGATTGGTCCATTTCCCATTTACGGCATAAAAAACAATTATGCCCCCCTTTTGAACCTAATCTCGATTTTCAATAAAATTTAACCAAAAAATGAATGTTCTTTTTTGAAATAATTTTGTTTCTAAATAAATAAATGTTTTTATCAAATAAAATTCACCGGTCATTTTTTAATTAAAATAATAAATATTTTGAAAGTGGAAAATAATAATATGTATGCATTTTTGTCATATCGTTTTATAAAATGTAAGCAATTTTAGAAATTTTTTTAAATAGAATTTGAACATTAAAGAAATAGGGAGCAATCTTTATTTTTCGCCATCAACACGACTTTCGTTAGTTTTCGGGTTTTCCCTTTACAATCCAATGGAAAATTCACAAGAACCGAACATTTGCTTCTGACACATTTTTTCATCCTTTGAAAATGGGATTTTCTAAACACACTATTTTTTTTTTCAAATACACTAACACACTAACCAAAGTAGTGTTGAGTGACAACTATTTAATGCAATTTTTTTCTCTGTGTTGGAAAAGGGGTGAGAGTCCTGGGACTGAGCTCTCTCTCTCTGTGAAAAGTGTTGGAAAAGGGTGGGTATGATTAATTAATAGAGTAAATGCAATAACCAATGTGTTGACTGACAAAATTTAATGCAATTTTTTCTTGTTGAGCGTGTGACTTGTTAAAAAAGACGTGTAACTTATTGAAAAAGAAAATTTTGCTTCTTAATATGCAAAAAAAAAAAAACCGTGAAGGGAGTAAAAGGAAAAGGACAAACAGCTCAAACATCAGGTTTTTCAAATAAAAATAGGACATAAATAGAAGTATCAGCCACAACAGAATCAATCTAACCTCACCATAATATCATTATCGTGACTCTTTGCCTTTTCAAGTACCCCCACGGCCGCAGATTCCTCTACCAAATGAAATATTGGAGAGAAGGTCAATTGTTAGATGAATCAAGTGATGAGGTAATTTTAACTTACATTTTTATAATTTATTTTGAAATCTCTACAATATATTTTATTAATTATTAGGTTGTTTCTTTTATATTTTCACTTTTTTAGGAAGATGATAAACTAGCTCAAGATGATAATAATGAAGACGTGAATGAAATGGATGGCAATGACACATGCAAATTTTCTACAAATAAGGTAATATAGCGAGTTATTTTTTTATTTTCCTTTTTTTTTGGCTTTTTTTTTCATATCTTACCCTTGATTTAATAAAGATGAGATGATCATTCTTTTTCTTAAAAATATTAAACAAGTTAAATATTGTTTTCTGTAATTTTTAAGATGGAGGAAATAATAAAAAACGTGCTAAACATTTTGTGAAATAATTGTTATCCTTTTCGAGTAAGACCTTCTATCCCTTTATTGCAAAAAAGGAAAAAGAGAGCCCTTTATTGCAAAAAAAATAAAAATAAAAATACTCGTTTTTATCAAGTAGGAAAAAATTTGTGAGACCATATATCAATAACTACGAACAAGGATCTTATGGCCGGAATTTGTGACTTTTTTGTGCCTCAAGCATTACTGTAGAAGAAGGCAATCCAACCTAACCTTCTTACTTATAATGAAACCTGATGTTTGTCTACTGCCGTTTAAAAATATTTTCGCAATATAATTAAATATTAATTGTTCTTATCAAAAAAAAAAACAAAAAAATTACATGTTAATTGCTGTTAGTAAAAGTTCATTATAATAATGGATATCAAATATAATTGAAATACTCCTGATAAAAAGATTAGGAACGGGATAACTCATCATCAATTAGAATTTTGATGATGAGTTTTTGATGAAGAAATCACTTATTTATTTATTTGCGGTAAAAAAAATATTTATATTTTTAATATTTATACAAAATAGTGATATGATTAATTTGTTTTTTTTTGTCCACTTTATGAAATAGAATTTTTAAAAATAGTATTATTAGTTTCTAATAAATTAGTATGAATTTAGGTGTTTCATTCTCGGGAAGAATTGATTAATTGGGTGCAAAGTGTGGGATTTTTTCTTGGGTATACTATTGTTATAAAAAGATCAGTGAAAAGTTCATCCGGAAAAATTCCTAGAATTGTATTTCAATGTGATCGAGGTGGCATCTACAAAAGTAATAAAATCTCCACAAGACGTACCGGCACAAAAAAAATTGGTTGTCCATTCGAATTAGAAGGAATTTTTTTACGAATTGATGATTGCTGGAGTTTGAATGTTATATGTGAATTACATAATCATGACGCTGCGTTACATATGGAAGGTCATCCATATTCAAGAAGGTTGTCCGGAGATGAATATAGATTAGTGGAAGATTTGTCAAGAAAGAACGTGAAACCACGTGATATCTTGCCAATAGTAAAGCAACAAAATCCGAATAATGTGTCTATTGTCAAAAACATATACAATGCACGCCATAAGCTTCGAACTATGGAAAAAGCTGATAAAACTCAAATGCAAGTTGTCATGGATTTTTTACAAAAAAACGAATATGTTTTTGAGTTTCGTACAAATGATTCAACTAACGAATTAGAAGATTTATTTTTTGCTCATTCAAAATCTTTGGAGATATGGCGTGCATTTCCACATGTTTTGTTGATAGATGCAACATATAACACCAACAGGTACAAGATGCCTCTTCTTGAAATTGTTGGTGTAACTTCGACAAATATGACCTTTTGCATTGCATTTGTATTTATGCATAGTGAAACGGAGTCGAGCTATACTTGGGCATTACGTTGTCTTAGGACAACAATGTATGGATGCACTGCTCCCCGTGTTATTGTCACGCATGTGGCATCGGGCTTTGATGAAAGCATGCAACAATGTGTTTCCTAAGCTAAAGGACTACTTTGTAGATGGCACATCTACCAAAATATTTTGAAAAAGTGCAGGCCATCATTAAAATCAAAGGAATCTTGGAATTCATTTTATCGAGCATGGAATATGTTGGTTGAATCTGAAACTGAGGAAGCATACTTGTTCAATTTGGAACAACTTGAAGCAATATTGCTTGATTTTTCAGGTATTCTTAAATTAAATATTCAAAAAAATTATGTTTATAAATAAATACTCATAAAATTGATTTTTGTTTTTTGACTTTTCAGGTGTTCTTAGTTATGTAAATGCAAATTGGTTGATACCTTATAAGGAAATGTTTGTAGCTGCTTGGACAGATAAATTTCTGAACTTTGGAAATCACACAACTAATAGAGTGGAGAGTCAGCATGCCAAGTTAAAAAAATACTTGGAATCCCCACGATCGGATTTAGAAAGGTCATTGTCGTATATTCACCAGTGTCGTCTGGGCAAATACAAGTCATATCGATCCAAGGAAGTCTTGAACGTAACAAAATTATCATTCAACATCGATTCAACACAGCACTGTTCCGAGAATTGCATGGTTTCATTTTAACTCATGCACTTGACATAATGTCCAAGGAATTTGAGCGGACCAAAGTTAAAGGATTTTTTTCCAAGAAATGTGGATGTCAATTACGCACGAGTCATGGGTTGTCGTGTGCGCATGAACAAGTAGTATACTTCAAAGGAGATCGTTCTATTCCACTTGACGCAATAGATATGTTTTGGAGGAAACTTGATTTATTGTCGTGCACATCCTTAGAAGATGATGATTTTGGTTGCGAACCGGAGTTACAAATGTTTAAGGCACAAGTCAAGAAAAAATCGAGATCTGGTAAGTTCAGTTTATTGAGAAAGTTAAGGGAGATAATCGCGCCATCAACAACTTTAGTTCGTGATCCAGTTGTTCACAAGACTTGCGGTCGTCCCTCATTAAAGGATAAAATATTCAAAAAAAGTCATATTGATCCGCATTTGCCTTCTAAAAAACCTAGTAGACATGGTTTTTCTTCAAAGAAGATTTGTTGGAGTTGATCCGCCCGTGCCGGCTCAAAAACCCAAGAGACATAGTTGCTCTTCAAAGAAGATTCGTTGATCTTAAAAATACTCAAGATAATGGAACCAACAGACATAGTTACTCTTTTGACCAACAATACTCTTTCCATCCATTTATTTTTCAGCTTCCGACTATTTTTCATCCTTACATCACGCAGTGCACGATGTAAGATCCGATGGAAATTGTGGATTTCGAGCAATAGCCGTCTCTGTCTTGGTCTTCATGAAGATGCATGGCCCACTATTCGTTATGAGTTGATAGAAGAGTTAAACATGTTCAAAGAAGAATATGTCGAGATGTTTGGCGTTGGAGGATGGTTTAATGCTTACAACTCCTTGAATTTCTTCGAGTCAAATGTAAGTGCACCTCCCGAGCATTGGATGACCATGCCTCGATATGGGAGTCCCGATTGCTTCAAGTACAATGTGATATTACATGTTCTAAGCATATCAGTAGCATAACGCACTTACCGCTCCGATCTAATCCTCCACCGTGTAATCAACATGTTGCTATTGCAATCGGGCATGTTAATAATAATCATTACGTCAAAGTAACATTGACAGTGAGGGTACCCGTGTCGACAATCATGCCACAAAGGATTCATTTCACATAATTGTGCGTACCGAACGGGTACTCCATATTTTGATCGAATTAACATTTATAATGAATATTTGCGTGTGCGCTCTAATTGTACTAGCAAATTTGTTGTATTGGATTGAGAAGACATGAAATGAATTAAATTATTTTGTATTTTATATTTAATGTTATAATTTGTTAAATTTCTTTTTTAGTATAATAATTTTATTTATAATTCCACCTAATATACTTATTTTTTATTTTTGGTTAAAAGAAATAAAATCAAAAATTGAATAAACAGTGATGTGAGGTTTTAAATTAATCACGTGAGTAGGGCCCACCTATCTCTTACCAAACGCCGCCAACTCCCTCCAATCCAATTCACTCTCTTTTGCACCACGTGTGTTTGCCAAACAGCTTCTTTATTTCTCATTTCTCCAATTTCAAAGTGAATATTGACTTTTAAGAAACCAATGTTCTTTTCACTATTTTTTTTTAAATCAGGTAGTGTGAATAGCACTACCCTTTGAAAATGGATAAAATCATTTTGCAACAGAAGAATATAAAGGCCCCACTTACTCTAAAACCCATATGACGAAATTTAAATCCAATACAGGATATATTATATCTAAAATTCTAGACATCTCTTGCCCTTTTATAACTGACTTATAAGGCTACTTCATTTCTTATAAGTGACTTCTACGACTAATTTGTCTGTTATATTGACTTATAAGATAATTTTTACAACAAAAAAAATCAAAACTTTTAATATTAACAACATATTAATCTCAAAATTTACACATTAAAACTCTTATAACTAAATTATTAGATCAACTTGTCTCTTATAACTAATTCGTCTCTTATAATTGTCTTATAATTATAACCGACTTGTAAGACTAATTCATCTCTTATAATTATAACTGACTTGTAAAACTAATTCAAAATTTACACATTACAACTCTTATAAGTGACTTATAAGACTATTTCTTCTCTTATAATTGACTTATAAGATAATATTTTTAACAAAAAAACAAAATTTTCAATAATAACAACAAATTAATCTCATAACTTACACATTAAAACTCCTATAACTGAATTATAAGACCAACTTGGCTCTTACAACTATTTCATATCTTATAATTGACTTTACAAAACAATTTTTCAACAAAAAATAAAAAATTCCAATAACAACGATGTTTTAATCTCATAATTTACACATTACAACTCTTATATCTTAATTATAACTGACTTATAAAACTATTTCATCTATTATAACTAACTTATAAGACTTTTCTCTTTTTAATTGACTTATGAAACAATTGTTTAACAAAAAATAAAAAATAAAAAAAATCCAATAGTAACAACGAATTAATGTCATAATTTATACATTAAACTCTTATATCTTATAAATGAATTATAAAACTATTTCATCTTTTATAAGTAACTTAAATACGTTCGTCTCTTATAAAATAATTTTTCAACAAAAAACTAAAATTATGAGATAAATAAAATGGCATCTGCTGAGCACGAAACAAAACTAAAATCTATTAATCATCAAAACCAAAACTTAATATCCTTCATTCCAATCTGTCATGAACGTGAATATAATTATTGAGTATACACCATTTTTGTTCATACTTGATCAAATACACTGAACATACCAGAAGTGTCGACCTGGGCCAAGCGAGTAAAGCCCAATCCTCAAGGAATTATTGTCACCACATTCTCAGTGGGCTAGGCCCAATTATTACATGGCTCAAGGCCCATCTTATTGATCAGTCGACTTAAATTCATTGTCCGACCTACCAGGTCCCGACCTAACTTAGTCCGACCTTATGATCCAAGTCCTACTTCGGGTACGATCCAGCTCTACCCGTCAGTCAAGTCGGCCCAACCCCAAATGGCGACCTCGACCTGCCAAGCTAGTGTCGACCTAACGATTACAGGCGCACGTGCAACTATTCTTTCCATAACTGGTTCCCTATAATTCAGGAGCCATCCCTGGACACGTTTGCATGACATGTAACCGTTCCATAAATTACGGAGCTCATGTAGCCCCACCAAATATACCACCCACATCAACTATAAATACTTGACAACCACAACGGTTCTAAGGTAACTGCAATTTTGTCATTTGATCATCCTTGTTCAATACATTATTTGCGCTCCAAACATATATACTTACTCGCACGCCCGAGGGTCTAAGTCGGAGACACATCCGCCTAGTCGTGGGTTCTGATTTCAGGTCAAAGAGTCAGGTGAATAGTCCTGCCACGTGGAGGAAGATTGATAAGCACATTTCTGCGGCATCAGTTTGGTTCCATTGCCGGGAACTCGTGCATACTTGACCTCAAAAGTTTTTTTCAACCTGCAATCATGGTGACTTCGGATGGACATGTCTCTGAGGCCTCACTTGAACACAACGAAGAAAACACTAACGCCAATGCAAACACTGGAAATGCTAATTTGCCTCCTCCCCCTCCACCGCGTCATCATGTTAGGGCAACTCGATCTAATAGTGTTGCTGATGGTCGGGGATTGCCAGATGGGAGGAGAGACAAACGACCTATGGAAGGATAGGGAGCTCCACCTCCTCCAAAACGTCAAATAGGGCAAACAAATGCTGGAAACAGGGCAGGTCCCTCATCTAATCCCCTGAGCAGAAAGGAGATGCTGTTGGAGCAAGCTCAAATCCTAGCAGAATTAATAGCAATGGAGGAGGCAGAGCAGGCTGACAAAAGGTCAGAGAGGGTGGCTCCCTCTCAGGTTTCTAACAGGCAGCCTGCTAGGAGTGCTAGGCCGAATGAAATCGTGGGACAGAATTTCGAGCACAGGATAGTGCAGTGGCCTCACTCCCCGATCCATGTTCCGAGTGACGATCTGAGGGCTAGCCTCAACAGGAATAGAGAGCAGGAAGCCCAGTCAGATCTGAGACACAACTTGAGGCTAGTCGAAGCTTGTGTGGATCACCGGCCAGGACACAAAGGTCGCAGTCCCACAGGGAAAGGAATGGGCGCAGGTCGCCTATAAGAGAGGGTAGGCGCAGGTCGCCACTCAGAGATGATAGGCGCAGGTCGCCACTAAGAGAGAATAGGCGCAGGACGCCGCTTAGAGATGATAGCGCAGTCGCCAATTCGGGCCACCGAGGTCACCTTCTCACAGGATAGGAGGGGAGAGAGATAACTCCCCCTGAATAAGTTGGTGCATTTACACAAAGCCAACTCTGGGAGAGAGCATCACCATGAAGAGAGGCAAAGGTCAAATGATGTCTCCCATGCTAGGGATGACAGGCCAGATGCTAGAGAATGGCTCATATGGAAGAAGAAGTTTGAGCAGTGGGAAGCTGACAAGAAAGATGATGTTAAAAAGGATGAGCGAGAAGGTTTTGCTCTTCGACCCTTGGCCAAGGAGTTGCTCGATTGTCGACCTCCGCCAGGCTTCAGATTACCAGTCCTAGAAAAATATTCAGGTGCAACCAACGCCAAAAGCCATATACAACACTTGGAGGCTACCATGTGCTTTGTCTCCCACGAGGACGACATGATATGCAAGGCACTTACAAGCACACTCACTGGGGCAGCCCTCACTTGGTTCAATGGCTTGGCACCAAGTTGCATCTCGACTTGGACCTACATGAGGAAGAAATTTCTGGAACGCTTCTCAACTGCTGGAGCTAGGAAGATGACAGTCACCGATCTAAACAACTTGGTGCAAGGGAAAAATGAAAGCTCGATGAGCTACTACACCAAGTTTAAAGAGATGGTTGACAAGATCGAGGAAGACCTCACAGACAGGGAGGTGATCAATTGTTTCAGGAGTGGAATTACTTCTGCAGATATGGACTACGAGCTGACAGTTCGAACTGTAACTACTCGACAAGAGTTATTCGAGAAGGCCTACAACGTAGCATTGGCCGAGGAAAGAAAAGAAAAGAAAAATGGGAAAGGCCACAAGACTGAGGTCGCTGATGATAAGAAGGACCCAGTCAAGAATGGGGGAAATAACAAAAATGGCAAGAACAGAACCAGGGCGACTGAGAAAGTGCCCGAAGCTTTCACTCCCCTAACGGTGAGTCGAACTGAAATAATGAATATGGTCGAGCTAGGTCCACCCGCCCTGGGCGAACCCAAAGCAAATAAGTTCAGAAGGGACAATAGCAAATATTGCGAGTATCACAAAGATACGGGCCATACTACGGAGGATTGTATGAGCTTGAAGCGTATAATTCAGAAGATGGTCGACCAGGGAAGGCTCGATGCATATGTAAAAAGGCCTCAAGCAGGCGGCGGTGAGCGACCTGCAGGTGGACATCCAGAGCCAAGACAACCTAGGATGAATTGGGGCGTTATTACTGAGCAAGCCAGCAACACATCCATCAAACATAAGATTTTCCAGCTCAACCAAGCCCTACATATGCCGCCAAGGAGCTACGTCAGGGACGAGGTGATTAGCTTTTCTCCGAACGAGCTAGCAACTAATATGGCGGCTAGAGAGCAAGTTTTCGTCATCTCAGGACTAATTGATGGATGTATGACGAGCAGACTCTTAGTCGACACGGGGGCCTGCAAGGATATTCTGTTCTACAAAACGTTTCAGGAGATGGGTCTCTCGAGTGAACAGCTTGAACGGTATGATGGCAGATTGGAAGGCTTCACCAACCATCGGGTCGATGCCAAAGGATAGATCAAGCTAGACGTCGACCTAGGCCAACCCCCCTACAGGGTCGTATCCAAGGTAAAATTCATTGTAATTGACGTGAATAGTGATTACGCTGTAATTCTTGGTATTCCTGGCCAGGTCGCACTTGGAATGGTGGCCTCAATCCCCCATCAGCGAGTTAAATTCCCCATGCCAGCTGGAGTCGGCTGTGTACAAGGCACAGCTCGAGCATACCTTGATCATGTCCTTCGAGAAAGAAAGAAGAGGGAGCTAGAGGTTGAAACTGCGGAAGGATACCTAAAGCTGTCTCAGTCGGTCACCAAAACTACTCGACTATCTACGATCACCTGCGTAGAGGAGGAGACCTGTCGCTCGCATGACGAAGTCATGACAGAGTCGACACGTCCCCCCACACTCACAACGGTCGATCCAAATACAGTTATGGTCGACCAAGTCATCATAGGCGAGCTATGCCTCCAAGTCGACAATAACTCGGGGGCCACCACCAGTGAGATTGCAGATGAGCTGGATGACATGATAGCTGAAGAAGCTCCCCACTTGGGGGCCAAGGAAAGATAGAGGGTTAGGGAGATCATCATTGAGACCCTACAATTCAGAGATGGTCCAGAGCTAGAGGCTGTAGACGAGTTGGAAGCAGTGATCACAAATCCTTCCTATCCCAAACAGAAAATTCAGATTGGAAAGCAATTGTCACCTGAAGAAAGGTTAGAGATTGTCGAGCTACTCAAAGAAAGCAACGATGTTTTTGCCTGGCGAGTAGAAGATATGATGGGGATTAAGAAGGAGGTTGTTGTTCATAGACTGGAGGTCAACCCGACCATAAAGCCCAAACCTCAGAGGCTGAGAAGCTTTGCTCGCGACAAGGAGGAGGCTATAAAGCTCGAGGTACAAAAACTTTTGAGTGCAGGTATAATCAAGGAGGCCACCCATACCACCTGGCTAGCTAATGTGGTCATGGTGAAGAAATCCAACGGAAAATGGAGAATGTGCGTCGACTTCACCAATCTCAACCTTGCTTGCCCAAAAGACAGCTATCCCCTACCTCGAATTAACAAGCTTGTTGATTCTATTGCTGGACACTCCACCCTCAGCTTCCTCGATGCCTATTCAGGATATCATCAGATCAAGATGCATGAGGATGACATAGTGAAGACGACATTTCAAGCAGCTGGAGGCATCTATTGCTACAACATGATGCCATTCGGATTAAAGAATGCAGGTGCGACCTACCAAAGAATGGTGAACAAAGTCTTTGCTTCACAGATTGGCCGAAACATGGAGGCTTACGTCGACGATATGGTCATCAAAACAAAGACCGGACGTCACGTAGTCAACCTAAGGGAAACGTTCGCCAATCTATGAGCAAACGACTTGAAGCTTAATCCAAGCAAATGTGTCTTTGGGGTAGCAGCTGGCAAGTTCCTTGGATTTATGGTGTCACAACGAGGAATAGAGGCCAATCCAGAAAAGATCAAGGCTCTAGTCGACATGCAGGAGCCCACCAGTATCAAAGAGATGCAGCGACTTAATGGAAGGGTGGCAGCCTTAGGTTGCTTCATAGCCAAGTCGGCGGAAAGGTCTCTCCCCTTCTTCAAATCTTTGAGGGGGACGAAAAATTTTGAGTGGACGGCCGAATGTCATTCGTCGTTCCAAAAGCTTAAGGAGTACCTCGCTTCTCCTCCTCTATTAAGCAGCCCGACTACTGGAGAGACTCTATTTGTATATCTGTCTGTGGGTGATCAATCAGTTGCAGCAGTCTTAGTTCGAGAAGAGGAAGGGCTTCAAAAGCCCGTGTATTATGTTAGCAAGGCTCTATCAGATGTCGAAGGAAGGTATTACAATGTAGAGAATGTCGCATATGCCTTAGTTGTGGCTTCAAGGAAGCTGCGAGCTTACTTCTTGGCTCATCCTATTATTGTGCTCACAAATGCGCCCTTGAGAAAAATTCTACACAAGCCAGAGAGTTCAGGTCGTTTGCTCAATTGGTCAATTGCTCTCACAGAATTCGACATCGAGTATCGACCTCGAAAGGCATTGAAGGCTCAAGCCTTGGCAAATTTCTTGGTCGAGCTGACGTTCACCAAGAAGGATAGCGAGGTGCGAGCCCAGAAGGAGAAAGTTAAGGGAAAGGAGCCGTGAGTCCCACTTGTCACTTGTATACCCGACGACCGTTGGAAAGTTTACTCGACGGGTCACAACGAAGAATGTCGGGAGCCTGGGATAGTCCTGATCGAGCCAGAATCTGGGATGGTCTACGAGGAAGCATTGAGGTTTAAGTTTGAAGCCTCTAATAACCAAGCAGAGTATGAAGCTTTGGTGGCAGCCATCGAGTACGCCAAATGCTTTGGAGCAACCAAAATCATGGCATATTGCGACTCCCAGTTAATAGTAAACCAGGTCCGAGGGGAATATGAAGTGCTAAACTCGACTCTGATCAAATACTATGACCTGGTAAAGGAGATGATAAAAGACTTGGAGTTTTGGGAAATTCAGAGGATTGGTCGAGAAGACAATGAATTGGCCGACCTACTCTCAAAGCTAGCTACTTCAGACGAGCCACACGAAGAGCCCATCTCCTACCTCGAAAATCCAGCCTATGAAAGGGTCCAAATTCAATGCGTAGAGGACCCCTTGAGAAACTGGGCTTATGACAAGTGTTGGATCGAAGAAATGAAGGCGTACCGGGAAAGGGGCGAGCTCCCTGAGGACGAGAAGAAAGCTCGAACTATTAAAAAGAAAGCTCCGAGATATGTTATCCAAGGAGGCATGCTATTCAGAAGATCATATACTAGACCATTGCTGAAATGCATTCACCCCCAAGAAATTACTCAGTTAATGCATAAGGTGCACAGTGGAATTTGTGGTGGACACCCGGGGGCCAGAACTTTAGCTGACAAATTGATCACTTTGGGGTACTACTGGCCACACATGAGAGCTGACACTCACGACTTTGTTCAGCAATATGACCAATGTCAAAGGTTTGCCAACCTACCTCATCTGCCTACAACGGAGCAAACTCCAGTGATCGCTGCTTGGCCATTTGATATGTGGGGCGTCGACTTGATTGGACCCTTCCCGCCCGCCCGTGGAAACTGCAAGTATGTGATCGTCGCAATTGATTACTTCACGAAATGGGTCAAAGCAAAGCCACTAGCTTGCATCACAGAGGAAAATGACATCAACTTCATACATGACTTCATCTGGTGTCGATTTGGGATCCCTCGAGCTATAGTATCAGACAACGGCTTACAGTTCTCCAGAGCTTTCGAAGAAGAAATGAATCGAGTAGGGATAAAGCATTGGCAATCATCTGTTGCCCCTTAAGGCAATGGACAAGCTGAAGCAGCGAATAAACTAGTCCTCTCCTCACTCAAGACGGGATTAGTGGGTCGACGTAACAACTGGTTGGACGAACTCCCCCTTGCTCTTTGGGCAGTTCGTACAACTACTCGGGGGCCTACGGGGGAGACCCCATTCGCTCTTACATATGGGTCGGAGGCCATGGCTCCAGCCGAGCTACGATTTCCTACAGCCAGAGTGACCTTCTTCGATCAAGAGCAGAACGACACCAACAGGTTGATCGACTTGGATTTAATCGACGAGAAGCGAGACACAACCTACTTACGAATGGTTAACTACAAGCAAAAAACAAAGAGCTATCATGATAAGAAGGTGAAGACAAGATCATTCCAAGTGGGTGACCACGTGTTAAGAAAGATAGAGGCAACAGGAAGGAGAACCCAGCAGAACAAGCTATCTCCCAACTGGGAAGGTCCCTACATTGTTACTCGAATCATCAAGGAAGGGACTTACATGATTGCTCATCCAATGGTGAGGAGTTGAAGCATCCATGGCACGCTACTCACCTCATCAAATACTACTTCTAGTACAGTTCCCTAGTCCAGTTCGAAGTTAATGCAGTTTCCAAGTTTGAATTTGTCATAGCCCTAGCTTTCCATTTGATGTAAGCATGTTCGTACTTCAATAAAAATCGCAGTTCTATTCGACAAAACATTGTATTACACCAATCTCAACAAGCTCGACTCTAAGTCAGCTTTGTTCTAAGAAGCTCGATTCTTAATCAGCTTTGTTCCTTTAACAAGTCCGACCCTTGGTCGACTTCGTTCCAACAAGCTCGACTCTAAGTCAGCTTCGTTCTAACAAGCTCGATTCTTAATCAACTTTGTTCCTTTAACAAGTCCGACCCTTGGTCGACTTCGTTCCAACAAGCTCGACTCTTAGTCAGCTTCGTTCTAACAAGCTCGATTCTTAATCAGCTTTGTTCCTTTAACAAGTCCGACCCTTGGTCGACTTCGTTCCAACAAGCTCGACTCTTAGTCAGCTTCGTTCTAACAAGATCGATTCTTAATTAGCTTCGTTCCTCTAACAAGTCCGACTCTTAGTCGACTTCGTTCTTACAAGCTCGACCTTCGGTCAGCTTCACTTCCTTAAACGAATTCGACTCTTAGTCAATCTCGTTTGCAAAAGCTATACAAGTCTAAGGTCGACTGAGTTATCGAAAATCAGTTCGACCAAAGTCTTAGAGTGACTTAGTCATCCTAGTAAATCTAGCTCGACACACATGCTGGAATCAAAGGCATACGACACACAATGATAGAAAGTCAGTTACGATTAAATATAACCAAGTCTCCCAAAACGGGCCAAGTCTTAAGCAAATAAAAATTACGAAGTATTATGCCTCCCAAAAAACTGGGCCAAGGCATTTAAGCAGTTACAAAAACAAAAAATAGAATTGTGTTTGGGACTTGTTTCATTACACACCAAGTTCAAATTAAATCAAACAGCTGGGCCGGAGGCATTTGGGTCGTCGTTGGCAGCTCGATCCTCAGTACTCTTCTCTTGTTGTTCGGGGCTCAAGGGTTTACCCGAATCAGAGAAGACTCGTTGTTCAGGGTCATCATCTACCTCGATATCCTCAGCATCCTCAATCTCCTGAAGAACCACATCAAAATTCCTGAGAGCCAAAGTTGGAGCTACCCACGGTTCACAAGTGTCCTCCTGATCCTGCTGGGCAATAAAGGCCAGGTCATTTTCAGTGTAAGGAATGATCGAGTGACCACCGCGAGTTGTCATATCATACTGAGGTTCAGATGCCCAGCGTGCCAGTTGTTCGAGGGAGACTTCAGAGGTAGCATCAACAAGAGCTCGATGGGCCATATGACGCTTACCCAAGTCCAGGAAATCCCTCGCCTTCTCAACGATGGCATCATAGTAGTTATCCCCGTCTTTGAACTTATCAACGGCTGTCTTAGCAGCAACTTGAAGCTCTTCTTTCCATTTGGCCCTTGCAGCATTGTGCTCCTCATTCAGCTCGGCCAAGAAGGAGTCCTTCTCCTTGAGGATCTGGGAGACTGTTGCTAGCTCCTTTTTAGTCTCCTCATGAGCCAGACACTCAGCCTCCCTCTCTGTCTTCATCTCCTCAAGCTTGGTCCCAGCAGCCTTGAGGTCTTCCAATGCCTTGTCCTTGTCCGCCAATGCCTTCTGCTTGACCATCTCCAGAGCATCAAAGGAGTTATACAGGTCATTGTATTTCTCCTTCAGTTCATCCAAGGCATGAGACGTCTTAGCATATTGGTTCATTGCAATCTTCTCCCTCTCAATAGATGCCCTCCAAGAGCTCTTGGCTTGCTCCACCATGGTGAGTGACTACATTACAGGAAAAAATTAAAGTTTTAGCTAGTCAAAGACTCAGAAACTAAATTGATGAGCTCAAAGAAAAGCAAATAGACAGATAGAAGGAATAAATGTTTACCTCGCTCTGCACCAAGCCAGACTAGCGGAGAACTCTTCTGGGGTCATCCCCTTATCAGCAAAATGTGCCAGTAGGTCGACGTCTATGGCCCTCCTCACCACGACCTGGCCAAGATTCATCTCTGGGAAATGGCGACTCATACTGTTAACCCCAATGAGAGGGGGAACATCACTCAGCTTTTGAATTTGAGCCTCAATTGACTCTTGGCTCCTAGGAGAAGGCAGTGTAGGAGGAAGTTGGCTTGAAGAGACAGTTTTACCCTTCTCAGTTCTCGATCTCTTCTTCGTATTCAGTAGATGATCATCTTCTTCATCTTCAGCTTCATCATCAATATTCACAACATTCAAAGGGCTAGCCCCAGTAACCTCGGCTCCAGAAGTCGCATCATTAGCCTCAAGGTTTGGGTCGGAGCTCGGGCTTGCTCTAATCGACCTATTGGATTTGTCGCCCTCTCCAGTCATTTCCCTAGCTTGGCTGCTGCTCTGTAAAGGATCCTCGGACTCAACCTCCTCCATGGGCACCATCCCAGTATTGTCTTTGGACAGCAAGTTATTCCTTATCTCAGCTTCCCTCTCTCTGTTAGCTCGAGCATTGGTGGCACCATGAGCCTTCTCGGCTTTCTTCTTATCCGAAATTCCAACTATCCGTACCATGTTCGCTTCTTGTTCAGGGGTCAGAACTGCACATTATCAAGGCAAGCAAATATTAGTTCGCAGTTCAAAATAGTTCTATGTACGAGCTAACGGTTCGACATACGAGCTAATGATTGGCGAGCTAAAAGTTGTATAGACAATTCAAGATTGTTCTATGTACAAGCTAACAAGTTCTACATACGAGCAAGCAATTGACGAGTTAAAGGATAAAGCCGAGTAAATTCTTACCACCCACGTGCTCCCCATGGTCTTTACAATAATTGGCTGTCTTTTGACAGAATTGGCAATTCTCCTCTAACCTACCCAAGGTGTGGGTGACCCAATCAGGGTATATCTGGCATCTCACCATGGGGATCAAAGGCATCACTTCCCCCTCACCGGGCATCATCCCAGCTTGGATGTAATTGTACTTGGTTGTCCCCAATGTTTCCCAACTAATGGGTCCCCCCTTGACCAACTGACATAGCTTCTTATACAGATCATGGTGCCAATGAGGCTCCCAATAATCTTCTTCGCTCATGACCTCAGATTCAGCATTGGGCAAGGGAAACTCCCATCCCAACCTACTTTCCACCACAACTACATGCGAGTTCCAGCTACTCGCCTTGCTGGGGAGGTTGACAAACAGCTTTGGGGAGTTGGGTTTTGAAGGAGTGCTAATTCCCCAGTCAGCACTATCCAGCTTCACACCAAAAAATTCCCTAAAAACCCTCATACAAGGTTCATAACCCCAAAACCTACATACCATAGCAAAACACACGAGGACCCTACAAGTATTAGCCCCTAGTTGGAGAGGTAGAGCATCCATACACTCCGAAAACTCATTAACAAATGGGTCCAGTGGCAACCTCAAACCAGCTTCGAACTGGCCATAAAAGAAAGCAACTATGGTGGCATCCTTAGTGAAAGTACTACGAAACTTAGTCATAAAATCTTTCTTGCTATATATTGTCACCCTAAATTCTCTCCTATCTACTTCGCAGAAGTCGTAGACCATAGCATAACGGGACTCCAGATTCTTCTTCCCTCAAATTGGCCTTTGAGGCACATAGCCCCTCTCATTCCTCCCCGGCACAACAGCGGACCCGAAAGCATTCACTATTCGCGGGCTGGAAGAAGTTGAAGCTGTAGCTCCTCCTTGAGCGGCCATATATGTACAAGAAGAAGAAGAAGGGGAGTCAGACCTATGATCGCATTCAGTCGACCTACCTAAGGGCGACCTAGACTCCCCCGGGAAACCTTTCCTATTCCTAACGAAAGAGGGTTTATTAGCATCCCTAACATAGAACAGAGATATGTGGTCAAGCAATTCATGGAAGAGATGAAAGAAGACAACGTTTGAGTCTTCAATTACCAATTTACCTACGTCTTCTCCTATGGGCATTCCTATTTCACTAAAACTCAGCCCCCACCTTGTCAAGATGGAGGCACATTCATTCAAGGACATTTCTCTCCACTCTCCGTCCATATGCTTATACACTCGATGGTTAATGGTGCAATACCCATACCAAGCTCCTGGCTCACTACTGAAGGTCCTAGCCATGGCAAAATCAAAAATAAAGCACAAATTGAAGCCCCAATGCAAGAAAATGAGAGGAATACCTTAATCTGTTTCGTAAAAGGGAGCTGTGGTAGGAGACGAAAGCCCAATTTAAACCAGTTGTTGTTTCGCTATCTTCGCCGGAAGCTGCACCAGAGTTTGAAGGAAGCGAAAGTTCTAAATGGAGAGGGAATCTGGTATTTATATTTTCCGAAATCAAGAAGGAAGAAGAAAAATTCAAAAATTATTCTCCTAATTAAATGAGGAAAACAGTTCCCAAGGCGATTTTCCAAACGTCAAATAGTAATGATTGCGGAATACGGCGCTTCTCCAGATCTGACCGTTCGTCATCAACGTCCAGGATTGAGCCACGTCACCTTTGGTCGGCTAAACATCAGTACGAGTAGCGACCTGCGAGTCACAACAACATTCTTCGAAATTTCCTTTAACTTCCTGGTCGACAAAGTCAACTCAGAAAGTTGGGGGCCACTGAACATACCAGAAGTGTCGACCTGGGCCAAGCGAGTAAAGCCCAGTCCTCAAGCAATTATTGTCACCACATTCTCAGTGGGCTAGGCCCAATTATTACATGGCTCAAGGCCCATCTTGTGTCGACTTAAGTTCATTGTCCGACCTACCAGGTCCCGACCTAACTTAGTCCGACCTTACGATCCAAGTCCTACTTCGGGTACGATCCAGCTCTACCCGTCAGTCAAGTCGGCCCAATCCCAAATGACGACCTCAACCTGCCAAGCTAGCGTCGACCTAACGATTACAGGCGCACGTGCAACTATTCTTTCCATAACTGATTCCCTATAATTCAGGAGCCATCACTGGACACGTTTGCATGACATGTAACCATTCCATAAATTACGGAGCTCATGTAGTCCCACCAACTACAACGGTTCTAAGGTAACTGCAATTTTGTCATTTGATCATCCTTGTTCAATACATTATTTGCTCTCCAAACATATATACTTACTCTCACGCCCGAGGGTCTAAGTCAGAGACACATCCGGCTAGTCGTGGGTTCTGATTTCAGGTCAAGGAGTCAGGTGAATACTCCTGCCACGTGGAGGAAGATTGATAAGCACATTTTCTGCGACATCATACACTATCAAGGTTGAAACAGAATTTTGAATAGATGAAGAGGAGGTTGTAGATCTGAATAAGTAAATGCAATGAAGGAAAAGAGGAGAAATTGGAGGTTTAAAAGCACATAGTACATCCACTCATTTTATTTATGTTTTTTTATCCTTTTTAAACTTCAACGACCATAATCACAAATAATAAAACAGTTCATGCATGCCGTCCCATCTAATAATAAATAAAAAAAATTCTGGCCAGACATCAACAAGTCAAACAATCTTGCGTTGATGTACTGTGGACTGGTTCACATATTCTGGTCTGCTGAAATCCGGAACTACTCGAGATTTTTCCTTTTCCAGATGTTTAAGGAAATCCATAGCCACGTCATCGGTCCATGGAGCTCCACGCGGAGCTTCATCCCCTGCAACCCATCCTAAATGCCCACCTTTTGGTGCAACTATCAATAAACAGTTTGGGTTTTCCTGAATCCACAACAGATGAGGTGGAGTAGAGATGAGGTGGAGTAGAGAAGACAAGCCGCCGAAAAATTTCATAGATCCGATAGTACTAGGTCGGAGAAAAGAAGACAAGGTGCCAAAAATGGAGCTACAGACTGTAGTTTAGTCAGATCTCTGGCTCAGATCTAGGTAGAAAAAGACGCCGGAGTTGAGAGATATGGCGGTGCAAGTGAGAAAGATGGCATAGAGAAGTGGGGGTCGGTCATCGTCGGTTGCCGATAACCGTCGCCGAAGACAGTTCGGGAGAGAGAGAGAACTGTGAATATGTGTGTGTGTGGTTTTACGGAAAGAAGGAAGAGATAAAAAATGAAAAGAGAGTAGAGAGGTGAAGGGTGTCGGGGAAAATATGAGGATAACTCTTTATTTGAGATTTACAAAAAAGTTTTATTTAAAAGGGAAAAAAATCTGGGTAGCCGAGCCCATACCTCTGACCCAAAATTAATGTCAATTTTTTTTTTCAAATTTGCTTTAATTTAATCAAGAACAATTTTAAAATTATTTTGAACATTGATTTTGAGACGGAGAGAAAATATAATGTGCAAATTATGTAAATACCAATTATTTTCGAAACGGTATGTACCCATGATTCTTTACATCTTTCTGTAGATTACAACAAGAACAAAGGTTTACCGACTACTTTAGATCAAATGTAATGCATAAAACTCCAGCCAACTATTCTCCGTCCGAGATCTCAATGACAGAGAATACTGGATGGGACTTCTACGACTTGGGGGCTATAAATATCATTCTCTGACAGTTTCCCAAGATTATGTAATGAAAAACAGCTAAAAGGGATCATCACGGGCACTGGTATATTTATTCTTACAAGAACTCTCTTCTGATTATCTTCATCATCTCTTCCATTCTCTTGACCGTCCTTGGTTTCATCAGACGCTTTGCTGCCTGGAGGAGTGCACCTCCTCCGTTAGATTTGTAGGCATCCACCATCATTTTAATATAGTTATACAATCTCTCTGGTTCCCTGTGGTATTATGAAAGAACAAAATTCAAGAGATATATATCACAAAAAAATGAGCAGGTGAAAAAAAATAGAGTAGGCTTTTTTTTCTACGTACGTGTAAAAGTATTCTACATGTTTCCCTTCAGTCTCTTCTCCTGGAGTGAAAGCATCATTTAGGGCGGCTAATAGAGTGTCACGATCTTCGATCCTTAGAAGATGCTTGAGTATCCTAATCTCTTTCGGCACTGCCCTCTCTTTGATAACCTTTTTATCAATTTTCATTTTGTCTTTTGCTTCCAAATACATATGATACATCTGATCTTTTGCCTGTCATGAATCATATACGAATTATTGAAACAAGTACATAGAGAACGGATACAAAAGCCTTTAAGTAGTCCACAAGTGAAATCACGAGAATACATATGTAGCAGGTTTAAGTCCACTGCCACCCCTGAGGTTTAGACAAGTATCACTGCCATTCCTGAGGTTTGGTTTCGTCTCAGTTACCCCCTTGTGTCAACTTTATTTAAACAAAATGACTAGTAACCCTTAAATCTTTAAAGTGACATATAATATTTGGAGTTTTCATTGAGGTGATTTAGGAGTAAAATAGTCATTTCATTCAAATAAATTGACAAAAGGGGGTAAGTGAGCCGAAACCAATCCTCAAAGGGGTGCCGATTCTTGTCCAAACCTCATAGGCGGGCAGTGGAATTAACCGTAACAACAACATAAATAACAAAATATGATTACTAAAACAAATTAATGAGACATCATACAAGAAAAGAAGGACCTTCTTCTTCAGCAGTCACATACCTCACCCACAGTTAAGTCAACCTCTCTGTTTGTTGCCCAAGCTTTATTAATCATTGATGCAAATGCTGGATCCACTTGATTCTTACCAGCCAAAGCATCTATCTTTCTCCGAGCATCATCAGGCGAAGGAGAATTGAGAATATCTTGAAATTGCAACTCCGCAATATCCAGCGCTGCAAGATTTTCAGCTGCGACATCGTAGGCTTGAACAGTATCCAAGCATGCGTTCCCAAGATTTGCAAGTTCTAATCATCCGAAAAAAAAAAAAGATATCGTAAGCATTTCCAAATTTTCTAATATTCAATATCTTCAGGCATAAAAAACATACTCCCTCCGTCCCTATATATGAATGTCTATTTTTCCAAAAAAAAAATGTTCCAAAATAAATGTCCAAATTTTGTAGAAGTTACTAAATTCTCCCTCATCAAACTAATTCACACTTGCACACATGATGCAATATGATAGAATCATTAAGGGTTTTTATGTACTTATGCTACTAAAATGCTTAATTTTCAACTTTCCCAAATGTTCCTCAAAGTTCAAATTAGACATTCATTTAAAGTTCAAATTAGACATTCATTTAGGGATGAAGGAGTAACATTTAGGAAGTTCAATATTAACTTATGTCTTACAAGAAAGAAATAAAAGTCTCTTTATATTCTTGCAGCTATCTTTGTAAATATAAATTTAACAAAAGGAACGAGCTAAATAGAACGTCCACCTTATTTTTTTTTTCCACTACTCACACACACACACACACACATGCACGAACAAAAGCGCCTAGGAGATAAATCCTAGGGAGAGAAAGCCTTCCCTCTAACTTCTGGGGGGATCGAACCCATGACCTCCAGGTTGGAAGCCATGAGCTCAAGCCAGCAATATAGCTAATGCAGAATAGATTTAACAAGAAAAGACTCATAACCAACCTGACTACAAATTGCCAAGAGATGATTCACCGGGGAGTTCATTTAAGTTACAATTAGACTTGGCGGTTCAGAAAGACAAAGTGTGACGATAGGCTTTCCCACTTAAATAGGCAGTTTCGTCTAGGAGATATGTACTGGAGTTTTTGAAAATTCTCATTAATTCTTGTGATTGCCTTTGTTGAAAACTCAGTCTTTTACATAGGTAATTACAGAAACTAAAGTAACAGAATCCCAAGGATAGCTATAACATGAACCAGCTTACATTTTTTTTTTTTTTTTTTTGCAACTTAGGTACCTAACATAACCTGATAACTGATAATACACCGCAAACAAAAAGTACTCCAACTGGGATTAGTTTGAACGAAAGAAGCTCTGTGTGTGTGTGTGTGTGTGCCGATATAGATATATATAGTACACACACTCTGGTCTTACTCTCACCTTTTTGTTCCGTTGGGTTATCATAATAAGAGTCAACTACAGTGTGAAGATGCATAAAGAACTCCTTTGTGAAATCTTTTCGCCGCCTGTCAACCACATCACCGAGCTGAGATTCCCCGCTTCTGATCACTTGAAGAAGTTCATTATGTCTTTCTACATCGGCATCAATCTGGGTAAACAACGATTCCTATATTATACTCACTCCCACAGTAGAAAACAAAACAAGCTCAAGCCAAGACAAAAACAACAAAAGCAAAAGCTCAACTGAAGTTTATCATCCAGCTGAATAAGCAAATACCTCTCGTAGCTTCCTTGCAAGCCGATATAAGTTTGCCTGCATGTCAGGGTTCTCTTCATTTTCAGCCCGCTCCTGACATCTGTCGAAAAAGTGGGGCCGAAGTTTGCTCCAGCTCTTGCTAAATACCAACAGCCTTCTCCATTCAGCTGGAGTGGGTTTGTCAACCATGAAAACTTCAATCAGCCTGTCACAAGCTCGAGCCCTTTTAATGGCAGCCAAATCTTCAGCATCTTGCCCCTGACCACTCTTAGAAACTTCATGATTAGCTCCGGTTAAAGGTTGTTCTATAACCGAATTATTTGGTACTGCAGTTGTATCCCCGCTAACAGCTGTAACTGTAACTGAGGCTGATTGAATCCTTTTCCTATACACCTGAAAACCTACAATTCCAAACATTTAACCACACTTAGGGGGCGTTTGTTTTTTTATTTTAAGTCTTATTTGCCTCTTAACACTTATTCATTAAGAGGATTAGAGAAATAAGTGTGTTTGTTTTTTTTTTTTGAAATAAGGCTTGTTAGCCTCTTAAAGTCCTCTTAATTTTAAGTGGTTAAAATGTTGCTGAATTGCCTCTGAAAGCCTCTGAAAGCCACTGTTTCATATTTGGTTTTGGTTAATTTTTTTTTAAACTGTTTACTGTTTCATATTGCATTTACGTTTTTATTTATTTATTTTTTTTTTTAACTGTTTCAGATAATGAATTCAGATAGAAAATCAAACAACTTATTCAATTCAGAATTCAGTTTTCAATTGCTGCCTCTTAATCATTCAGCCATTTTCAGAACTGAAATCAGATTTCAGCACTTATCACTTAAAAAAAACAAAAACCCCCTTAATCTACTCCCTCCGTCCCTAAATGAATATCCGAATTTCATTTTAAGGGACACTATGAAAATGTGTGGTTTTTGTATACATTTTAATGGCAAAGATCCATAAATATTCTTGTTATCCACTTTCTAAACATTTAGTATTCCGTTGATAAAATGAATAGCGAATTTTTTTTGGTAAAAAAAGTATAGGGACAGTATTTTACAAAGAAGACATTCATTTTGGGACAAAAATTTCTTGAATTTGGACATTCATTTAGGGATAGAGGGAGTATAATATAAGCAATTGGGCATAAGATATTTGATTTCGTGGCCATCTTTTGCTTTCTAGATAGGTAGTTATTCTCTTTCTCCAGAAGGACATATCCAATTTAGTCTTCAATCTAGTTTTCCGACTTAACAGATCAACAAACCCTCTATAATCTACTTCCTCTGTCCCAAAATGATCTACTACTTTTTGGTCTTTGAGACCTAAATTTAAGTCCATTTAATTATCCTAATAAAAAGTCTAAAACTTGTTATTGGTAGTGTAACAAGTTTTATTTTTTCATTAGAATAAGTTAATTAACCTTAAAATAATTGCTCAAAGTACCTTCGTATTAACGATAAAAAAAGTGGAAAGATCATTTTGGGACGAAGGGAGTATTAAAACAGCAACTAATTTTATTAACAAAAATATAGTAAGTTTTACTATGACAGAATAACACAATAAAATTGAAGGCACATACAAAAATCACATCAACAAATGGTAACTTGCAATAAAATTCAAGTTCCTTAAATTGATTATTCATCTCAACTTCAACTAATAATCAAAATATTCTTGTGATATACAGAAGACCGAGCAATACATACTCAAGAAACAAGTTAGCACTCGTGAATTCTATCAAACGGCCCAGTAACAGCAATAATCTAATAGCTAGAACATGATTCGCCCTTTTCAAAGAAAATAGAACATGATTCGCCCTTTTCAAAGAACTTTCAAAAAACAATGGAATGTAAATTTAGTAGCAAATATTAGGTTAAAGAAGGGGAATTAGAGATGGGTACCTTTGAATTTGGAAGTGAGAGGCGATGGAGATTTACGAGTGGAATTTCTGAAGAGAGTTGAAGAAGATGAAGATGGGTCGTTGTAAATGGAAGGAAGAGGACTTGCTACTGGGAAAGAACGGCATAATTTGATGGACCCAGACGCCATTAACTCCATTTCGTTACCCAATTTCTTCTGTTGGCACTGTACTCGGTTCTGTAATGTAATTTATTAGTTAGGTTTTATGATGAAAAAGAGGAGTAGGGGATGGGAAGTTACTAGAGAGACTATTCCTTTAGGGTCCTTGGCCCAAACAATGTTTCTTTATGAGAACATACATTAATCAAAATCCCCTTAAGACCCTAAAACACAAATATCATAGACTACCTCATTAATTCGCGTTTGGGTGCTCCGGAGCGCTTTGAGACTGATTTATCGAATGCTTTTGAGATTCAACTCTTAAAGGTGAAAAACTCAAAGAGTTAAGTATTAGATGTGAGAAAAACTTTGAAATTTGTCTCTTAAAATTAAAGGTAAGAGATGGAGAAAAAAAACAACAATTCTGAGATTGCTCTGAATCAAATTTTAAGAATGAGATATAACTCTGAGATTCACGTTATCAAAACAAAAATAAATAGATTATTCTACCTCCTCCTTAGATCAAACTAACAACAATTGTCTTTTAAAATAAAATAGACAATTTGAAATACAAAGAACATCACAACTCAATTGCACCGGATAAATGACTAACTTGAATGTACAACGAAAATCTACAAAGGTAACAAATTACGTACCCAAAACAAAAAGACAAAAACTTGGGTGAGAACAGCATGATCCGTCTCATCCATGAGACGGGTCAGTTCCATACCCATCACCCGCCCAAAAAAGCCAACCCACGCCTCCGCCCAAGCTTTTTGCATATGGGCGGTCGCCCAAGCTAGAATCAGCGGCCGCCCAAGCTGGAATCAGCCCACATTTGCCTTGGCCCAATCCTTCAGCCAACATAAAGTAATAGTTTGTATACATAAAGTAATAGTTTGTATACATTAAAGTAATAGTTTGTATACATTAAAGTAATACATATATACAGAAAAGTAATAATGTTTTTTCCTATGTTTTCTTCGTTTGGCAAAAGTAATACTTATTATAACTAAAATGTAACAAACGTGTTATTTATATATAATAGTATTTGTACATAATTGTAACACATATGTATAGGTATCTATATGTTTTCATGTAAAAGTATTACATTATCTATAGAAATATGTTACAATTTCATCTATCAAAGTGGTACATTTACTTGTATAAACTATTACATTCATATACATAAGTTATTACATTTCAAAAATAATACATATAGTTTGTATTACATTTAAAAAAATGGGTAAAAACGAGCTTTTATTTTTTTTAAAACAGGTATTACGTTTACTTATGACCAATGTTACTTTATATGTATACAGTCATTACATTAAGAGATGGTAACTATTACTTTTGCTCTGAAAAAAATAATATAAAAAAAAATTTTAAAAAAAAAAATTGACCTATAAAAGGCTGCCACGTGGCGGGTGCATGCCCAGTGGGTCGTGGGTCGGCCGATCATCTGCATGAGACGGATCCCATGTTCTCACAGGAGACCGGCTCCACTTTAAATAGGGAGAATACTCCTTCTTCGACAAGGACTCGATCAACCCATTCCTTATTTAAAATGATTTTTCTTTTCTTATCAGCATAAGAGTCCTTTCATTCCTTGAGTACAATACATAATAAAATACAAAACATATCTAAAAACAAATTGTTAGCCGTTAGACAACTAATTATATATTAACAATTATTTCCTAACCTAAATTATATACATTATACAAAATCATTTAAATATCAGAATCACAAAGATTTAAACAAGATATAAGAATATTTTCATACTCTTTCAAATTTGAGTCCTTTAAAATGGAAATAATAATTCAAAAATCCCACCACATTTGCTCATAGAGAAAAAGAACTACCAGCAAAAAGGTTGCATTTCTCAAATCAAACAATATTTTAGAAACTAAATACTCTTTATGTTGATTTTCTTCATAAGCCCAAAATCTTGGAAATATCGCTGGCAATATTCTTTGCATCATTCGAAATTCCAAATAATCCCGCCTTTGCAAATCCAGCACAATATATTCCATTTTCTCCTTTCCAATGGTTTGGAGCTCTTTGTTTTGGCATTCCTTCATCACTAAAAAGAGCTTCATCATCCTGTAATTTTCACACAATTAATCATGGATTAAGCATGTGCTAGATAGTACAAGTACTACTGCAGTACGTACAACATAATAAACGTTGTCATACGTTTTACATACCTTAAGCCATTGCTTAACATTGGTTTTATAACCTGTTGCAAAAACTATAGCGTCAAATTTGTTCTTAAAACCGTTATCAAATTCAACCTCATCTCCATTTATTTTGGTTATGGATGGTAAGACCTGATACAAGAAAGTTCTAACACCAATTAATACGACTTGAAAATTAGTAGAAAGATATAACATCAATTAATACGACTGACACGATAAAAATGCATTTGTACCTTGATTTCTCCGGCTCGAATTTTCTGCACAGTCCCAACATCGATGGTAGGGGATCTACCCGTCTTCATTTTCAGAAAAAATGGCCCCTTGGTTGGTCTTGTTAAACCGTAGTTAGACATATCTCCATATTTTAATTTGGCAAGCATGAGGATAGAACTGTCAACAAAATCTACGGAAAGGTATTTCAGAAGAGTCATTCCAAGTTGAACCATTTCCTTTGTTAGCACATGCACCTAATAAAACTTCAAGGGTTAATATCATTTTCTTCAAAATAATAAGGGGCGAAATGAAAAAAATAAAAATAAAAGGGCCAATTCAGTAGCGGAGCTTAGGGTGTTTATGGTGCTGTCAGGTCCAATCTTTATAAAAAAAACACAGAACCAGAGCAATTTTGTGATTCTATAATAGTTTAAAACCCATACCACACCAATACATTTGAGAAACAATTGTATTGGTCTGGTTTCGTCTTATATATGCATGGAACAATCTTCCATCATCAACCAAAAACAACAACAACAACAACAACGTATCTTAACAACAATCTTAACAACAACATTAGTGAAAAAATGAAAACAGGCGCATGCCATGAAAAGTGAAAATAGAGTTAATATTATTGCATGTGGTGGATTAATGATTAGTGCCTAAGAGAAACTTTAGAAATATGTATATGTGTATATACATATACATATATATATATATATATATATATAATAATAATAAATACTCCCTCCGTCCCAATAGAAACTGCCCGTTTTTTGCCTTGCACGTAAATTAATAAAATGAGTGGGAAGAAAAAATGTTGTGAGTGTAATTTGAAAATAGGAGAGAGAATGAGTGGAGGGAATAGTAAATTATAATGGTGTTGTGAGTATTAAAATAATGTAGGAGAGAGAATGAGGGGAGGGAATAGTAAAGATTCATTTGTCAAAAAAGGAAAGTGGAAGCTATTAACGGGACACCCAAAATGGCAAAATGGGAAGCTACTATTGGGACGGAGGGAGTATATGTAAATATACAGTTGGTCTTTTTTTTTTTTTTTAAAATCCTAAACACGATAACTTGATGATACATGCAATATACAAACTTATTTAGAGTAAGAGATCAAAGTTAAAGAACTTACAGGGCTACGCACAACGATTGAGGTTTTCGCTCCCCAATTAGACAAATCATAGGCAATCTCCATCCCCGAATTCCCAGAGCCAACAACGAGGACATTCTTATCGCCAAAAAATTTCCCATTCACATATTCACTAGAATGTACGAATGATCCTTCAAATTTATCCAATCCAAGAACCCTAGGAATAAATCCCACACTATTTTCTCCACTAGCTACCACAATAAACATCCCAACATACTCTTCAATAGCATTAGACACCAAATTTTTTGCGACAACAAGCCATTTCCCTAGACCCTTATCAAATGATGCATTTTCAACGGACCGTTGGAATAATGGCTTGATGCCAAACGTAGAAACATAGTTATCCAAGTATTGGATAAACACGTTCTTGGGAACAAATGTGGGTGCATTGGGAGGGAACGTCATGTGAGGAAGGCTGCAAAATTGCTTCGCCAAGTGAAGCTTTAGTCTGTCGTATGATCTATCTTTCCAAAGTGACGCGCAACAATTTTCACGCTCGAGAACTACGTGGGGAATCGATAGAAGGTTTAGGCATGCAGAAGTTGCAAGGCCAGCAGGACCAGCCCCGACTATCACAACTGTTGTTTGTTGCTTCATTATTTTAATTAGCAAGATTTGTGTGTGCTGATAGGAATAATAGCAAATAGCAATATTAGTATATACTTATAGATAGACACGAAAAAGTTAAGTAAAGTAGATACTACCTAATACTGGTAAGATAAATAGTGTTTTAAGAACTTACCCATTTTGGATCTCAATATCACAAATGTTTAAACCTTTTACTAGTTCATTGAACTTGCTTGTGCAATAGTAAAGTTGCGCTAATACTATTTTTTTTTAATTTAGAATTGCTACATATTTTGAACATATTGTTGGATATAAAATACTCCCTCCGTCCCACGTAACTGTGGACTTACTTTTTGGGTTTGGAATTAAGGAAAAGTAGGAGAGAGAAATAGGTGGAGGAGGTGTTTGTGAGTATGAAAAATTAAATAGGAGAGAGAATGAGTGGAAGGAATAGTTAGGAGAGAGAATGTTGTGAGTGTAAAAGTGAAGTAGGAGAAAGAATGAGTGGGTGGAATGGTGAATATTTGTTTCCATTTTCGACAGTCCACACTGATGTGGGACGGACCAAAATGGAAATAAATCCACACTTACGTGGGACGGAGGGAGTACTGTAATTAAAATATTATCTTAAAATACATTTTCCAGAATACAAATATATGAATTTTATAAAAAAAAATAAATATTATTTTCTCAAAGTATTGCAAGAATCAGTCTCATTTGAAACTGGGACAGTACAAGGACGGAAATAGGGGGTCTCATCTATTAAGTTGGTGTCACAACTACTTTAATGACAGCAATAGCAGTAACTACTGTTTTTGATCAAATTTATGTAATTCAACTTCGAGGGATGAAATTGGGCACAATGGAATATAATTCTTCAAGATTCAAAATGTAATAGACTAGGTATTTAACGAGGAAAGTCCTCGAACAACATGTTCGCCGGCATAAAACCTCGAAACGATGGAATTTTATTAGTATGATGATCCAAGTGTGAGTACAGAGAGTAATGGATTGTAAATGTCGTGTCTCTGTGCGTACATGTGTTGCCCTTTTTATTCAAATACAAGAAAAAGTTACGTAAATAACAGAATAAACGAGATCCCACATATCTTGCGCCTAGAATCTCGCTGGAAGTTGATGAAGATCAAGATAACCGTCGAGAAAAGTGGTGTGAGCGCTGTGGATAGTCTTTGTGGTTTTTGACTTGGTCCATAATATCTTTGAAGTTTGATAACGGTTCTTGAAAAGTCGGCTCATAAAAATAACCCTGCAAAACGTATTGTCAATCAAGCTGCATCACCAAGTTGTTGGTTCAATTTGTTACTATATGATGAGATGCCAAGTTGTAAAATATTGCTGTGAATTTTTCTACCCCAAACAATTGCCCCTAAATTTTGAATTTTTAAAAGAAGTTAAAAAGTCTAAATTTCCCTTTTACCCGGCGCCCACGATATTTAATTGAGCGATTTCCTGGGACATGACAACTTCTAGGCGTCTAGGGTTTAGAGTTGAGTGTCTCTAGAGGTCTTTCAACCATCAAGTCCTCCTTTATTAAGGCGTAGGCTGGGTTTCTTCTTCTCTCAACACTTGGCAGTTTTAAGAAAAAAGGTTTCTCCATCTCATACCTTGGTGAGTCACTGTATTTTCTCAATTTCTTCTTCTTCCTTTTGTTTTCTCAATGTCTAAGATGGGTAAGATCAAATAATTTGATAGCCCTAGCTTCCAATTACCTCCCGGCTCTAGGTGTCTAGGCATTATAGATCATCCTGAGGATGAAAGGTGTGCGTTATCCCTTGCTAGTATCGAAGCCCTTCAAAAGAATTTTGCTTTCCACGTAGGTGTTAAATTTATGGATCCCAATCCTTGCCTTACCTCTGACTGTATGTCGAACGAATGTGTTTGCTTTCTTGAATATCCTTTTACTATTGGTCTTAAGTTTCCTTTCTCTCCTCTGATTACTCGTTTTTTCGAAGCTACTGGCCTTGCATACTGCCAACTCATGCCCATTGGTTGGAGGGCTTTAGCTACTTTAGATAGGTTGAGTGCTGAAACTGGGTTAAGGGTTGGTCTAGAAGAGTTTGCTTGTTGTTATGATATTAGGGCTCATGGTAACTTTAGGTTTGGTTTTAGGGTGAAGAGTAAGGCTTTTGAGTTTGGTTGTGGATTCTTTGGGCTCATATAGAGGTAGGAAAAATAGGTTTTTCTTTGTGAGGAAGAACACTGTAGAGGGTGGTGAGAAGGTGGCTAATGAGTGGAAGAAAGAAGGTAGTTGGTTTACTTTTACATGTTCATCTTGAATTGTTGCTTCTTTCTTGTTGACATCTTCTTATTTGCAGTGTCCAGATTCTTTAGAAATTGTTCAAAAGGTGAAGGATTTAGCCGAGGAGTCTCGCAAATTTGTCCCACTGCCTGTTGTATTTGTTTTTGAAAGCGCTGGTGTGGAGGTTGATTCTAACAAGCTGCCGGAAGAGTGTTCCCATAAGATGTCATCTGGTAAGCTTTTTCTTTCTCCCAATTTGATTTTCTACTTGCTATTTAACTTGTCTAACTATCTCGCCTCTTTGTTTTATAGTCTCCCATTCTCAAGTTGGCTTTGATGTGAAGGACATAATGTCCGGAATAATAGCGAAAGTTGGGGTGAAAACAGAAGGTAGTAAGCCTCCTCTCCCTAAGGGGGAAAGTTCTAAGGGTGAGAAGAAGAGGAGGTTGGAAAATGTGGAGATCGTGAGGGTATTGAAGAATAATGATTGGCATGCTGATAATGCATTGGCCGATGTTGAAGATTTGACAAAAAGGTAGCATTTGTTTTTCATTACGCTCAAGATATTCTTATTATGTAGAACTCTAATATGGGGATTTTTTAATATGCAGACAGAAAAATTGTTGGGTTTCGAGGGTCCATGCGCAGCGGAATAATGCAAATTAACTCGAAAAACCCGGAGCCCTAGGATCCGTTCTAGATGATTAATTAAGAAGAATGATTTAGAAATACCAACCTTGTGTGCTTTTGTCGTTGATAAACGTGACCCAACTCCAGATTGACGATCTTGTGAATCCTTGATGAACGATTGTTGAATCACGAACGGAAGATCTTGAAGAGCGAAGATCCTCTATGTGTATCCATGCGATGAACGAACCCTAGAACAATTCTAGGTGGATTTCTAGATCCCTCGATTGAAACTCCTTTCAATCTATGATGTATTATGAAATTGGTGTGATGATTTTCAATTCATAATTGAAAAACCTCTCAATTTTGTGTTTCTCTAAACTCAAAATTCGTTACTGGCTGCTAGGGTAGAAGAGGGATAGTATTTATACGTTATAAATATTATTCCCTAATTAAAAACCCTAATTAAAATGGTTTCAGCACAGTTCGGGTCATGGGCGGTCGCCCACCAAGGCATGGGCGGTCGCCCATGAGTACAGTGCCTAATCCCTTTATACGAAATCCCACATGGGTGGTCGCCCACATGGGCATGGGCGATCGCCCATGAGCACAGTCTCCAATGTGCAATTTCGAATAACATGTGAGCGGTTGCCCATACCATTTGAGCGGTCGCCAAGCCAACCATTGACTTATGGGCGATCGCCCATGGTACACTTGGGCGGTCGCCCATCACACCAGAATCCATAATTCCATTTTTGACAATTCGTTCGATGCGTGTGATCCCATAGGACTATATTATGTTGGCAATGAGTTCGATCACATCGATCCTCATAAGACATGAGTGGACTCTAGCAAGCCATCATGCCTACCCAAATAATATAATATCAAGTTCGTTTTTCCTACATAGAACATATCACAATCCCATTGTCACACGATGTTATATTGAACATGAGTCATGGTCCACGTCAACTCATATTGTTCAATGCTTTCTCGTTACTAAGTAAATTGATCAATCGAATGATATTAATCACATTAATTCATTCGGACATGGCCATGTACATCATCAATCTTACTTACGAGTGGCCTAGCAAACATCTCTCTTTACGAGGGACAAATTTCCATCTTGACTTATCATTCTTCCCAACAAGAATCCTATCATGCCAATAATAGCCCTTATTGTTGTCCGGTTAAAGACAACGTTAAACTATATCAAACATAATATTCATCGAGTGGAAGACGATGATAATCTCAGGTCAAAGGATATCAATGATATAACTATATGAGATTTAATTATGACATTCGACCATGACATAAATCTCATAACGGGTCAAGTCCAGTACCTTGTTCTCTAACAAGTACCCATGAATCTAATGTGCATCTCCATTCATATAATCATCTTATGATTATCCATTAGACTTCATACTAGTGCTTCATAAGTACTAGGGACACGATTATTACAATAAACATGCAAACATATATAATAATCAAAGAAAAAATCTCTTATATAAATGAATAATGACATTACATATAAGTCTATCTCTATAGGCCTAGGGCACTAACACCTACAGTCTCCCACTTGCACTAGGCCCAATCATTCATGTATCTTATACCCATGGACCTAACATGACCATCATGTTTAGCTTGTGGCAAAGGCTTGGTGAGAGGGTCCGAAATATTGTCATTCGTTGGTACCTTGCATATCTTAACGTCTTCCCTTTCACAAATTTCACAAATGAAGTGGAAACGTCTTAGAATGTGTTTGGATTGTTGATGTGATCTTGGTTCTTTTGCTTGCACAAATGACACCACAATTGTCACAACAAAGTTCCACCGATTAGTGATACTTGGAACAATTCCAAAACACTAATGAACTTTTGATCCAAACTGCCTTTTCTAGCTACATCATATGTTGCTAAAATTAAGCTTTAGAAGTAGAATCGGCTACGATTTTCTGCTTGGAACTCTTCCAATAAAATCGCACCTCCAATAAGCATAAACACAAATCCTAATTGCGATTTTAATTAACTTTGTCAGTTTGGAAGTTAGCATCCGTGTAACCTTTACAACAAGATTAACTTCCAACCTTTCAAATACCAAGAACGTATCCTTAGTTCTTCTTAAGTACTTTAAGGATCGTCTTGACTGCCATCCAATGGTTCTCACCAGGATCAGATTGGTATCGACTCGTCATGCTCAAAGCATACGAGACGTCGGGTCTAGTACAAATCATGGCATACATGATAGATCCAAATGTCGGAGCATATGGAACTTCATCCATTCTCTTTTACTCATCAGTTGTCATGGGACACTGAGTCTCGCTAAGAGTAATACCATGGCCCCACTACAAGAAAGGAGGCTATTTACGGCGCTCATTTACGGCGGTGGACACGCGTCCGCCGTATATATATATAATATACGGCGGTATGCACAACCGCCGTATATATTATATATATACGGCGGTATAGGCCGCCGTAAATAAGTTATGTACGTATATTTGGCATATACGTATATGAGATCGAAGTTATATACGGTGGTTTATCAGTATCCGCCGTATATAGGTACTTATTATCGGCGGTGGACACGCGTCCACCATAAATAATACACAATATTTACGGCGGTGTACAATATCCGCCGTAAATGTTATTAAATACCGGGAAACCCAAATTTCCCTATTCAGTTTCGCGCTATCTCCATCTCGTAGCCTCTTTCTCTCGCCTAGTGGCACAAATTTCCGACGGTGACCAAATAAGCAGGTAAGAATTCGTGTTTACTTTTAATTTTTGGTTTTTGTTGTTCTTGGTGTGGTGGATTATTGAAATCGACATTCTATTTCTCTCTCTCTCTCCTCCAGCCAGTGAAATTGAGCGTTGATTTCTTCGATCAACAACAATCAGGTATACATTTCTTTCCCCTTTTCTAATTCACTTTTAATTTTTGGGTTTTTTTTGTTCTTGGTGTTGTGAGTTGTTGTTGCTGTTACTGTCGTTGTTCTTAGAATCATCTAAGAACCTTATCAATATGAGTATTTTGACTCAAACCAACTTATCCTTTTAGATCTATCTCTATAGATCTTGATACCAAGGATGTAAGCGGCTTCACCCATATCATTCATTGAGAAACCTTTCCTTGACCAAGACTTGACAATCTTAAGTGTCGGAACTTTGTTTTCAATGAGTAAGATATCATTGTCATATAACAATAGAAATAATACTATGCTCCCACTGAATTTCATGTATACACAAAGTTCATCTTCGTACTTGATGAAGTCAAACTCTTTGACCGATTCATCAAAATGAAAATTCCAACCCATCGAAGCTTGCTTCAACCCATCTTATGGATCTTTGCAACATGCATACTTTATTAGAATTTCTTGGATCGACAAACCCTTCAGGCTGTATCATGTATACATCCTTAAGTAGCTTTCCGTTAAGAAACGCTATTTTGACATCCATTTGCCATATCTCATATTCACAATATGCGATAATGGCAATTGAAACTCTAATAGACTTCGGCATTGTAACGGGCAAAAAGGTTTCAACATAGTCAATACTATGAATTTTCCTAAATCCCTTTGCTACAATCCTTAGTCATGAAAGTATACACCTTCCATCCATGTCGGTTTTCTTATTGAAAACCCATTTGCACCCTATGGTTTTTACACCTTCAGGTAGACCAATCAAGTTCAAAACTTGATCATCAAACATGGATTACAATTCGAATTCCATGGTTCATAACCATTTATCCGAATTAGGAGTGGACATCGTCTCTAGATAGGAAGTAGGTCTGTCATTCTCAATGACTCCCACTTGATTACTTTCTGATGTGAGAAATTCATATCTCTCAGGTTCGGATCGTATCCTATCAGATCTGTGAAGAACTTGTGTATTTTGAACCGGTTCCACAACTCCTTGTGAACTTGGTTCCGTCTCTACTCTTGGTTCCATGTCATTTTCAGGTTCTTGAACTCCTTCAAGATCAATCTTACTCCCACTAGATACTTTATTGAGAAACTATTTCTCAAGAAACGAATCATATAGAGCAACAAACATTTTGTTCTCTTTGCGGTTGTAAAATTAATATCCGAAATTAACCTTGTCAGATTTGGTGCTAACTTATAAGAGACAAGTCTCTTCATATAAGATTCGCAACCCCAAATCTTCATGAAAGACATTCTTCCATGCCACATCTCATGTGAGGACTTAGGAACTGATTTAGTTTGGACACAATTCAGTTTAAACGCATCAATTTCTAATGCATATCCTCAAAAAGGTAATAGGAAGGTCAACTTTGACTCATCATCGAACGAACCATGTTTAACAAGGTTCAATTCCTCCTTTCAGACACACCATTCAAAATGGTGTTCCGCATGGAGTCAACTCTGAAACAATTTCACAGTTTTAAGATGATTGTCAAACTCTTGGCTCAAATATTTACCACTTTGATCTAATCGAAGTACTTAATAGTTTTGCCAAGATTGTTTTGTACTTCATTTTGAAATATTCCAAATATCTCAATCAATTCACTTTTGAACTTTATCGGATAGACATAGTCATATCTAGATAAGTCATCAGTGAATATAAATGAAATACTGAAATCTTCCCCTAGCAATACTGCTTAATAGTCATATACATCTCATGTACAAGGGCCAATAAGTCACTAGCCCTCCTTACTCTTAGTTTAGGGTGGTTTGGTCATTTTACCAAATAAACGAGATTCACATACCTCAAACGATTCACAATCATATGAGTCTAAATGTCCATGTTAATGGAATTTAGATTATACGTTTCTCATTTATATGACCAAGCCGGCAATGCCATATGAACGTGTTGTTCATATCATTCGGTTTAGATTTCACACTTATATTATAGATATCTTCAATGTTATTTTGTATCTTAACATCAAGGATATGAAGACCATTCAATGACATATGCATTACAATAATGCATATCATTAAATAAATATAAGGCTTCTTATTTTCAATAAGAGAATTATATCCTTCATCATCCTCATAAGAAACAAAATAATACTCCTACTCAAATCCGGAACGTAGTCACACTTGTTCAAAACAAGTACTAGTCCATAGGGTAAAGTGACTTCATAAGTCCCTATGGCTAACGCAGCAACTCTTGCTTCATTACCACGCATAGGTTTAATTCACCTTCTTTGAGTAGCTTTCTATCCTTTATTTCTTGCACATTTAAACAAATGTGGGATCTATATTCGGTATCATATACCCAAGAACAAGAAGTCGAAAGGAAAATATCTATCATATAGATATTTGAAGTAGTAGCAATCAAATTGCCCTTCTTCACCTTTTAGGCCTTCCTTATTAGCCTTGCAACTTTGCTTCCAATGACAATCTCATTGCAATGATAGCAAAATGCATCCTTTTGAGACACTTTGGGTTTAGCCTCTTAGGCTTTTGCAACTTTTGCCCCAGGTTTAGCAACCTTTGCTTTACCTTCTATGCCTTCCCTTTTGAACCCCTTTCTTGTGTTAACCATTAACACACTTGTGGATTGCTCCTTTTGCATCTCATGCATTAAAAGCCTTCACCACAACATATATCTTTTGTCTAGCTTGCACTTGGAACATTTCCTTTTGTGCGTTGTGCTAGAACAAAAGCAATTTCCACGTGTTCAAGGTTCTTCTTAAGAGCCTTAAAACATGAGTGGCAAGTATAGAAAAACAACATCATAGGAATCATCTCTATGTTTCTTATGTTGCTCCTTATCTGCCCTTTGCAACGTTTGCAGTGGGTTCAGCAGGAATAGATTCGTCAAGAACGTACAATTTTGGTTAAGAACACTTCTTGAGCATCTGATCAAATCAGAATAACTTGTACCGTTCTTTTCAAACTTGTCTTTCATAAGGACGAATCGCAATAATAAGGATTAATTATAGTTTAATGCTATTTCTACAACAAAAATATGCAACACATATGAACACATATAAGTACCGATTTCATTTAAGAGATTAAATAACGTATTTCATAAATACTCCCACTAAATTATATAACCTTCTTATGCAAATATGCATAATATAATTTAATAGGCTAAGACCCAATTTTAATTTAATTTCAAGTCGGCTGTGGCACGACTGCTCAAAATTAAACTAAAAAGGTAAATAACATTTATCAATCATATCAACATATGACTCTTAGATCCTTTATGAGATTATAGACATTATATGTCACATGTTTCAATCTCATCTTATGCCTTAGGCCCAAAACTGTTTTGATAGCCTAATTGAGTTTAACCATTTTAAACGTATAACAATCACCGTTTGCTCATCTTGATCATACAAAGATAGAATTAATGTACCTCGCTATGGCGTAGCCTACATAAAACTATCCGTGTACTCACAAGTGTTTAAACATGGGTGGCATAAACAAACTCAAATTTCAATGAAGGTTCGTTTTTCATGTTTATCAATTAACATGGCAAGGTTGATTCATGAAAACTATATGAGCATAATTATGAACATGGAATGATGCAACACAAATCACATTTGATGTGTAATTACTAGTACGTGGCATCGTATCCAAAGTTATCCCACACTTCCCAGAAGTGCCTGCAGGTAGGGCTGTTACACGAAACGAGCCTGATCGAGCTCGGCTCGGGCTCGACTCGAAAAAAGCTCGAGTTCGAGTGGGCTCGAGTTGAACTCGAGCTCGAGCTCGAACCGATTTTTAAGCTCGTCATTTTTTCGAGCTCGGCTCGTGTTCGGCTCGTATGTTCGACGAGCTCTGTTCGAGATCGACTCGTTTGAGCTCGACTCGGGCTCGGCTCGTTAAAAGCTCAAATGAATTTTAGTTTATATATAAATATATAAGCTCGTTTAGGCTCGAGTTCGAATAAAACTCGAATTAGGGATCGATAAAGCTCGTTTGATTTCAGATTTTTTTCAAAAAATAAGTCGAAGCTCGAGCTCGGCTCGTTATTACTCGAGTTCGAGTAGCTCGCAAAAAGCTCGCGAGCCAGCTCGCGAAAAGCTCGAAACTTGATTCGAGCCTAGCTCGAACAGGCATTTTGGGCTCGAGCTCGAGAAAAGCTCGAGCTCGTTTAAAAGTTAACGAGCTCGAGCTCGAAACATCAAAAGCTCGACTCGGCTCGGCTCGTTTACAGCCCTACCTGCGGGGAAGGTCTTGGCTTCCAGCCTATATACTAAGTAATACATCAAAATCCATATTATAGATTAATCACATTAATCACATAATTCAATTCATAATCATGGCATATCTACATATACAATTACTTCCATAAGCAAATCCCATATAAATTCATATTCTAAATCATATTCATCATGAAAATTCCACATTAAATAATTATCATGATAATCTAATATAAACATCATGAACGAGGCCTTGATACCACTGTTGGGTTTCGAGGGTCCATGCGCAGCGGAATAATGCAAATTAACTCGAAAAACCCGGAGCCCTAGGATCCGTTCTAGATGATTAATTAAGAAGAATGATTTAGAAATACCAACCTTGTGTGCTTTTGTCGTTGATAAACGTGACCCAACTCCAGATTGACGATCTTGTGAATCCTTGATGAACGATTGTTGAATCACGAACGGATGATCTTGAAGAGCGAAGATCCTCTATGTGTATCCACGCGATGAACGAACCCTAGAACAATTCTAGGTGGATTGCTAGATCCCTCGATTGAAACTCCTTTCAATCTATGATGTATTATGGAATTGGTGTGATTTTCAATTCATAATTGAAAAACCTCTCAATTTTGTGTTTCTCTAAACTCAAAATTCGTGACTGGCTGCTAGGGTAGAAGAGGGATAGTATTTATACGTTATAAATATTATTCCCTAATTAAAAACCCTAATTAAAACGGTTTCAGCACAGTTCGGGTCATGGGCGGTCGCCCACCAAGGTATGGGCGGTCGCCCATGAGTACAGTGCCTAATCCCCTTATACGAAATCCCACATGGGTGGTCGCCCACATGGGCATGAGCGGTCGCCCATGAGCACAATCTCCAATGTGCAATTTCGAATAATATGTGAGCGGTTGCCCATACCATTTGAGCGGTCGCCCAAGCCAACCATTGACCTATTGGCGGTCGCCCATGGTACACTTGGGCGGTCGCCCATCACACCAGAATCCATAATTCCATTTTTGACAATTCGTTCGATGCGTGTGACCCCATAGGACTATATTATGTTGGCAATGAGTTCGATCACATCGATCCTCATAAGACATGAGCGGACTCTAGCAAGCCATCATGCCTACCCAAATAATATAATATCAAGTTCGTTTTTCCTACATAGAACATATCACAATCCCATTGTCACACGATGTTATATTGAACATGAGTCATGGTCCACATCAACTCATATTGTTCAATGCTTTCTCGTTACTAAGTAAATTGATCAATCGAATGATATTAATCACATTAATTCATTCGGACATGGCCATGTACATCATCAATCTTACTTAAGAGTGGCCTAGCAAACATCTCTCTTTACGAGGGACAAATTTCCATCTTGACTTATCATTCTTCCCAACAAGAATCCTATCATGCCAATAATAGCCCTTATTGTTGTCCGGTTAAAGACAACGTTAAACTATATCAAACATAATATTCATCGAGTGGAAGACGATGATAATCTCAGGTCAAAGGATATCAATGATATAACTATATGAGATTTAATTATGACATTCGACTATGACATAAATCTCATAACGGGTCAAGTCCAGTACCTTGTTCTCTAACAAGTATCCATGAATATAATGTGCATCTCCATGCATATAATCATCACATGATTATCCATTAGACTTCATACTAGTGCTTCATAAGTACTAGGGACACGATTATTACAATAAACATGCAAACATATATAATAATCAAAGAAACAATCTCTTATATAAATGAATAATGACATTACATATAAGTCTATCTCTTTAGGCCTAGGGCACTAACACCTACATAAATTTGGTGGCCAATTTGGTTAAGGATATAAAAATAAAAGACGATAGGATCAAGGTGCTTGACCAGAAGGTCAAATTTGAGGCGTTTAGAGCTACACAGTCTGAGAGACAGGTGGAGGCTCATGCTGATGAAATTGCTAAGTTGAAGAAGAAGTTGTCAACAACTACTGAGGAGCATGTGAAGGAGATGGAGGCTGCTAAAGAAAAGTTCATGTTTGATGCCAGCAAGAAAGTGATGGAGAGCAGGATTGAAATGATCAAAGAGTTTGAGATGGGGCAGCATGTCAAGTGGAGTATTAAAGATGAGGTTGCCATGATAAACGCATTCTTAGGTGAAGGTGATGATGCTGGAGAAGTGAATTCAAAGTCCCAGGATGTTGGAAAGGGCGAGCAAGTTGGTGAAACTCAAGAGGAGGAGAAGAAGGAAGGTTGAAGGTCAGGTATGTTTCTGCCAGCTCCAAAAAACAGTTTTTAATTTGTTGGTTTTCTAAAAACAATTTTCTTTTTGTTTTAATGTTTTAAATTCTAACGAGGGGGTGTCCTCAGAAACAATTTATATCTTGGGTCTGTAATTTAATTCGTCATGCCTTTGTTGGCATGCAAACTAAGTTTTTAATAGGGGTGATCCCTAAAACAATTAGTATTCTAGGATGTAATTTGGTTTTTTGATATGTCTGTTTGGACATGTATTTAGGGAACAATTTATTATAAGTGAAGTTGTGGCTAGTTATTATGATTATGTTGGTAAGGATCAGATTGTTGATCCATTTTTGGAAAAAATGTAATTGTTCCTTAGGAAGGAATTTTGAATGTGTAATAGGTAACAAGCTATTGTTACAAATTTTGAGAATCTGACTTTAGTGAAAAGAGATGTTTATCTTTTCAAAACTTGTGTACTTGTGGTAACATGTTGATGTTACAACTTGTTGTTTCAACTTGAGTTCATAATTTTAATTAAGTGCAAGAAGGCAATCAATATGTACATGACACATTGACCCACCTACAACTTAACTAAAACATAAAAAGCGTGCGCCCAGGTGAGGGTGTAAATAACCTTAACAACTTAAGAAAAATGCAAAATATTTGAACCTTTAGAAAGGTGTCTACCTTTTTATCTTGACTGTAAATATTGAATTTTCGTTGGTGTGAATCTGATCCAGCGTGCAACAACTTGAAAACTGGTTGTGTAATTTTTTTAGCAATTTTGATACTTTTGCAACCTGAAACACCAATTTGTCATTCTTGGGTTACTCTGCGACCTGAGTTGAGCATGTTGAACATGTCGTCTTGAGTATAGACCTTGAGTTGTCTTGCAAAATAGAAATATGTTAGGGGTGGGTGTTAGCTTAGCTAACACTCCTCCGATGCTTAAGTCAGTAAGAGTTTGAAAAATATAAATTTAAATGGAAATAACATAATTGAAATAAAATATAGTAAATCATGCCTGATTCTTGGAATTGAATAGACAAGCCACAACTTACATGAAGTACAACTTGAGGTGGATTGTATTCCAGTTTCTTGGAATCCTCGTACCATCTAAGGTTGATAGGCTATATGCCCCATTTCCAGCTTCTGCATCAATCAGATAGGGACCTTCCCACTTGGCTGCAAACTTACCCGCATTTAGCTCCCTTGTATTCTAAAAAACTTTCCTCAGCACCAGGTCTCCAACTTGAAATCTTCTAATGCGGACATTCTTGTTGTAAGACTTAGCTATCCTCTGCTGGTAAGCCGCCATTCTGATCTTAGCCATATCTCTAAGTTCGTCAATAGTGTCTAGGTCTTCAGCGAGAACAAGTTGGTTGTCCTCCGGGGTTGCTAGACCATATCTAGCTGTTGGGATTGTGAACTCTACAAGAATAACAGCTTCAGCACCAAACACCAAGGAATAAGGTGTCTGTCCAATTGCAATCTTTGGAGTAGTTCTATCAGCCCATAGTACTAAGGGTAGTTCTTCGGCCCATCTTCCTTTCTTTTGGTCAAGACACTTCTTCAGGTTGTTTACTATCAACTTGTTACTGGATTCAGCTTGACCGTTAGCTTGAGGATGTACTGGTGTAGACATTATCAAATTGATTCCCCATCTTGTACAAAAATCTTACGTCTTCTTGCTGATGAACTATGAGCCATTGTCAGATATAATCTCATATGGAACTCCAAATCTACTGATGATGTTTCTTTTCATGAACGATATCACTTCTTTATCCCTAATCTCCACAAAGGATTCAGCTTCAATCCACTTTGAGAAGTAGTATGCCATGGCCAGCATAAACACTTTTCCCCCAGGTGCTCTTGGTAGCTTGCCCACTATGTCCATCCCCTACTGCATAAAGGGCCAAGGAGATAGAATAGGATGTAGTGGTTCAGCAGGTTGGTGCAGGATGTTACTGTGTCTTTAACATGCATCACATTTCTGGATGTACTTGACTGCATCTTGACGCATGGTTGGCCAGTAGTAACCTGTTCTCAACGCCTTTGACGACAGTGACTTGCCCCATCATGGTTGCCGCATTCACCGTCATATAATTCTCTTAGGACTTCTTCAGCTTGCTCTGGTTATAGGCATCTCATGTATAGACCTGTAAAGGATTTTCTAAATAGAACATTGTCTATTAAAATAAATCTTGATACCTTTATTCTGAATGACCTTGGATTTTTCACATCTGTCGAGACTGTGCCATCCTGCAAGAATTGAATAATAGGCAGCGTCCAAGATGTGGAATTACTAACAGGCATGGCTACTACATAAGGATGATCATTAAGTTGGGCACACTTCTGGTGGATCTATGGATGGATGCATGACATGAATGATTGGGATGGTATTGTTCAACATGCTTTTGCAACTTGAACTCAGGTTGTCTAAGGCATCGGCTTCAGCGTTCTCTTCTCGTGGAATCTGTTCAAAAGTGAAATCTGCAAACTGTCATGCCAACATCTTGACATATTCAAGATAACTTGTCATTCTGGCCTGCTTAGCTGTATAAGATCCATTGAAGTGGTTAAACAGTAACAAAGAATCACTAAACATGCGAATATATTTAAATTTTAAATCTAAAGCAGTGGTTAACCCCATAATGAGGGCCTCATATTCAGCCTCATTATTTGTCGCCTTGAATTCACAAGCTACAGCTTGAGGGATTAAGTCTCCTTGGGGTGACTTCAGGACGATTCCCAAACCTGTGCCCCTGGAATTTGATGATCCATCTGTCTATAGCGTCCAATACCTATGAGAGCCAATGCCTTCAAGTTCAACCTCAGGCTGCAAGTTAGGACTGAAATTTGCCACAAAGTCTGCCAAAGCTTGTGACTTGATTGCAGTCCTTGCTTTATACTGTATGTCATAAGTACTGAGTTGTACTGACCATTTGGCCATCCTACCTGACATCTCAGGTTTTCTCATCACATTCTTGATAGGATAGTTAGTCTTGACAATAATAGCATGAGTCTTAAAATAATGACGTAATTTAGTAGAAGCAGTAATTAAAGCAAGTATTAACTTCTCAAGATGGGAATACCTGGTTTCCGCATCAATAAAAGACTTACTTATATAGTAAACAGGATATTTTGTCCCATCTTGTTCCCTGGCCAAGACTGCACTAACAAAATATTCAGATACAACAATATATAAGAATAAAGGTTCATATTGTTCTGGTTTGGACAACAATGGTGGAGATGTGAGATACTCTTTAAGTTGGATGAAGGTTGTTTCATGCTCATTTGTTCACTGGAAGAACTTGTTCTTTCTAATTACATCGTAGAATAACCTGCATTTGTCAGAGGACTTAGAGATAAACCTGTTAAGTGCTGCGACTCTGCCTGTAAGCCTCTGCACATCCTTAATGGTTCTGGGTGACTCCAAGTTGGTGATAGCCTTGATCTGTTCAGGACTTGCTTCTATGCCTCTCTTAGTCACTATATAGCCAAGGAACTTTCCAGCTTTAACTCCAAAATTACACTTCGAGGGGTTAATCTTCATGTTGAAGGCTTCCAAGATGTCAAATGCCTCTTTAAGATGCTCAATATGATCATTAATGTGCTTCAATTTCACCACCATGTCATCGATGTAAACCATTATCGTTTCTCCAAGTTGATCTTTGAACATCTTGTTCACCAGTCTCTGATAAGTTGCACCTGCATTTTTCAATCAAAATGGCATAGCAATATAACAATATATACCTTCAGGGATAATAAAGGCAGTATCTTCTTGATCTGAAGGCTCCATTTGAATTTGTTGATAGCCTGAAGAAGCATCCATGAAGGTCGAGATGTTGTGGCCAGCCGTTGTATCTACCAGATAATCAATGTGAGGCAATGGAAACAGATATTTTGGGCACGCTCTGTTCAAGTCTGTGAAATCTACACATACACGCCATTTACCATTCTTCTTTTCTACGACTACTACGTTGGCCAACCACCTTGGGTAATCAACTTCTCAGATCATCTTGGACTTCAGCGATCTTTTAACTTCTTCCCTTATGATCTGGTTGTGTTCATGTGCAAATTTCCTTCTCTTCTGATGGACATGTTTTATGCTAGGATCAATGTTCAACTTTGAAAGATTAATTGAATCATCCAAAATTTGTTCCAGTCATGTCTTCGTGTCTCCAAGCGAAACATTTGGCTCTACCCCTAGAGAATTCTACTATGTCCTTCTCAACTTCGAGAGGAATATCTGCTCCAACTAGAACCTTGGCATTGGGATTGGAGGGATCAAGTTGTATTTCGTTAATATCATGTTCAGCCACCTCCAAAACATCCCATGCCTTCTTCTTTAATTGCTATGCTTGCCTAGGGGTGGTCGTTGCCGTCATTGACACCTTGTAACACTCCTTTGCCGTTTTCTGGTCCCCCTTTACCTTGATAACTCCCCAACACGTTGGCAGTTTGATACACTGATGATAGGTTGATGGGATTGCCTTCATGTTTTGAATCCAGGGTCTGCCCAGGATGATATTGTAAGACGATTTGCTCTCTATGACACAGAACTTCTACATATAATTTACTCATTCAACGTAGACTGGTAACTTGATCTCTCCGTAAATGTGCTTAGTTTCTCCACTGAATCCAACTAGAACGGATGAACTTTTAGTGACATGTTTGAGTGGAATCTCCATACTTGCCATGTTGTCAGTTGTTACTATATTGACAGAACTCCCATTATCAATCAGAATACGCTTCACCAAGCAGTTGGCCACTTGTAAAGTCATAACTAGAGCATCATGGTGGGGGTCTAAGTTGTCACTCTTGTCGTCTTCATCAAATGTTATCTCTTGACTGCCAACTTTCACTGAGGATCTTGCCAGCAAGTTCAACCTGTCCTCCTTTGAGTCTGAAGTATGGCGTTTGGCAGCTGAGTAAGATGTACCACAAATGTCTGACCCTCCACTGATCATATTGACCACCTTGGTTGGAACTGGAGGAGGTGGTGGATTCTCAGCTTGTTTTTCCTGGTTGTCAGCTCGCCGACGCCGCTTGCCTAGCAGATCTTTGAGGAGTCCCTTAGATAGAAGGTAGCTGATTTCTTTTCTCAGGGCAATGCAGTTCTCAGTAGTATGTCCAAAATATTCATGATACGCACACCATTTAGATTTGTCCTTCCAAACAGAGGGCTTGTCAGATTTCTTGGGCCATCTCACTTTTTCACCCAAGTTGTCCATATCATGTATCACTCCTGCAATGTCAACAGAAAAACAGTAGTCATCAATTCTTGGATATTGTGATTCATCATCATTATCATTATCATTTACAGTATTAATGCTAGAGTGATCAAGTTTAGAGTAGGGTCTGCACCTATTGGATCTAGAATGAGATGTTTCTATCTTGCCACCAGAATGTTGTTCAGGAGTAGTATTCTTCTTGCTTGCTTTCTCCTGCATCAATTTGTCCTCTTCTAACCTGATGAATTTAATCGCCCTTGTTCTGACTTCTTCCAGCTTCTTGCAAGGCATCATTACCAATTCTTCATAATAAGGAGAATCTTTCTTGAGTCCCATCCTGAAGGCTTCTGTTGCTGTGGACATGTCCATGTTGGGGATGTCAAGAGCTTCCTTGTTGAACCTGCTCAAATAGTCTTTCAATGATTCATCAGGTAGTTGAACTATCCTGTATAAATCACTGGTTAGTTTCTCAAAGACTCTGTTGCAAGAAAACTGGTTAGTAAACATATTAATAAGTTGAGCATAAGATCCAATAGAGCCTAGAGGTTGGTTGATGAGCCATCTCAAGGCTGCACCAGTCAAGGTGGAACCGAAGCCTCTGCAAAGACAAGCTTCCTTGAACTGTAGAGGAATGTTAATCACATCCATCTTCTCTTGGTACAAGGCAATGTGCTCCAATGGATCGGTTGTTCCATTATACTGCTTCATGTGAGGAACGTTGAATTTCTTTGGTATCACCATGTTGGCAATGGTTGGGGTAAAGTGTGACTCATTATAACATGTTGGAGAATCCTGGTGGTATGAAACGTGATCCCAGGTACATTCATCACCATTTCCCTCAATTCTTGAAATTATCTGTTCACCGAATTTCTCGCATCATGGTTAGCAACAGCATAATAAGTATTAAAATCAACTTGTGGATTAACACTCCCTGCTGATCCTTGGGTAGGGTATTGAGGTGGTCTGGATAATCTCAGGATTGGTAACCACACTGCCAGTGGCTGCATTAGTCATTGGTATGAATCTCACATTATCAGTTAATACCCCTGTATCCCTATCAAAGCGGAGTCTTCTCGGTTGGAACGGAGAGAGCATGTTGGATCTCATATTGGTATTTGTACCCTAGAAAGCTCTAGGTGAGGCATTTTGATGCGCCCCAGACGGACCAGCCTGGAGAGCAGAAACTTCATGTTGCAGCCTGGCAACATTGTTCATCAACATTGTAGAGGTGTCAGTCTGTAGCATTATCTGTTGCCTTAACTTAGCCATCTTGCTTGCCAAGTTAGAGACAATATCCAACAGAATTTCTTGTGAAGTTGCAATTGATGTCCCTCCTAGAACTTGGATCAAACCTGCAGTAGAGCCAACATTCTGGCTTGAAGTCAGCACCCCAGTGGTGGCTCCAGCTGAAGTCATAGCAAATGACATTCCGGTAGACATCTTGAACCTTTTCAATAATCAAAAGACCAAAGTTCCCACGGACGGCGCCAAAATGTTTTGGTCAAATTTATGCAATTCAACTTTGATGGATGAAATTGGGCACAATGGAATATAATTCTTCAAGATTCAAAATGTAATAGACTAGGTATTTAACGAGGAAAGCCCTTGAACAACTTGTTCTCCGGCATAAAACCTCAGAACGGTGGAATTTTATTAGTTTGATGATTCAAGTGTGAGTATAGAGAGTAATGCGTTGTAATTGCCATGTCTGTGTGCGTACATGTGTTGCCCTTTTTATTCAAATACAAGAAAAAGTAACGTAAATAACAGAATAAATGAGATCCCACATCTTCCGCCTAGAATCTCACTGTAAGTTGATGAAGATTAAGATAACCGTCGATAAAAGTGGTGTGAGCGCTGTGGATATTCTTTAGGGTTTTTGACTTGGTCCATGCATTAAGGACCTTGGGCCTTTGAAATACTTCCTGGGCATAAAGGTTGCATGCTCACTCGATGGTATCATCCTTAGCCAACGGAAATACCCGTTGGATATATTGGAAGAAAGCGGCTTGCAAGGAGGACGGCCCTGTGAATTCCCAATGGAGCAAAACCTTCACCTTACAAAGGATGATGATAGTCCCTTCATTGTTACACTTTAGTTTCGTAGGCTGGTAGGTCGCCTACTCTATTTAACAGTAACTCAGTCGGATATTCAGTTCACAGTTAATTTGTTAAGTCAGTTCATCTCAGCACCACGTCGTAGTCAGATGGAGGCTATTGTCCGCGTACTTCGTTACCTCAAGAACACTCCTGGTCAGGGCATTTTTCTGTTGTTTAGCGGGGATTTGGTACTTAAGGCATACTGTGACGCTGATTGGAGAGGTTTCCTAATAACCAGGCTATCATGTACGGGCTATTTTATGACCTTGGGAGGAGCACCCATTTCTTGGCAAACCAAGAAACAATCGGTTGTTTCGCCATCATCCGATGAGGCAGAATATAGGCGACAGTGGCTACAGTTAGTGAGATACTCTGGCTTCGTTGGCTTCTCAAGGATATTGAAGCTCCTCAAGCTCAGGCCACTTCACTTTATTGTGACAATCAGGCGGCTAAAAACATCGCAAACAACCCCATTTTCCATGAACGCACTAAACATGTCGAGATGGACTGTTATTTTGTTCAGGAACGTTTTGAGTCCGAGGATGTTAGGCCCTGCATGATTTCCACCGATGATCAAATCGCGGACTTATTCACAAACGCACTAGGCAAAGCTCGTTTTCACTATCTCGTTGGCAAGTTGGGCATTCACGATCTTCATGCGCCAACTTGAGGGGGAGTGAAAGATTTGATTAGATTTGTTTAGATTGACGTGATCTTTTGTATATTTGTAATTATCTCTCAATTATTTGTTTCCTTTATTCTAGGATCTTGTTTAGGAATAGTTATCACATATCAAGTATATAAGGAAGACTCATTGTATTATTAAAAGTGTGAAATACAATAAAACCTTGAGACGTGATTCCAAATTCTTCAGATCAAAATTTTAATTCTCCTGGTTTGAAATAGAGAACTATGAAATACAAGAAGAAGAAGAAGAAGAAGAAGAAGAAGAAGAAGAAGAAGAAGAAGAAGAAGAAGAAGAATAATCTATTCAAAACGACAAAACGAAGACATCGCCGCCATGCCGGAGAATTATTTTGTGGCCACCAAATCTCGAAATCTCAATCTAATTGTAAATTGCAAAAGATTAAAATAAAGGAAGAAGAAGATTGTTGGCAGAGAAACTTAATAAGTACATGGGCTGATTTTTCATGATCCATAATATCGATTAGCATGGTGGGTGAAAAAGGGATAGGAACGGCTGATGACCTGATGTATGTTATGATTATCCATAGTTAGGTTTTTATCCGATCGTTATTTGATTATTTGTGTGCGGGGTGTTTTGGGGATAGAGGTTTTATCTGCCTCTTTTTAGTGAGGGGATTAATTATACCACCTTTACCTAGGTACAAAGAGTAAGTTTTAGGGGAAATCTGTTTCTCCATAAGTTATAAAAAGCCCACTTTCATCCTTAAAAATATCGAGTTTAAACCTTAAAACATTGAGTTTAGGCCTTAAAATACCTAGAAAATAAAATAGTGAGTTTAGGCGTTAAAACAGTGAGTTTAAGCTAGAAAATAAAATAGCGAGTTTAGACCTTAAAACAGTGAGTTTAGGCTTTAAAACACCAAGTCGATATATTAAAAAACAGGATTTTTTATAACTTATGGAGAAACAGGTTTCCCCCAAAATTTTCTAAGGAATAAATAGTACGGTTCATAGGGTCTTATCTGGAACAAGCTGATTATTTATCCAATGCCTTAAAAGTCTATCAAACGCAAAATCTTAGTATAGTTAATCCCGTCCGGGCTTAATACTCCCTACCAAACGACCCCTAAGAGTAAACCGAAAAACAAACACTTGTATCATTATCGCAACACTGCTTTAATCTCATTATTATCTAAATAACAAAAGTAATCTTTGTATTGTGTATAATAGATAAATTAGCAAAAGTCAGCAACACTTCCAAATGCCACTTCTTCCCCTCGCATTCGTCTTCAAGATGATCTAGAGCGCAAAATTTCACCTTCGATTGATGTGGGATTGATTGTGGAACCAAATTACTATATAATTCATATTTTTTCTGGTTTCATCACAATCCAGAAAATATTGGCTTTTCATTTTATCAGAGACAAAGTCATTAACCGAAACACTATTTAATCATCAAATTTTTTAATAGACAATAGTTTATTACAACAACCGTTGTTTGGGATGAAAATCCACGACAGCATGCTACATATTGAGATATCATCCTAAGAGGACAACCAGCGAGACTATCCACTCTGTACCAGATAAATGAAAGGCGATATTGCAGGAGCCGTTTTGCAAGGATCGAAAGACCAGGTCAAATAAACATCTACCAACAGAACGTCTACTCAGCAACGGATAAACAAGCTATCTCAATAACCTCCAGCGAAATCCTAGGCATGGAAAGGGGGATTGTATTTATTTGTTATGCACCATTACCTCCCTATGTACTTTAAATAGAGAAACACATGTAACAACACACACGACACAATTCTCTTGGAAATTCGCTCTTGTACTGATCATCCATCCACCATCGTTCATCAGCTAATATACATCCACTTTCCCGAGGTTTTATGCCAGCGAACAAGTTGTTCAAGGGCTTTCCTCGTTAAATACTCTTGTTGGCATCTTGAAATTACTCTATCATATTCCATTGTGCCCTACTTATCCTTTAATAAGTTGTATTGCTTAATTTTGACACAAACAGTTTGGCGCCGACCTTGGGACTTTGGTCTTTTGATTGATTAACGATTCTCAAGATGTCTACCGGAATGATGTCGGCAGTAACTTCAGTCGAAGCCACCGCAGGGACAGCTACTTCTGGACAAAATGTTGGTGCCTCAACCGGCTTGGGTCAGGGTCACGGAGGATCCTCTGGGACACCTACACAAGTGATTCTAGTAGATATCCTCACCAGCTTGACAGATACAATGGCCGAGCTAAGGCGCCATGCACTACCAGAAACAGGTCATTTAGCGACGAAAAAAACAGCGACGGACAGATTCCGTCGCTATTTAGCGACGGAATATAGTATTTAGCGTCGGAATTATTTTGGCGTCAAATTTAGCGACGGAATTTAATTCCGCCGCTAAATTCCGCCGCTAAAAAGAATATTCCTCGAATATTCGTTTATTTCCGCCGCTAATTTGGCGGTTGATTTACCGACGGAATATTCCGCCGCTAAATCTTTAACAGCGACGGAATTATTCCGCCGGTGAAAATATATCATTTTTTTATTTTTTTAATTATCAGCGTCGGAAATATTCCGACGCTGAAATTAAAATATTTTTTATTTTTCTTTTCGAAATATTACACCGACGGAATATTTCCGACGGTGAAATTAAATGGTTTTTTTAATAAACACCGACGGAATATTTTCGCCGCCTGATAATTTAATAATTTTTATTTATCAGCGACGGAAATATTCCGTCGGTGTTTAATAAAAAAAAAAAAATTCAAAATTTCCAGGAGAAAGACCGCTGCCCACAATGCAAGGGCGAAATGGTTGTACAGGAGAAGAAGGTCTTGGAAGTGGTTGTGGAGAAGGGTATGCAAAATGGACGAGAAAATTACATTCCCGGGAGAAGCCGATGAAGCTCACGACACTCTTCTTGGCGCTCATTTAAAATTTCAAAATTTCCGAACGAACAACAAGCAGATAATCCAATTCAAACTTTCAAACCAAATTAATCAGACACCTAGCCTCTAAATCCCTCACTCCCATCCTCTCTCTCTCTATCTCTCTCCAGCAACTGAATTTGAAAAAAACAAATATCGAGCCGCTCTTACCACAGTGCTATTTCATCTTTAATTTCGGGTAATTCCACATTTCAATTCTCTCCCTTCTGTGCAGGTCCGAATCTGGTTCGACTTATGAGACAATAATCTCCGAGTGTTGTCTAATAGTTGGTTAGTTTCCTAATTTTGGACTAATCTTGTTTTTGTTTTATTTTGGATAAAAATTTTAAAATTGTATGCAATTTACCAATTTGGGAATAGCTACAAGAACCCTTGCAATTCTTATATCCCCTAACCCCTAACCCCTAAACCACTAAACCATAAACCACTAAACCACACAAACCACACAACCACAACCCAAAACCACTAACCCTAAACCACAACCCTAAACCCTAAACCACAAACCCTAAACCACAAACCACATACCACTATACACCCTATACCACGACACTCTTCTTGGAGACATAGTCTTTGTACTACAATAGAAAGAGCACCCAAAGTTCAAGCGAAAGGGTGATGACATATTTGTTGAGCACGCGTTGACCACTTGCGAGGCATTATGTGGCTTCCAATTTATCTTGACTCATCTAGATAACGGGCGGCTCCTCATCAAATCCCAACCTGGAGAAGTTGTTAAGCCAGATCAATTCAAGGCAATAAATGACGAAGGGATGCCAATGTACCAAAGACCATTCATCGATCGGGCAAATTATACATCCATTTCTCGGTCGACTTCCCGAGATTCCTTGACTTAGAGCAATACGAGGCCCTAGAGGGTGTCTTTGCCTCCTAAGCCTTCATCGCGAAGACGAGATATGGAGCTTGATGAGTGCGAGGAGACAACCCTTCACGATGTCAACATTGAAGCTACGATGTAGATGATGACATGCACGGTGGTGGGGGCCGAGAGAGTGCGGTGTGCTCGGCGGTAATGATGTGGGTCTTTATTTTACGGATATCTTAATTAGTTATGACTTATGAGACAATAATCTCCAGTGTTGTCTAAACCCTAAACCTAAACCCACTAAACCCTAAACCACAAACCTAAACCACTAAACCCTAAACCCTAAGGGCATAGGGTATAGGGTATAAGTATAGAGTATATAGTATAGGAGTATATAGGGTATAAGGGTATAGGAGTATAGGGTATAGGGCATAGGGTATAGGGTATAGGCATAGGAGGTATAGGGCATGTAGGGTATAGGGCATAGAGGCATGGGGCATAGGGCGTAGGGTATAGGGCATAGGGCATGGGCGTAGAGGCGTAGAGGCATGGGCGTAGGGTATAGGGCATAGGGTATAGGATATAGGGTATAGGGCATAGGCCATAGGGTATAGGGCATAGGGCATAGGGTATAGGGTATAGGGGTATAGGGTATAGGGTATAGGGTATAGGGTATAGGGTATAGAGGCGTAGGGTATAGGGTATAGGGTATAGGGCATAGGGTATAGGGTATAGGGTATAGGGGTATAGGGTATAGGGGTATAGGGTATAGGGTATAGGGTATAGGGTATAGGGTATAGGGCATAGGGTATAGGGCATAGGGCATAGGGTATAGGGCATAGGGTATAGGGCATAGGGCATAGGGCATAGGGCATAGGGCATAGGGCATAGGGCATAGGGTATAGGGCATAGGGTATAGGATATAGGGTATAGGGCATAGGCCGTAGGGTATAGGGCGTAGAGGCGTAGGGTATAGGGTATAGGGGTATAGGGTATAGAGGCGTAGGGCGTAGGGCGTAGGGCATGGGCATAGGGTATAGGGCATAGGGTATAGGATATAGGGTATAGAGGCATAGGGTATAGGGCATAGGGCATAGGGCATAGGGCATAGGGCATAGGGTATAGGGTATAGGGCATAGGGCATAGGGCATAGGGCATAGGGTATAGGGTATATGGTATAGGGTATAGGGCATAGGGTATAGGGTATAGGGCATAGGGTATAGGGAAATTTCCGCCGCTATTAATAATAATAATAATAATAATAATAATAATAATAATAATAATAATAATAATAATAATAATAATAATAATAATAATAATAATAATAATAATAATAATAATAATAATAATAATAATAATAATAATAATAATAATAATAATAATAATAATAATATTATTATTATTATTATTATTATTATTATTATTATTATTATTATTATTATTATTATTATTATTATTATTATTATTATTATTATTATTATTATTATTATTATTATTATTATTATTATTATTATTATTATTATTATTATTATTATTATTATTATTATTATTATTATTATTATTATTATTATTATTATTATTATTATTATTATTATTATTATTATTATTATTATTATTATTATTATTATTATTATTATTATTATTATTATTATTATTATTATTATTATTATTATTATTATTATTATTATTATTATTATTATTATTATTATTATTATTATTATTATTATTATTATTATTATTATTATTATTATTATTATTATTATTATTATTATTATTATTATTATTATTATTATTATTATTTTTATTATTATTATTATTATTATTATTATTATTATTATTATTATTATTATTATTATTATTATTATTATTATTATTATTATTATTATTATTATTATTATTATTATTATTATTATTATTATTATTATTATTATTATTATTATTATTATTATTATTATTATTATTATTATTATTATTATTATTATTATTATTATTATTATTATTATTATTATTATTATTATTATTATTATTATTATTATTATTATTATTATTATTATTATTATTATTATTATTATTATTATTATTATAGCGGCGGAAATTTCCGTCGCCGATTTAAAATCAGCGGCGGAAATTACCGTCGTGGGAGTGCCATGTCATCGATCCGGTGAGCGTACGTATCGTTTAGCGTCGGATTTATCAGCGACGGAATATTCCGCCGCTAAATATAAATTATAGCGTCGGAATTTAATTTCCGCCGCTATAATTAATATTTAGCGACGGAATATTCCGTCATTGTGGAAATTATAAATACACGGTTTATTTCTCGGAAATCAATTACGCCAAATATTTCCCTCTCTCTCTTCCCGCTATCTCTCATCTCTCTCTCATGACCCGACCTTGAAGACGAAGCGGCGGCCTAGAAGAAGAAGCTCACGCCGCCGGCCGTCTCCTCATCGCCGTCGCCTCACCGCGTCGCCTCATCGCCGTCGCCTCATCGCGTCGCCTCACCGTCCGCTCGAGCTCTCACGCCGGATCCGTCCGCCGCCTCTCCACCGTGTTTCTCTCTCTTGCTCTAATCAAATCAAGGTAAATGTTTCGATTTCTTTCAAATAAGTAGTTCTAATTCGAGGATAGGGTGTTAATTTGTTGTGCATTTTAGTTGGTTTCGATTTCTCACCGTGTTTCTCTCTCTTCTGTACTCAACCATGAATTTTGGGTGTACGTGAGTGTTTTACGTGTGTGTATGCGTGTGTTCCATGAAGTTGTAATTTTGTATTAATTTTACTGCTTTTTTTTTTTTTTTTTTTAAATGACGTTTTGAAACATCAGCTGGGGTTTGCAAATAGAAAAGCAATTGGGTTGGTTAGAGCTTGACAATTTCCATGCCATGGCTTGAATTCTTGGTGTGGATTTGGTTATAATTGTTTTTTAAACATGTTTTATACATATTATTGGTGCTATAGGGAGGTTATAGAGTCCCAAAACAGGTAGTTCAACTGCTGCAAATGGCTTTGCAGTAAGCTGAAGGGAAAAAATCTGCCTTGAGTGAGCAACTCGGCAAGCTGTTTAACCTAGGTTAATGAGTATAGATTTAATAACTCTGAAACATCTTGAGTTTTATAGAGGGTTGAAGGGGTTTGTTGAATTTGCTCAATTAAATAAAACCGGTCACATGGATAAGGATGGTAAGATTAGGTGTCCATGCGACAAGTGTTGTAATGTCAAGTATCTAAGCTTGATCGAGACTCAGAAACATCTTTTGCGTAACGGGTTTGAAGTTGGGTACAAACGGTGGACCCGTCATGGTGAGCTGAGATTGCGCACAAATGTTGCGAATAATCCCCGAGAATATTCATGTACCTCCCAGAACCCGAACCTATTATTCGGGACAATGAAGAACCACCTTTGAATATGGAAGATATGGTTAGGGATGCGTGTCCTTCCTTCGATTGGTCGAGAGAACCAACGGCAAGAACCAACCCCTGCAGCCAAGAAATTTATTGATGCTATGGACTCGCAAAGAGAAGGTCTATCCAGGTTGCGAGATCGGTGTGTTGGAGGCGTAGGTGAGCTCCTTAACATAAAGGCGATTGCAATATTAGCCTATAATCGTATCATGAAAGCAATTAAGCGGATGTTGCGAAAGAGAATAAGATGGTTACAAACTTTTATGAGACAAAGAAGTTGGTTGGGCGGATTGGGCTATGTTATGAAAAGATTGATGCGTGTAAGAATGGCGCATGCTATTCTACAAGGAAGATTCACGAAGACGAGTGTTCAATTTGCGGACAAAGTAGATATAAGCCAAGTCGGAGGGAGTTCAAAACACAAGAAAAACATACCACATAAGCTGCGTTACACGTTGATTCCAAGGCTGCAACGCCTCTACGCGTCTAAATCTACTTGCGAGAGGCAATGCGTTGGCATAAGGAAAGTTTGCGTGAAGATGGTGTGTTGATTCATCCCGGTGATGGGGAGGCATGGAAACACTTTGATGAGACTTATCGACTTTGCGTGAAGCAAGAAATATACGGTTATGCATACGCTCGATGGTTTCAATCCGTTTGGTCTGGGGCAAAATCTTACTCTTGTTGGCCGGTTATAGCCCACCAATCTTCCGCCACTGGTTGTGTATGAGTGATCCCTACATGTTCTTGTCGTTATTCATCCCACAGGAGGAACATTGACGCTATCTCCAGGCCTTTGATGGACGAATTGAAGCGGCTTTGGGAGGATGGGGTCGAAACGTGGGATGCTTTCAAGCGAGAGAATTTCAGCATGAAGGCTGCGTTGATGTGGACAGATTAATGACTTCCCTGCATATGGGATGTTATCGGGTTGGAGCACCCACGGGAAGTTGGCTGTCCGTATTGTATGAGTGACACAAAGTCTTTCACGCTCACGCACTCTGGAAAACCATGTTGGTTCGATTGCCATAGACAATTTCTTGGAGGACCACCCATTCGGGACCCGGAAGAATGCGTTTAAAAGAACAAGATTGACCATGATGAGGCCCCGATTCGTTTAAGTGGTGACACGGTCTATGAGGAGGTATCTAGATTGCCCGATCCTCGGTGGGGGAAAAAGTTTTCGAAGACCAAAATACAAGGGTTTGGGACTACCCATAACTTGGATCAAAAGGAGTATATTTTGGGGTGCCATCTTGGAAAACAAATCTCATTCGACATAACCTTGACGTGATGCACATTGAGAAGAATGTATTCGATAATGTTTTTAACACGTTGATGGATTTCAAGAGAACAACTAAAGACAACGAAAAAGCTCGAAAGGACCTTAAGGAAATATGTAGGCGGCCGGCCTTAGACTTGATTCAAGAGTCGTCATTAGAAGCACCCTATCAAGAGGATGAAATGCCAGTGCCACCTAACGTTTCATCAGCTAATCATCCATTAGATGATGTCACTCATATTCCTCAAAATGTTGATGAACCCGAGGAGGATATCTTACCAAGTGAATTTGCCAACTCCCCGCCTCGTTCAGGTCATCTCGCGCACATTGATATTGATGAATCAGAGGAAGAGGAAGAGGAAGAGGAAGAGGAAGAGGAAGAGGAAGAGGAAGAGGAACCGAGTTTGATTCATCGTAGTCCGAAGACGAAGATGAAGAACTCGAGTTTTGTAGTAATTCAGAGTCCAGTGATGATGATGGGGACGAAGATTAATAATAGTTTAAAGTTTAAAATTGTATTGTGAATGCTTTAGATTATTAGAACTTTAAAGTTTTATATGTATTGTGAATGCTTTAGATTATTAGAACTTTAAAGTTTCATATGTATTGTGAATGCTTTAGATTATTTTTAATATCCGTCGTTTTATATATATTGTGAATGCTTTAGATTATTAGAACTTTAAAGTTTTATATGTATTGTGAATGCTTTATATTATTAATAGTTTAAAGTTTTATATGTATTGTGAATGCTTTAGATTATTAGAACTTTAAAGTTTTAGATGTATTGTGAATATATTGTTTCCTATTGTTAAAGTTGTATATTTTAATATTTTTACTTGTAGTACGGATGAGTTCTAGTAGAAAGGGGGTAAGAGGACCAAGCCCATTTACACTTTGATTCTTGGGACGCAACCGTCCCGATCCGGTAGCGATGGTGTTGACCCCTCACTCGGTAGTACTAGCTCCACCTCTGGGGCCGGTACTCGGACTACCGTAGATTACGAGGGAGGATATATGTCCGGATCTCGGCACTTTATGACCGATAAGTAACTCTTCATTAATTTGATATAAGTTGGTTCCTTTTTGCTTTATATATAATTCATTATTTAAGTTAAAATGTTATTGTATAAATATACTTGGCGGTGGGTAGGTGGATACCCCACCATGGCACTAAGATCGGGCAATGCGGCGGTCTCGGAAAATGACCGATTTTTGGCCCAACTGGAAAAAATTGCCACAGAGGCGAAGGAGGATGCGTGGGATGAGTTTAGGGTAATGTGTTAATGGTTTTATTTAAAACTTAAATGTTAGTTTGTTATTAAAATGTTATAATTAATAATGATTATACTCTTTTAGTTTTGTAATGTTATCATTATATGTTGTAGGCTAAATATTATTGGGATCCGGACATCGCGAGGCGACGGCTAGATATGTTTTCTTTGGCAGCTCACAAGCTGTTTAAGGATTTTATTTGTAACATATTTATCTATCCTTAATTAGTTTAATTAACAATGATTATACTCTTTTAATTTTATAATGTCATCATTATATGTTTACAAGATATTCATATTTTTTATAGGTACCACGAAGAGAAATTATTATACTGCTCGGCTCGCGGCGGGACAACAGCCCTTGTGTCCTACTTTTATGACCGTTGAGGTGTTTGCTCAATTTTGCGAATATTGGGGGTCGCCTGCGGCGAAGGCTGTATCCGAACAGGCCAAGGCCAATAGAGCAGGCTCCTCGGGGTCGGCGGCGTTGCATACCGGGGGGACGCTCACGGTCGCCGAGCATCACGACCGCATGGTATGTATGTTAATTTAAATGTAGTAGTGTATCGATGCTTTTAAATAGGTTTATGTACGTATGTTAGTGGGAGCCAATGTTGATGCTATGAAATCCATAGTTTTAGTGTAAATGTAGTGTATGCATGCTTTTAAATCAGTTTAAATGTTGCATTTATATATACAATTTCAAAGTAATAATCTCGCTTATTTTATTTATAGGAAAGGGAGTATGGTCCGAATATCACTTTTGTGGATGTTTACGCTAGCACCCATATTCGGAATTCTACAGCGCCCGATCAACCTCCAATGGGTTGACGATCGATGCACTACGCCTTTGTAAGTAAACTACCATTAAATGACTTGATTTTGAATATGTAAATTTATTTATGTACCTTACATTGTGTATATGATTATAATTGTTTGTTTTATTTTTGTTTGCATATCAAGCCGCCGTTGTTCCGATGGAACGCCTCCGCGAGCCCGTCCCCTTCGTGCACGATGTTTGGCGGAGGTCACCTCTCGAGGACATCCGAGGAGAGGAGCCCGAGTGTTAGGGATGGGGATTACGGGCGGCAATGCCCGTCGGCGTCGGCCGGCCGTCGGAGAAATGTTGACCGACCCATGTTTCATGATCAGGGTCGACACTCTGGAGGCTGCGTTGGAGGAGGAGAGAGACGCGAGCGGGCAAAGCTTGCGGATGCTTTGGCGGTTCGAGGCGCGGATGCGGAGGAGAACGATCGACGTCATGCGAGACTCGTAGACAATTGGCGCTGTTGATGGCTCGTCTCGGCCCGGACTCCCGGGATAATTCCCAGCGTCCCCAGGTTGATTGCGGACTTTTTAGACATTGTTGTATTAATTTATACTTGTTTGTAAACATTTGAGACATTTGGTACCCGCGGGAGCCCCTCCCCGCCTCTCCCCCTCCCCGCTCCACCCCTCTCCCCCTCCCCCGCTCCACCCCTCTCCCCCTCTCCCCCTTCCCCCTTCCCCCTCTCCCCCCTATCCCCCTATCCCCCTCCCCCTCTCCCCTCCCAGAATTGGTACGGTGGTATTTAGTTTTTATTTGGTACGGGTATTTGAATTTTAGTTTTTATAGTTTTAGTTTTAGAAATTGAAATGTTATATCGGGTACAAAAAATTTTGGTTTTTGATATTTTAAAATATTTTTTTTTAATTTATTTAGAATCGGCGACGGAATTTTCCGTCGAAATTAATCTTGAAAGAAAAATTAATTAAATAAATTAATTTCGGCGGAAATTTCCGTCGTAATAAATTAATTTAATTAAATTAATTTGACGGAATTTCCGACGCTATAATCATTTAATTTTTATTTAATTTTGATTTCCGGAAAATTCCGTCATTTGTAATAAAATTTAAATTAAAATTAAATAATTTCAATGACGGTATTTTCCGCCGCTGAAATAATTTAATTTCAATTTAAATTTTATTACAGCGACGGAAATTTCCGCCGCTGAAATTAATTTAATTAAATTAATTTTTATTACAGCGACGGAAATTTCCGCCGCTGAAATGAATATTTAATTAAATTAAATTAATATAGCGGCGGAAATTTCCGTCGCTGTAACCATTAATTCACCGGCGGAATTAAATTCCGTCGGTAAAAGAAAAAAATAGCGGCGGAAATTGACCCGCCGGAGCACTGCGACGGGCTGGTAGCGGCGGACCACCGACGGAATTTTTCCGTCGCTGATTATTTTTAGCGACGGAATTTTAATTTTAGCGACGGAAATTTCCGTCGCTAAACGACCTTTTTCTGGTAGTGATGTGATGCTGCAGACTGATACTTCCAACATGTTGATGAACTATTTTTCCAGATTGCAGCATGAAGTATCTGCTCTGCAAGCCGGATCATCCGAATCACACCCTTTCGCCCCGCTTAGAGTGTTCCAAGGGGTAAATCCCACTTCAGGCTCCAACATGTTCTCTCCAATCCAACCCAGGAGGCTTACCTTTGACAGAGATACAGGGACACTGACCAATAACGTAGGTTTCATACCCATGATCAGTGCCTCCACCGACAGTGTGATCATCAATCTCGAAGCTAGCCAATCCGCTGCACCAGCCTGTGTGACACCCGTTCCTCCTGGACCAACAGGGAGCGCTAACCCTCAAGTTGATTTTAATACTTTTTATGCTGCTACTAATCCTGATGCAGGGAACGCAATGAATAGACAGCTACATGAGCTGAGGGAAATGGTAATGAATGTGCCTGGGATAACCCTGCCATACCATCAAGCCTCGCCAACCTGTTACAATGAGTCACGATTTAGTCTTGCTATCGCCAACATGGTGATACCCAAAAAGTTCACTGTTCCATACATGAAGCAATATGATGGGACAACCGATCCTCTTTAGCATATTGCCCTATACCAGGAAAATATGGATGTGATTCATATCCACTTGCAATTCAAGGAAGCCTGCCTTTGTAGAGGATTCGGTTCTACCTTGACTGGGGCAGCCCTACGTTGGCTTATCAACCAGCCCCTCGGCTCCATTGGATCTTATGCTCAGCTTATTAACATGTTTACTAATCAATTTTCTTGTAATAGAGTCTTTGAAAAACTAACGAGTGATTTATACAGGATCGTTCAACAACCTGACGAATCCATGAAAGACTACTTAAGCAGGTTCAACAAAGAAGCTGTCGACATCCCCAACATGGATATGTCTACATCAACGAAAGCTTTCAGAATGGGACTCAAGAAAGATTGAGGAATTAGTAATGACTCCTTGTAAAAGACTCGAGGAAGTCCGGACGAGGGCCATAAAATTCATTAGGCTGGAAGAGGACAAGTTGATACAAGAAAAAGCATCCAAAAGGACTGTTACTCCCGAGCATTCTGGAGGCAAGATGGAGACGTCACATTCTAAATTCAATAGGTGCAAACCCTACTCTAAAACTGAACACTCTAGCATTAATTCCGTCATTGATACACTACTAGAAACTGCACTTTTACCGACGGAAATTTCCGTCGGTAAAGCTAAAAATCCGTCGGTAATGTCTCTTTAGCGACTGACAGAGTCCGTCGGACACCGTCGGTAATTTCTGGTTGGTAATACCGACGGACAGACCGTCCGTCGGTAAACGCATTTTACTGTCGGAAATAGTCCGTCGGTAAAGAAATCCGCCGGCCGATGATCGGCGTTGTTGCCGGATAGATCACCGACGGAATAATCCGTCGGTAAATAACGCAAAATTTCCGATGAACTTATCCGTCGGTAAATCTATTATCAGTTTTTAAAAGAATTTACCGACGGAATAATCCGTCGGTAAATTGCACAGAATTTAAAAAAAAATTACTACATTTAAAAAACTACCTACAACCTCTTCAATCACCAAAATACCAACATTCAAAAAATACCAACATTCAAATACAAGTCAATTAAACATTCACTAAAAACATAAAAAATCAAATTCAACATTCATCAATTTCTCAAAACTAACATAAAAACTACTTTAAATTTGTAAACCATCAGTCACAAAGTAAATACCGCGAATCTGAGTGCCCAATTGATGGAGCTTCTGCCTCTGCAGGTGTCTCTTCTAAGTTATTCAGTAATGCTCTAGTTGCAAAACTCCCAGAAAATGCAGTATTCATGGCAGACCCAAAGCTACCAAAACTCAAGTGCGAGCAATCGGCATTCTGGACTTGTAGGTGATTTGGAATTACCACAGAAGGGCCGTCATCTTCAGGTGCAGTCCTGTGATCTTCCTCCTGTATGCTAAGTTGTTGAATATTTGCATTCACTGATGACACCGAGGCATCAATATCTACAGCTGAAAAGAATTGACATTATCAGGAAAGAGTAAAGAACCCGAAGCATATAAAGAGTTGAAAACTAAGGAAACAAACAAAACTGTATGGTACCACAAAAAAATATATTGTTGCTACATATGATACTTTTACCCGTTTCCATTAAGGATGCAAAACTGGTACTTACGAAAAGGGCTTATGTGTTTTCATTTTCTTTTTTCTTTTATTTTTTTCTTTTAACATATAAGAAAAAAAAAATATTGGGAGGGAGGGGTTTCAACTTCCCATCTGAAGTCTAAATTATAAAGCTAAACTTTTGATATACCCTTATCATAAAACCTTTTCTATCTCAAACTAAAAATAGTTTGAATGGCTCAGCTAATGCAGCATTATCTAGTATATGTATGGATACTAAAATGAAAAGCAATACTCATGTTTATCATTTCTCCACTCCGGAGAAAAACGTGAGAATACATATACTGAGTTCATGTGAAAGTAGGCTCAGCAATATCAAAACCGAAATATGTAAACCATCAGTTACAAAGTAACGTAGTTTTTTGGTGCATTATACTGAGTTCATGTGAAAGTAGGCTCAGCAATATCAAAACCGAAATATGTGAACAAGAAAGTGGAACCTAAATAAAATGGGTACATGTAGTGAAACATATTTTTCTGATTCCAGATAAGATTTGTGTATTCCTATACATGCACTTAGAACTACAAGGAGATAGTGATGCAAACTAAATGAACAGCTAAAAGCCAGTTCAAGAGTTCCTCGAGCTACAGCTGACACAAACACTCGGTTCATACACAATGATGTCCCTTTATCGATGAAGTTACCAACTCATATTTACTACCAATCATGTAACAATGTGCATCTACAATTCTATAGTGTGGACACCAAGGGCAGTAATGTATGCGCAGTACTCCATCCCAAAATAAGTGTTCATTACCTTTAATGAAGTCATATAAGGCTGCAAAACAGCAGCGTAATCCACCATTTGAAAAACGCAGGAAAAATGGAACTAGAAGGAAAATGACAAGTGGAATACTCTGAAAAACCATAGCCTGCCATCTAGAATAGTATACCTGAAAAGTTAAGGTTGATGAAATTTTGGTTTCAGATGTTCAAACTAAATGCTTAAGGACACTTTCTGCAATATGGTTTTCCACAATAACATATGCTTTCTGTTAAATATATCTAGAATATAAATAGGTATTATGCCAACACTTGACTTAACTAAAGATATAGCATCGTATACCAAAGTTACAGATATACGCACAAACAGCATGTAAAAAGTAAATATAAAGTAGAAAAGAAAAGAAAAAATATATAAGAAAATATCACCTTAGTTGAGTCACATATGTAGAAATAGAACAAAATTCCCCCAAATTCTGACCTACACAAATTGCAAAATCAAATATAAATGTTACATCATACTTCCATACGAAAAGGGTAAACAAATGAATGGGACAGCAAAATGAATTACATTGCTCTCAAAGTTACATCATACCTCTAAGTTTCTTCCTGAAAGGCCATCATCTATGGTTGCAAGTACTCCATTGACAGTAGATGTTGATGCCATCGGGCTCTCTTTCCTTTAATCAATGCTGAAGCCTGTGCAGTGAGCATGTCATTTTGAGCCTGCAAATGCCCAAGCTGCCTTTGTAACTCCACTGCTTCAGCTTTAAATGCTAAGTTAGCATCACTGATATAGAGTAATTCATCAGAACTAGAAATAAGGTGCGGAAGCACAATCTCATTTCTCAAATACGTAAAAGTTGATTTCAGAGTTGATGAAGGAATTGACTCACCCGGTGGAGCTTTGGATTTTCTTTTACCGGATTTCTGCGAAAAATTCAAAATCAGAAACAAAGCAAAATGAAATTAAACCAATAGATATCAAAATCAGAAGCTCAGCATTTTACTTTCTAAAATTGGGTCTTCCTATTTCCAAACCATATCAAAGATGTACCCTTTCAGCATTTTTAAGGTAAGAAGGAACATACATTGAAGTCCATGTACGATGCATGCATGGTAAGCCACTGATGATCCATCAGCTTGAACGTGATGCAATACAGAAGGTCAAATGCAGAATCATTCTCTGTCAATCAAATGGCCAAAAATGATGTGTTAGAACCAATATAGATAAAACAGCCTGTGGGAATGATACAACTTTAAAAGAATGCAACTAGTTAAGACTCATCAATATCCATCTGATCAGAACATCGATGAGGAGCCATATAAACCAAAGCTTTGTTGGCCATAATGAAAGAGTATGCCAAATATGAGAATTTAGTCACTAACCTGCAAGAAACTTCAAGAAAGTTGCCCCGACAAAACTTCTAGGTTTTACTGCACGCGGAGGGACAAGATTAGCAAATGAATACAGTATAAGAGATCCTAATTAGCATAAAACATTGCAATCTTATGATCACTAAACTGTAAAGATCAAGTCAAGACAGGCATACACACACTCGAGTAAACATTGTGGGGATAGGATGAGGTGAGCAGGGACCATAGAGAGATGTTGGCCTGTGTTTGCTTCAACTGGGTGAGCACGGGATCCTCCTTTCCGGAGTCAGGAGCTTCGGCTGTCTTAGCATAGGGGCGACGGTTCTCCTCAGGTGCTTGATCTGTGGCCTTCTTATCTGCCTTGGGATTCCCTTGGAAGATTTGCCCGGATCGGGTCAACAGGTTAACTTCCTCATCAGTTGCTTCTTGACTAGATTTCTTCAATGCTGCTAAGGTCAACGGGGGAGCCTTTTTGGCTATCGGCCACTGGTTCTGACGGAGTCTAGCAACGGTGAGGGGCTGAGCTGTACTGGCTCCTTCCTGGGCGGCCCTTATAACTGCTTCCCAAGTCACAGGCTTTTGAGTCTGGGGTTGTGTTGTTGCCCCCTGGATGGCCCACAGAGCTAGGGCGTCCTCCGATTCGCTCCCATAGTCTGCCTTGCTCACAGTTATCATACAACAAGAGTCGCTATTGTCGGGGCTCGGCGGCTTTTCGATTTCATCCCCGGTATAGTGCAGCCATTCTGGTTCCTTTCTGTAATACTCAGAGTTGGAGATGATTATAGCACTTTGTGTGGGAGGCGCATCCGGTATCATGCCGGTTTCCAGGACTTCTCTGAGAGCTGACATACATTCGGGGAAGGTGACCTCTTCTTGGGTAACCCTGACAAGGAGTGTTACTTTGTTTTGGGGCGGATTTGATCTGACCATGGTTATTTTATCATTAGGGAGGATGGGAGTTAGTTTCCCTCTCTCGATCAGATCTTCGACTATCAGCCTGGATCGGGCGCCTGAAAACCCTTTCCCCAAAGCATGGTATGCAGTGTTGAACTCTAAGACATCCACGTGCTCAGACCCAGGAAACTTCATGGCCTTCATGTCTTCGGTTTCATATTCGTCTTCCGAAGTGTCTTCGTCGTCGCTTGCTGACAACCAACCATTGTGTTCGGCTCCCATGGGATCATTTCCGACATGATTGTTCCAGATTGATTCCGGATCTGGGGCCTCAGTTGACTCTTCGCTCTCGTCATCGTCATCGTCGTCGCTATCATCGGAATCATCTTCCCATACAACTGGGATTTCGGCTGAGAGGGAACACCGATCAAACCCGTTAGGGGAATATGGGTGCGTGCATCCGCAGAAATTGTCATATGTTCCCATTTCCGGAAGTGGTAATTGTGACTCAGCTTCTCCTCCCACAATCTGAGGGGGAAGAGTGAGAGGGGGTGGCACGTATTTGACTCCCGACAGGATATAGAAGGAATCCTCCTCCTCCGATTCTTCGCTGTTCTCGGGATCATATTTAGCCTCTCCCAAAACCAACTTGCAGAAGTGTACTAGCTCCAGATGCTCCTCGGCCTCTTTGCTGATAAGCCCCAGTACAGGCGCCCGCCGAAAGCTTTCTTGCTCGATTCTTCTCGATTGTTCTAACCATCTTGTGTAAATGGTTCTCTCATGTTTTGACCGGAACAGCCCCAGTTCTTCAGTATCGGTTTTCCCTTCATCCGAGAAATAGCGGGCCTCGTATTCTTGCAGGAAGTCTCTGACATGAGACCAAGGTGGGTTGGTTCGTTCGATATCCTCAAGGCTGAGGGGGAATCCGAATTCAGGATCCTCGACAAGGTTGGCCATGGGTATTTGGGAACCTTCATCGGCATCTTCCTGGGCATGCGAAGATTCTCCGCATTCAATCATATTCACCTGATTATGGTTTCTTGGCAGAGGATTTTTGACTGTATTAGGCACCTCGGGGCCTTCCAACTTTCCTTGCTCTATCAAGCCTTGGATCGCCTTTTTCAGAGTGAAGCAGTTGTCAGTCAGATGTCCATGGGCTTGATGAAAAGCGCAATACTTTGAAGTATCCACGGGAGCATTCGGATTCCTGGGTTGGAAATTTTCCAAAGGCCGCAGCAAGCCTTCTTTCACCAGTCCCCTAAAGATGTCGTTCAGAGGCATTCCAAAGTTTTCGAGGTTCATGACCCGTGGTCTGGGCTCGGCTGGTTTTCTGGGAGCAAAAGGAGTTGTGTTATTACATTCCTGTCCCGCGTAATTAATCATCTCTTTGCCTTTAGCAGGAGCAGGGGCGGTGTTGGAAGGAGGAGCCCGATATCTGTAAGCAGGTGCAGCAGCCGGTTGCTGATTGTAAGCCTTTTCAAACTTAGCTGCGGAGTTAACCATGGCTCGTAAGTCTGAGTACGGGAAGTGACTGAGGGAGGCTCTCAGATGTGGTTTCACGCATGACTGAAAGATGTCCAGTTGCTCCTCTTCAGAAGGAGGGATGGCCATTTCACTGAGTTTCAGATTCCACCGCTTGTAGAAATCCCCAACATTCTCGTCGGGACGCTGCACTGTTGTCTGCAGATCAACTCTATTTGTTTCCCATTCCAAGTTGGCCTTGTACTTTTCTGTGAAGGCATTAGTAATCTGGTCCCATGTGGCCCTGGCTTCGGGTTTTAAGCGGAAGAATCATTTTAAGGCACTGGATTTTAAAGATAGACTGAAATAGTCAGCCAACTGCTGATTGGTACAGCCTTTGGCCTTCATCGCCAAGGTATACGTGTCCAGATGAGTTTTCGGGCATGCAGTACCATCAAAGAGGTCCAGATTCGGCATAACAAATTTGTGAGGCAGGGGAACGATGGAGTCCGGGTCCGTAGGCCGGAAGGCAGACTTCTTGGCGGTCAATTCAGCAATCTGCGCTTTCATTTCTTTATGTTGTTCCATAAACCAGGCCAGATGAGGGTCTTGTGGTGGAACCATTGCGTTCAAACTAGTGGCTGAGCTAGAGAGAGGAGCTACCACTGGCGGCAGACTGGTGGAGGGAACGGCCGATCCGGGGACGTAGGTGAAAACCTGTCCTTGGCCCAAATTACCCGGGGGAGCATGAGTAGGAGCCTGGGCGAAGGGATAGAACCTTGCGGCCTGCTGTTGATTTTCAACTGGCAAAGTAGGTGGAGGCAGCCCCGATGTAGCTGGATAGCTTGGATTTCCGGAGTGAGTCCCATAAGTAGGCTTAAGTGTGGGCTGTTGTCCCTGACTGTTGAATTGCATGGCTGGCTGAGGCGATGGTGTATAACCCGGGGGGTACTGCGGTCCTGGTGATTCTGATGAAACTGGGATGGAGGTTTGGTAACCCATCGAACCCTGAGTGAGGAATGGGTTGGTGAAAGCTGTGGGAGGAGCAGCTGAGCTAACATCATTCTGAGGAGGGGCTCCTGACGGCTGTTGAGGCATGCCGAACTGTTGTTGTGGCCCTTTGAACTGTTGCTGTGAAGGCCCGGGTTGATCGGTTCCAAACTGAGGCGGGATCCCAATTAGCTGTGGCATTCCGAGGTAACCCCAACCATGAGAAGACATTCCGTACTGATTTTGCCCCCACTGAGGAACTGCAAACTGATTTGTGCCGTCAGGCTGCATGGATCCGGTGGTACGTGGTTGGGAGCTGGCTGACCCGAAGATCGAGGAGCATGGGTTCTGGTAGTGGTACCATAGGAGGTGGGTGGTGGCATCCTGGAGTAATCAGGGCGACTGAGAGTGGGATTGGCATCCTCGTCTTCTTCCACGGTGAAGGTGCCATCGGGATTGAGGCTGGCGGCCAAACCGTGGCTCTTAATAGCCTCCATAAGGCTATTCACCGTGCTTCCTGTCGTAATCTCATACGTTTCGCTAAATGATTCCACCGCCGTTCGTCTCGAGGGGTCCCGGGAGGCGGAGTGACGTTATCCCCATCATTACCGGCTGATGCAGACATTCTGAAACCCGGAGTCGGAATAAACGGTGAAGCTGATGACGCGCTTGACTCTTCCCAACTGATCAAACGGTGACCCGGTGTCCGGAACCAACCTTTGTGAGGAGCTGCGGGGAAAAGGTACGAGGGTTCGGATGTCCAGGGATTGAAGGAGGGTAAGTGTTTGGGCTTTGGGCTCATGCAACATGCAGTTATTTGTTCTTGTTTACTTAAAACATGTTTTATTAACCTAATCGGTTGGAAAAGATTGCTCTTTTTTTCGCAAACTACTCTGGATCCTGGATCAGTGGGCCCCGTCACTACGTCTATAAGCCCCTCGTATTTTACCTGTATTTCGACCTCCCAAGGTGGACAGCCCCGGGCGAGGGTCCTCTAGGGCACGCGGGTCCCACCGACCGAAAGAAAACGATCCTAAAAGTCTCGGCGGGTAATCGAGTCTTAACGAACATTCGATGTAAATTACGGATAAAGCCGACGTCAAAGTCAAGATCATGTCCGAGGGCTCGAAAAAAAAGTCGGCATGATTTGGACTGATAAATGTCCACGATTGATCTTGACTTATCGTCAATTAGGCCGTAATTAGGCATGGAATAATCATTAATCCTTGATGACTCGTGTCATGCCGGGAGTCGATGTATAATTTGTGCCGCCGAGTCAAAGTCAAGGCGCCAGTCAATATCTGGTCAAAGTCCGTGACGGAAAACCGGTAGAACTTCGACTGATTAGGGTCCCCGAGAGATATTGACTTGGTATGCCGACTAAGGCTTGAAAGGAAAGGTCTATACACGTACAGGCATGACACGGACCTGGACTAAAAACCAACCGGGTCTCGGACAAAGTGTGTCACGGACAAGTGCATGGTCGACACGAGGCTCCATGGGATGTTTGGGTAGTCCCGTGCTTGCACCGAGAGGCGTAATAAGACCAAACGGGCCGCGACAGGGATTTCTCCGGGTTGGGGACGTAGTGTGCAGTGTAAGGTCACGTGCGCGTAGTGTGCAAGCAGTCTATCTTCTTTTTCTGAGTAAAATAGAAATTTTTCATGTGTCTTAAAAAGAATGATGCATGATTTTTTTTTTTTGAAAAATTTCTTTTTTTTTTAAACTCCTTTTTTTTTAAATTCTTTTTTTTTTTGAAATTCTTTTTTTTTTTGAAATTCTTTTTTTGAATTTTTTTTTTGAAAGTAAATGCACACATAAGCACATAATTCAAAATCCGAGGCAACGGGTCCAATAGTCAAAATTTTGACTTTTCCGAGGCGGCCAAAACAACACGAAAATGTGAAAAATCAACACACACACAATCAATGATTTTAAATACCGGGACGGAAGCTTGACCCTCAAAAGCTTTTCATTTTTTGAAAACAATGATACCGGTACGTGGGATTGTTAAACCACAATTTATCCCCGACTCGTGTTAGGAGGCGATAACGGGAAGTTTAATGGTTTCCACCAATATACCAAATATCATTTTTTTTTAAGATAAAGCTTATTTTTCCCCAGCGGAGTCGCCACTGTGACGATGTTGAAATTTTCCAACTCGCGGAGAAAATTCGATTTTTCGTTTCTTTGAAAACCAAATAAAAACCGGAAAAACGGAGTCGCCACGCCATTTTTGTTTTAAGGGGCAAAACTTTGAAAAATGCCCGAAATAAGAGATTTGGATTCGGAGGTCACGTTACACGCCGGAAAGAACGTTAGTGTTCACCCGGAATGCCTCGTAAAACGAGCCTTCCAAGCATAGAAACCATTTGTGTGTGTGTGTGTGTGTGTGTGTGTGTGTTACTTTGGCCAAAATAAATTGAAACTGAGAAAAGTAAAAATTGGGAATTCTTTATTAGACTTTGGACAGATCCCATGATTTTTGGTATGATTTTTGGTATGATTTTTGGGTTGAATTTTGAGACTCAAAGGATTTTTTGAAGTTGAAAACCAATTCTGCCAGAATGAAAAAGGCAGTAGATACTTGACTTTGAAATGGATTTAAGGGCTTTAAAACTTCATAATCTGAGGAAACTCAGAGAATGAAAGTTGTTCCAGACACCTTAAATAAGATTTCTGTAAAATAATTTTCCATTTTGGAGATGATTTGAGGGACCAAAACCTTCTGGAAATCTCAGATATGAAATCTGGACTTCCAGAGACTGAGGAACTGACCTTTAAAAGAAAATTTGAAAAAGGGAGTTTTACTCACGCAAAAAATAAAGTAAAAATATGTCTGAAAATCTATGGATGTTGGCTACAAAAAGTGTTTTGTAGTCAACACCAAATTCCAAGTTTATCTGTGTCCAAAAAATTAGACCATGGACTGGGGTCTTAGAAAATTGCTACTGGACAGCAACTTCTCAAGAAGGAAAACATGATTTTAAAGGGGGGTTTTGCATCCATGCTTGTCCCCATTTCCCTAGGTTTTGATTAGTGATCACTTGACATTTTAGTGGTGAATCAACTATATCAAACCATCCTTGGGGTACATTAGGACTAAGCACTTCATTTGCTTGGGAAGGGGAATTTTATCCTTGAAAATGAAGATTTGATGTATGAAAATGTTTTTTAGGGTTTTGAAAATGCATTTACAAGTAAGTAAGAACACTTTGAAGAGAATTTTGATCCTTGTAGAAGATCAACCATGGAGATGAACTTCCATGGTGATCTTCTTGGATCTAGGGCAAGAAGATGAACAAATAAACTACATTTTGGAGTTTGAAAATGCATGCATGGATGAGAGATTTTAGGGTAAGAAGAGGGAGGTTATACCTATCTTCTTTTGAGTTTGTGTTGAATGGATTCAAGGCTTGAATGTGTTTAGGGTTTGAATTTGAGAGTGAGTGGGGTGATTTGGGAAGATAATCAAGAAAAGAGTGACAATTCTAGTGAATTCTCACTATTTTCTCCCTATTTTCGCCAAGGTGCAGTTGTGAAAAATGTGTTGTCTCTATTTCTGTGACTGAAGGCCTCAATTTATAGCCCTCTGAAATTGGCAAAGTCATCCGCGCGGACAAGAGAGGAAGCGTGCACTGTTCATTAAATGCAGCTCCAGGCTTTGGACACACAGAATATTTTCAGAAAATTCAAACTGGTTGCTGTTTTTCAGCTTACCAGAATAGGATTTTTCTTATTTATTTTGCTTTTTGAGATTCTTTCTTTGGTTTATCCTTAAATAACAATGCCCACTTTACCCTTGCTTGGTTAGAAATGTTAGGAATTGTTAGAAATGTTAGGAATTGTTAGAAATGTTAGGAATGTTAAAACTTTCGTTAATTTTCTAACGAAAATACTAACAACTCAAATTGGAGCACTTACAGAGGTTGAGTTTCTTCGACTGGAGCAAGGGACAATGACCGTGGCACAATACTCAGCAAAGTTTACGGAGCTAGTTCGTTACTGTCCCCACTTGGTGCCGGAAGAAGAAAGGCGAGTATATCGGTTTGTGAAAGGGTTAAGGCTGGAGTTCCGGAAACAGTTATTGACTCACGACTTCACGGATTTTCAAGCAGCGGTAAATAGAGCTTACAGAATAGAGAATGATATTGAGGAGCATAGAGACAATTCTGAAGGTGCAAGTGGCAGTAAGCAGAAATTTCAAGGTCAAGGTTCGGGACAAGGTAGAGGACAGCCGAGATTTTCAGCCCCGGGTGTAGCAAGAGGTGGAAGTGTGGCGACTCCAAAGGCTCGTACTCCTTCAAGACAGTTCGGGATTGTTTGTGGATTTTGTAAAAAGCCGGGTCACTCGGAAGATAGATGTTGGAGCAAGCTGGGAAAATTTTTAGAATGTGGAGGAGATGGTCATTTCCAGAAGAACTGTCCCAAGCTTCGAGGGCAAGCATCCGGTAGTGGGCAAGGTGGACCAAGAGGATGAATCAAAAGAGATAATGAAGGGAAGCCTAAAGATAAAGTTCAAGGCCGAGTGTTTGAATTAGGAAGAGGAGAGGTTGACCCTAACGCTGTCATTAGAGGTATTGTTCCTGTCTCAGGAGTCAAGGCCCGCATCCTTACAGATCCCGGGTCTTCCCATTCATTTGTGGCGTCCCATTTTGCTTTTGCATTGCATAAACTACCTGATTTCATGCCTTATATGCTTGAGGTTTCGACTCCTATGGGAGAGTGCCTCACTTCTTCCTTGGTATATAATGGATGTGATGTGTCTATATGTGGGCATGTATTGCCGGCGGATTTAGTAGAGTTACAAATCCGGGATTTTGATGTTATTCTTGGTATGGATTGGTTGAGTCATTATCATGCCTCGGTTGATTGTCGTAGGAAGAAGGTCTCATTTGATATACCTGATAGGCCTACTTTTCTCTTTGATGCTGATAAGTCTATGTTTGGCATACATGTTATTTCTGCTTTAAAGGCTAGAAAAATGCTTTCTAAGGGGTGTGCGGGGTATTTGGCTTATGTGGTAGATTCAAGTAAGAAATACCCTGAGTTAGTTGATGTCCCGGTTGTTAATGAATTTGGTGATGTGTTTTCAAGTGAGTACTCTATGCCTCCTGATAGGGAGGTTGAGTTTTGTATTGATCTAGTGCCCGGTACTTCACCTATTTCTATGGTGCCTTATAGAATGGCTCCTGCTGAATTGAAGGAGTTGAAGACTCAGTTGCAAGAGTTGTTAGACCGGGGGTTTATCCGTCCAAGTGTGTCACCTTGGGGAGCTCCAGTTTTATTTGTCCGAAAGAAAGATGGTACCTTGAGATTGTGTATAGATTACCGTCTGTTGAACCAAGCAACCATCAAGAACAAATATCCTCTCCTGCACATTGATGATTTATTTGATCTACTCCAAGGTTCCGTTATTTACTCAAAGCTTGATTTGAGAAGCGGATACCATCAGTTGAAGATTAGACCCGATGACATTTCCAAGACAGCTTTCAGGACGAGATATGGTCATTATGAGTTCGTGGTTATGCCTTTTGGGTTGACTAACGCTCCGGCCGTATTTATGGATATGATGAACCGTATCTTCAAGACGTATCTTGATAGCTTTGTTATGGTGTTCATCGACGACATTCTTGTTTATTCCAAGTCCTGGGAGGAGCACGAGACTCATTTGAGGATTGTTCTCTCTCTTCTTCGTGAAAAGCAATTGTTTGCCAAATTCAGCAAGTGTGAGTTTTGGTTAGAGCAGATATCTTTCTTGGGGCATGTGGTATCTAGTTCGGGAATATCAGTTGATCCTTCCAAGATTGAAGACGTTGTCAGTTGGAAGCAACCTTCAACGGTGACAGAGGTTCGTAGTTTTCTTGGGTTAGCGGGGTACTACAGAAGGTTTATCAAGGGTTTCTCTCGCATTGCAACTCCGTTAACTAGATTGACTCGGAAAGATGTATCTTTTGTATGGGATTCCAAGTGTGAAGCTAGCTTTGATGAGTTGAAGAAGAGACTGACATCAGCTCCTGTTCTTACCCTTCCAGATGGTTGCGAGAACTTTGTCATTTTTAGTGACGCCTCGAAGGAGGGTTTGGGATGTGTGTTGATGCAAGGTGGGAAAGTGATTGCTTATGCCACTCGGAAGTTGTCACCAGCTGAACAGAATTATCCTACCCATGACATGGAATTGGCTGCGATTATTTTTGCGTTGCACAAGTGGAAACACTATCTTTACGGGGCGAGATTTGAGATCTTTTGAAGTATTTATTTACACAAAAGGAGTTGAATAACCGACAACGAAGATGGTTATAGTTCTTGAAAGACTTTGATTGTGTGATTTCATATCATCCGGGGAAGGCAAATGTTGTTGCGGATGCGATTAGCCGAAAGGCTTATTTGTCAACTTTGAGTTCCCGAGAGTCAAGACATGAGTTGATTTTTGCGAATGTCCGAGCCGTTCCAACTTTGTATGGAGATTTGATGGAAGCTCAATCAATTGATCCGGAGTTGAAGAAAATTTTGGGACAAGTTCAAGATGGTAAAGCCGGGGATTTTGCATTGAATAGAGATGGACTTCTAACTTTCCAAGGCCGGATTTGTATTCCTTCATCACCGGAGATCAAGAAGCGTGTATTAGAGGATGGACATAAGCCTAAGTTCGCCATTCATCCGGGTAGTACTAAAATGTATCAAGACTTAAAACGAGGATATTGGTGGAATGGGATGAAGAGAGAGATAGCGGAGTTCGTGTCTAAATGTTTAACGTGTCAACAAGTCAAAGCCGAGCATCAAAGACCGGCGGGGCTACTTCAACCATTAGACATTCCGGAGTGGAAATGGGAAGGGATTTCAATGGATTTTGTAACGGGTTTGCCTCTTATCACGAAGAAGATGGATGCTATATGGGTTATCGTGGATACATTGTCTTCCCGTGTCAACTAAATTCTCGATGGAGAGGTTAGCTCAGTTGTATATAAAGGATATTGTTAGACTTCATGGAGTTCCAGTTAGCATCATTTCAGATAGAGATCCGAGATTCACTTCGAGATTTTGGAGGGCCTTACATGAAGCTTTGGGGTCCAAGTTATGTTTCAGCACAGCGTTTCATCCTCAAACAGATGGGCAGACGGAACGAACTATTCAGATACTTGAGGATATGCTTCGAGCTTGTGTGATGGACTTTCAGTTGTCTTGGGAAGATCATCTACCGTTAGTTGAGTTCTCCTACAACAACAGTTACCAATCTAGCATTGAGATGGCTCCTTATGAAGCGTTATATGGTAGGAAGTTCAGATCGCCTATGTGTTGGGATGAAGTGGGTGAAGCCAAGCTTTGGGGTCCGGATTTGGTTAGAGATTCATCGGAGAAGATCAAGGTAATTCGAGATTGGTTGAAGACGGCTCAGAGTAGGCAGAAGAGCTACGCGGACAACAGAAGACGGGACTTATCTTTCCAAGTTGGTGTAAGTACGCCAATCCAATTCGCGATCCCTTTTTAGGTGCATTTTAAATGATAAAATTGTACTAAGGGGCGTTTTGGTAAATTCTCGGTCCGTTCCGAGACTTTCGGGAACTTTTTATAAGTTTCCCGCGAAGGAAGTATGTTTTAGTATTTTTCCCGGACAAAAGGACCTAAAAGGAATAAATCAGTTTGGACCTCTTGGGAATTAACCCGGAATGTTCCAGAATCTGGTTTTGGCGCCAGAATCGGTTATGGACGTGGCCCGTCGTGCGACAGCTTGAAGCATGGAAATTGGAAGCGTTGGGTCGTGCGACATATTAAACTCATTCCCAATTTACGTATAAATGCCAAATTCCATTCATTTGTTAAAGGGGGGCTCTCTCACATTTCTCACACACAAACACAGACCTTCTCTCTTTCTCTCTCAATACGTAAACATCAGCCTCTCTCTCTAACTCTCTCCTTCTCTCTCTAGACGCAAAGTTTCATAGCCCGCTCCTCAGATCCATCTTCTCCGGCCAATCTCCTCCCTAACCTAACCTTCACCACCGGAGGCATTCTTCACCAACACCAATCCTCCCTTCTCCGGCCAAACCTTCACCCAATTCCATCCCAATCAATCGGCGACCTCACCCAAACCAACTCCTTCTCCTTAAACCACCTTCCTCTTCCCTAATTACTGTCTTCCCCAATCCAATTGCCAACCACCGCTTCTCAACAACATCAACCGGAGCAACTACCATTTCTCTCTCTACCTCCATCTGCGCCATCCCCAACAATGCCAACAACAACCGCTTCACCACCACTCTCCTGTCCAACCCCTAAGCCTACCACCGAAATCCGTCGTAGCCTTCATCCCCTGTTTCTAATAGCCCTAACCCGTCAACCACAGTCGCTTCCCCTGCTTCCAGAGTCCATTTCCGATCGATACATACGTACACGTACTGGGAACCGCAAAGTCACTTGGAGCTTATTTGTTGTTTCAATCTGAGTTCGTGAGTTTGTTCCGTGAAGCTGATTGAAGGATTCGATACCTAACATATAGAATTCGTGGACTACGAGGGTAACGAATTTCTTCCCTCACTTTTATCTCATATTTGCTATTGTGTTTGCTCTGTTGCAATTTATTTCCCGGACTTGATAATTGGACTCCATCCGTCCTCAATTATCAAGTCCCAACTGCCATTCCTCTGTTTAATTAGTTTGGTTGGATGTAATTGGTATTTGTGATGTGATCTCGTGGTATTTGTTGTTTATTGGCCAAGGGAGTGTGGATCTCCCTATATCCACATCCCCTTGGTCAGTCCATTGTAAATTCATTTGTTTCTGAGTTGGATTGGTATTGTGTTGGGATCTGAATTGTTCTCTGTTAGATCTCTGTTCAAATTGTGAAGTATCTGCAGATGGTAAGGTTATGTCACGCGACACTTCGGGTCTTATCCGTCCTGTGTAGCGCGACATAACTAAGCCTATGCAGAGACTTCTATTTCAGTTGTAATCCGTTTCCTTTGGTTGGCTTGATGTTGATTTTGTTCATTTTAGATTGCAGTGTGGTGTTTTGCTCATTTGGTGTTGCTGCAGTGTGGGTTTGTAAAACCTCTGCAGATTGCTTTGTTGTGTCACGCGACACATTTGATCCCTCAGATCATGTGTCACGCGACACAATGAGTCTTCTGCAGCAGGTTCAATTTCAGTTGTAAGTTTTGTGCTCTCAGTTGTAAATGGGATGTGGCCTCCCATGGCAAATGGCTTACAAGTTGTACTTCCCCTTGTTGAGTAATAAAACAAAGCACTCTTATGCATTTTAATACATATTTTTCCATACACACTTTGCACACACATTTGAATGAATTGAATGTTGAACATAGAAAGACTCGTCTACGGACGAGGCGTGTTGGGTGAACTCTCGGTTCTTCCCAACACGTAACCTGACCCTCGAACCCATTTTCTCAAACAAAAGGTTTTCAATGTTTCCTCTTAAAACGGCGTGGCGACTCCTTATTTTTATTTTCAGCGAGCGTTCATTCAGTGGCGACTCCGCTGGGGACTTGAAACTTGTTTTTCAAAAGTGGGTCAAAATTTCGTCCTTGTTCAACGTCCATTTCATTCATTTGTGTGTGCTTTGATTGTGTGACATTTTATGTGCTTAAATGCATCTTATGTGCTTTGTTTTATTCCGTTCCTTCCTTGCGTCCCATTTTTGTTGTCTATGTTGCTGTTGCTTAGGGCTGAGATTTTATGTTGTGCTGGTGCTGGGGCTAAGTTATTGCATTCGCTTGGAAGCAGGGGCTGGTTGTGATTCTTTGGTTCAGATTCTGGAAGTGACCTCTTCTGTCACGCGACATAATGTGCTATGGCTGTCCTGTGTCACGCGACAGAAGAGGACAAATTGCAGGATTCGATTTCTTGGTGCAAATTGTGATTGTGGGGCAGTCCCCCATGATCAATATTCTTGATCTCTGATTATTGTATCTCTGTGGGGTGTGTGAGTGTGTGTTGTCTTTTCTTTATCACCCTTTTCAAATAAAAAAAAAAAAACAAAAAAAACAAAAAAAAAAAAAAAAAAAAAAAACAAAAAAAACAAAAAAAAAACAAAAAATAAAAGTTTTTTAGAAGATACCTTCACACTACTCGCACGCTACCCGCACATAGAGTTAGAACCCGGGAGTGTACGGACGGCATCGCGGACAGTGACGTGTTTCGCTTACGCTTGAGCGCCTAAAGTCCTCCTAGCCAATAGAGTAGGAGCCAACACTTGTCCGTGACACACTTTCTACCGTGACCGGTTGGTTTTTGGCAAAATACTTTTCAAAACATTTTCAAAATTTTCTCACAAAGTCCGAGTCATGCTTTGTCTCCAAAATCTTGGCATACTCTCCCTCTTCATGTCGAAATTACGACATAACTCAACGTGAGTACATGTCAAAATCTTGACATGTCTCGACGTAGGTACATGTCGATTTCTCGATTTGGCTTCGCAAGAGGTCATGACGTGTTTTCGACATGTGCTAACGCGAGACCATGTCGAATTTTTGACACATACTAACGGGAGGCTATGCCGAAATTTTGACATAAAGCAACGAGAGGACATGCCGGATTTTCGACTCGAAGTGAGGAGAGGTCATGCCGAATTTTTTCCAGGATTTTACCTGCAAAATGCGGTCTCGTACATTCAAACGTACTCTCGAACCTCTCTCCTCCCGAGTCTAGACGTTTTTGACTTGGACTTGGTTTTGAAAATCTCGAGTTTGACTTTTTTTGACTTGTATGCCCCTTAGGTTCACTCTAGTTCAAAATAGGTTAGAATGCGAAAAAGAAGGTGTTCCCCTTGTCCAACCATTCTTAGGACTAATAAAAATTGTTTTTATTCAAACCATTAATAAGATGTTGCACGAGTCCGTCTCTTTTCGTACTCTTCCCTCTCCCATACCTTCTCAAAGTTCTCTACCCTCCGTCTATACACGCTCTCACCTCTTCACCTTTGCAAGACTACGGCAAGTTGGGTGTGCGCTCTCGTTCCCGGCGCTCATTGGTCTATATTCCCGAGGCGGAAGCAGTTCAAGCGCCCGAGTGGTCGTCCATCTGATTCGGAATCCAAAATGCTCGGTGCAGAGAAGATTATGGCCCACAGACCTGGAAGTTCATATCCCATGGGTCAGCAGAGTGCAAATGGTGTGTCCATCGAAGAGCAGAGAGCTAACCTTGAAGCTGTTTTTCCTCACGAGCGGGAGGCCCGGTTACTTGCTCAGATTGCTAAAGATAAGGAGGGCGACTTATGAAGGACAAAATAATTGAGAAGGGTCCTCATCCCACCAATGGCAACAATGTTCCTCCTCCCATCCAATGTTGAAGAAGTTTATGCAATCGATCAGTCCTCGTAGGGTCTAGAATGTCCACTGTCGGACATGAGTCTGTCGAGTCCAAGTTGGACCAATTTTGCTTTGCAGTGATAAAAATCTTTGTTTCTCTTCTTGCTAGACTCGAGACATTACTAGCACACCTACGTTACATTTAATTGAAATGGTCTTATTCCAAATGATCACTTGTGCTGCTCACCGACCAACGCTTTGAAATGGCTAATGTTTAAATTGATCGGAGTGAGAAAATCGGCTGATATCCTTCCCAAATTGGGGCTTATCAACTCCCCATCTTGCATCCCCTATGCTCACATATCTTCCTTCGTCCATCTCGTTGTTCGATGAATTTGCACGGATCTTCTTCAAAGTAAGCTTGAGCAAGCAAATGAAGGCTCAACATCGTTCAGATCATCCGGTAGGGACTGCGGTTGAAACCTTTCACCCTTAGGAAAGCCATAACCTCACCCTCACTAAATAATACACCTTCGGTTCAAGATTGGCATGTTTTTGAAACCCATTTAGCCATCGCCAGAAGAAGAGGGACTATCCTTGAGGCTCCCATCATTCAAAAGAAGATCGACCGTTTCCAAGCTCAAGAACGACGGAAAGCAATGATCCATCCTGGGGACTAGCTGAAATTATCCTCTCAAAGTCAAAATTGAAAAAAAAGAGAGAGAGACAAAAATAAAAAAAAAAAGGTACAAAAAAAAAGAGAACAAAAAAAAAAGAAAAGAAAGAGAGCCTAGTCCCCAACGATCCTCTCAAAAAACAAAAGTCAAAGGATCCGGTCGTTACTAAAAAGGAGTCTCAGAGTGAATAAAGAGACAGCATGGATGTCCCCTCACCATTACCTCTAACCGATCCCAAGCCGTCCTCTCGATTTTAGAGGACACTCCCATTACCGTTACCTTTGCCTTGACCAAAAGCCAAAAGATCGACCTCTCATTCTTAGAGGCATTGAAGATGAAATCATGGATTCCCTCACCTTAGAAATCCCAAACACATACCCAAAAGCCAACCTCTCATCTTTAGAGGTTCAGTCAGCAAAAGGCCTAGCCGACCTCTCATTTTAAGAGGTCATGATATCCCGAATTTACCCAAAGACCGATCGAAATCCCGAGACCCAGTCGCAGTTCCTACCGGATAGCAGTTTCATTCCAACATAGTCAAGATCTAAAACAGATTGTTGCTTAAAAAGGAGCCAAGTCTATCCCAACTCAAAGGACAGTCAAGCAAAGATTGTGCAAATTCCATCCGTTCGTTAGATGTCTCATGTGAGCATATTTCGTTTCTCCTCTGCAAACACCTGCCGTGAATGTCCCACTGGGGCCTCGCATCCGTGTCTCCCATCGACACTCCAAGAAGACACGTTTTTTCGATTCTCAAAAATTCTCGAAGGTCCTCAGATCCCCAAATTTCACCGTTCATTCTTTTCATTCGGGATAAAGCCCGAACTACGGCGACCTGAGCTTCTCCTAAGGAGGGGCACGTAGGCAACCATAACTGGTCTGGTCGAAAGCACAAACAAATCTCAGAAAATATGGTCTCCTTAAGGACCATGCACATACACTGTTCATCTTTCCAAGTTTGATTCTCGATATCAGTGGGCTTTCTCCTCAGGATTGATAAAAAATATTTGCTCATATCGGTTTTGGCGGTTGAATAACCCAAACAACAATAAAGAGTTTTAAGCAGCTTTGTGATCATCACGAATAAGACAGGTTTTCAAGTGTCTCGACAAGTCTTCTATTTCTACATCATAGGAAGATAGAGCTAAACACTGTTTCGATCTGCAGGGGCTTCCATACACCTCTCCACACCTTGTGATGCTTATACTCTCTCAAAAGAGTCAAACCTAAAGCGAGAGTGTCATACAGAAGTTCGGGATTCATTTCCCACCATTCGAAAGATATGCCCCCGCACGTAAACACTTCCGAGTCTTGTCCAGCGACTGATAGACTGCGGTTTAAAATGATGGGTTGCCTCTTCGGCCACAAGATGACCCTGTCTGCGATGAAGCTGCATGGAATTGCCTCAAGCTGGGGCTTTGGTTAAGGTATCCCTCCGGCTCTCCTTACCAGATTCCCCTCGGGTTTGCTTTACAATGTCAACTGGGGCTTCGTCAAGCCGGGATCATTCTCTGCACATTATCTGATGCTTGCTGCCCCAGGCGCGCGATACACTTTGTCCTCACCAACAATGAACCTGCTGCAACCAGTACTCCCGGGAGCGTCCCTGACTTGCCTAAGCTGCTCCATCACTCATACATTTTCCAACCTCATGGGAGAGGGTCCGCCCCATTATAAATACTTTCGTCCCATGCACGATCCCTCATAGAGCAACTGATACAGACATATCTGCTCGTCAAGCCGTGCCAAATCCCTACTTCCTATTCTCCCCAGCTGAGATGGACTTGTGCAACAAAATATTAATAATGCATAAGCAAAGAGTCAAATAATTGCTAAGTGTCTAGAGTGTTATGTTTCCCCCCCCCCCCCGCAGGGTACAATAGTCAAGTGATCGTAATTTGATCGTAAGGACCGCCCCTCAGATTGCAATTTTGGACAGGGATTCCAAATCCTGCAAGTGGCAGACCCCGCCTTTATTATCTTCATCAGGCCCGTCACCTTCGAACTTATCAACACCGTCGGAAAAGAGTCTCAGCTACCCAGTCTCCAAACAATGCTTGTCGAAAAAAAAAAGGGGGAAAAGAGCCCCAGCTGCCCCAGAATCTAGGCGATAATGCTCACCAGCCTCAGTGACTTTAAGGCATGTTCCGCACAGCGAGTTATCAACCAAGAGCCCGTGGGCAGATTTTCATTAAGAGCCCGTTCCCAGGGGCAGATCATTACCAAGAGCCCGTGGGCAGATTTTCAGTTAGAGCCCATCCCGTGAATGGCCACCCAGAAAACGTCAACAGCAGTTATAGCCTAAGACCCTCCGACAGCTACATCCACCCCCACAGGTACTGTGAGGACCCCGACCCGGAACCTACACGTGTCCCAGGCTGGAGCGTCCTCAAACTAACCCAAATTTCAATAACTTTTAAAACCTTATTTAACTTTCAAAAATAATTACAATTGTTATAACCATTTCAAAATAAATCTACACCTTTTCACCATGGAGAAATAGTTGGCTAACTTAGAAAGTAAGAAACTATTTTAGTTACGAAAAGGCATCGATTATAACATAAAATAAAGATTTAATAATACAATTCCGCAAATGACTTATACCAAAGTACACTTTCTATACCAACCAAATCATACCCCGACAATTCCCAAAATATAACTTCCAAACTCCTCACCGCCCTTACTTGGCCGGTCCATCTGTCTCGGAATCTAAAAACAGTAAAGGGAGAGGGGTGAGAATAAATCTCAGCAAGCTATTATGAATGCAGCAATATGCCATATAAGATGCAACACATAACAAATTGCATACACACCTTGGAAAAGTCAGAACACCTTCCATTACCTTGGTTTACCTTTTCCCGTCTGAATCATGAGTCGTACCATTGTGAAAGTAAATACTCCACATTTTCTGTGAATGCATATCCACCATAATCAATATCATAAATTCGAGATAGTTATGATTATAACTCATCTCCTGTGAACTGCTTAGGCATTATTCACAAACAAATCATACAACTGAGATAGTTATCGTCATAACTCATCTCTTATGAACTGCTTAAGCAATATTCATAAACAACCCTCGAACAACCGAGATAGTTATTGTCATAACTCATCTCCTGTGAACTGCTTAGGCAATATTCACCGTAAACAACCCCTAACAACCGAGATAGTTATTGTCATAACTCATCTCATGTGAACTGCTTAAAGCAATATTCACCAGAACTAACCCTCCAACAACCAGTATACCAAGTCCAGCACATATCATAAACTTGCAATATAAATCCACACTTGGGATAACAATATAACCATAAGATAAATAAATCCACACTTGGGATAATATAATAACATGCTAAATAATCCACAAAAGGGGATAAGCAATATAACAACGTATCATAAACAATTCCTACGTAGTCATTACACAACTTCGGATAACCTCAATAAGAGTTCATGATCTACCTCCCAAGTTTGAACTACATTGGTGAAGTACGAATCAAGCTTAATAACCAATTTCCGGACAATATTCTATATTACAAGGTCTTTATAGGAATTCATATTAAATTTATCAAGTTGGGGTTACATTGATAAAGCTAAATAAGATTACCAACAATTTCTGATTCAGACTTAACGTGCTTCCGTAGTTCCATAGTAACCCAATTAAGGTGTAATTAAGTGATACAATTGTTCCAAGTATAACCTAGGTTAAAAGGATTAATTCATATCCGGAAAGGTTAGATTCCAAACTTTATTTTGGTTAAGGATCATACTAGGAGGTTACTAGTGAAAATTCAGCGAAACAGGGAACCGGGCCAAATTACGCCAACACGGGCGATCGCCCTCACCACTTGGGCGACCGCCCAAGTGGATTTTTAAAGCCAATGAGAGTTTCTGCCGTGATGGGCGGCCGCCCAAGCCCCATGGGCGACCGCCCAAGCCTTCCTCCAGCCCATTCTCAGATTTTTAAACCCATTTTGAACCTAGTTTTCCTTTCCTTATACCATGCTTATCACAAGAACACCAAAGGGAACCTTAGCTTTACCAAGTCTCACACAAAACAAGTAACCCAAACCCAAGTAACCCTAGATTGATTATCACTACAAATTCCACCCATTTCAACCCTTTAGATTATCTTCCTTGAACCCTAACTTCAACTAGTTTCATTTTTCCAATCATCCAACTTCCATTAAGGTTTCCAAGGCATGAAATCAACATCACAAGAACAAGAACAACATTTAAAGAACTTATGAACAAGTAGGAGAAGGGAATCATAACAACTCACCTTAGGGTTTTAGAATGGAAAGTTGAATCTTCTTAACTTGATTTGTTCCTCTAGGTGATCCAAGCTCAAAGATGCCCTTGGACTTGAAAATGGGTGAGAGATAAGCTTGCTATTTGTCTTGGAAGAGAAGGCTTCAATGGAGGTTTTTCCCATGGAGTTTGCTAGGGAAAAGGGAGTAAGAATAATGAGGGAGTAAGGAGGAAGGGGGGAGAGTAAGGAGGATGGGAGGGGAGTTAGACACTTGGCATGATTTAGGGAGAGTAAGACATTTTTGGCCCCCCATCAAAATATCTAGGCTTTCAACATTTAATATTAACTCTTTAGTAATTAAAGACTTTCCACAATTAAATCAAGCCTTCATTTTTAATTCTTTATCCTAATTATTTATTCTACCCATTTTAACCTCCTCTACTATTTATCTATTTCTATTTTATTATTCCCCATGGTTCTTTATTTAATATTTCTCTTGAATTCTTAAGAGGTTCTAAATTACTACTCACCCAACTTATCTTAAAATAAGAATTTAAAGACATAGATGAACACATAAAGTTAACATAAATATTAAAAGCATATAATATGATATTAAATTTGGTGCCTAGGGTTGGGGTCGTCACAGGTACAATGATCAACTGAGCTGCACCGAATCTCAGAGATTGCCCCTCAAAGCACAACCGAGACAAAGAATCCGTGTCTACTTGAGTCTCCCCAGCAGTGCACACCAAGATCAATGGCCCCGCCACCAAAACGTCAGCAAGAGCCCGACCTCTAACAAGCAAAGTCCCCGGCTTACCAAGCAAAGCTCGGGACACAAAAGTCAAACCGTCAACAAAGATAGGCCCCGCCGCCAAAGCACCCGCTGCCCAGCAAGCAAATTTCCCGTCACAGCAGGCAAGGTCCCAGATCCCAAAGCCAACCGTCAACAAAGATAGGCCCCGCCGCCAAAGCACCAGCAAGAATCCGCTGCCCAGCAAGCAAATTTCCTGTCACAACAGGCACGGTCCCAGACCAGAGCCAGCAGTCAACGAAAGAAGGCCCCACCGCCAAAGAGCCAACAAGAATCCGCTGCCCAAAAAACAAAATCCTCGTCACAGCAAATACGATCCCAGACCAGAGACAGCAGTCAACAAAAGAGGCCCCGCCGCCGAAGCATCAACAAAAATCTGCTGCCCAGCAAGCAAAATTCCCATCATAGCAAGCAAGGTCCCAGACACCAAAGCCAACAGTCGACAAAAGACCGCCCCGCACCCGGCAACCGTCACCAGCAGTTAGTAGCATAAGACCCTCTGGCAGCTACATCGATCCGTCAGCAGCAGTTAGTAGCATAAGACCCTCCGGCAGCTACATCGATCCGTCAGCAGCAGATAGTAGCATAGGACCCTCCGGCAGCTACAACAATCCCCAGCAACGTAAACAATAACATCAGTACCTCCGGCAACTACAGATCTTCCAGTCAGACATTGGGTGACAACCACACAGTCAGATGTTGGGTGACAACCACACAGTCAGATGATGGGTGACAACCACACAGTCAGATGATGGGTGATAACCACACAGTCAGATGTTGGGTGACAACGGGTGACAACCACACAGTCAGATGTTGGGTGACAACCACACAGTCAGATGTTGGGTGACAACCACACAGTCAGATGATGGGTGACAACCACACAGTCAGATGTTGGGTGATAACCATACAGTCAGATGATGGGTGACAACCACACAGTCAGATGATGGGTGACAACCACACAGTCAGATGATGGGTGACAACCACACAGTCAGATGTTGGGTGACAACCACACAGTCAGATGATGGGTGACAACCACACAGTCAGATGATGGGTGACAACCACACAGTCAAATGATGGGTGACAACCACACAGTCAGATGTTGGGTGACAACCACACAGTCAGATGATTGGGTGACAACCACACAGTCAGATGATAGGTGACAACCACACAGTCAGATGTTGGGTGACAACCACACAGTCAAATGATGGGTGATAATCACACAGTCATATGTTGGGTGACAACCACACAGACAGATGGTGTGGTTGGGTGATAATCACACAGTCAGATGTTGGGTGACAACCACACAGTCAGATGTTGGGTGACAACCACACAGTCAGATGTTGGGTGACAACCACACAGTCAGATGTTGGGTGACAACCACACAGTCAGATGATGGGTGACAACCACACAGTCAGATGATGGGTGACAACCACACAGTCAGATGATGGGTGACAACCACACAGTCAGATGTTGGGTGACAACCACACAGTCAGATGTTGGGTGACAACCGCACAGTCAGATGATGGGTGACAACCGCACAGTCGTGTCCTCGGGTGACTCCCCTAACAGTTCGAACTACGATTTGGCTTGATTCCATCCCCGGGATACGTAGGAATCCTTTCTCAAAAGGTCCAGCCATCCGATTCCCCAAACCACCGTCTAGCCCTCCGCCTTATTCCCCAGCCGCTCATTGGGATTGGGTCTTATTTTATCGACAACCTCACTTTTTCCAAAAGTGACGTTGCCGAGGGGCTCTGTAAGTACGCCAATCCAATTCGTGATCCCTTTTTAGGTGCATTTTAAATGATAAAATTGCACTAAGGGGCGTTTTGGTAAATTCTCGGTCCGTTTCGAGACTTCCGGGAACTTTTTATAAGTTTTCCGCGAAGGAAGTATGTTTTAGTATTTTTCCCGGACAAAAGGACCTAAAAGGAATAAATCAGTTTGGACCTCTTGGGAATTAACCCGGAATGTTCCAGAATCTGGTTTTGGCGCCAGAATCGGTTATGGACGTGGCCCGTCGTGCGACAGCTTGAAGCATGGAAATTGGAAGCGTTGGGTCGTACGACATATTAAACTCATTCCCAATTTACGTATAAATGCCAAATTCCATTCATTTGTTAAAGGGGGGCTCTCTCACATTTCTCACACACAAACACAGACCTTCTCTCTTTCTCTATCAATACGTAAACATCAGCCTCTCTCTCTAACTCTCTCCTTCTCTCTCTAGATGCAAAGTTTCATAGCCCACTCCTCAGATCCATCTTCTCCAGCCAATCTCCTCCCTAACCTAACCTTCACCATCGGCGGCATTCTTCACCAACACCAATCCTCCCTTCTCCGGCCAAACCTTCACCCAATTCCATCCCAATCAGTCGGTGACCTCACCCAAACCAACTCCTTCTCCTTAAACCACCTTCCTCTTCCCTAATTACTGTCTTCCCTGATCCAATTGCCAACCACCGCTTCTCAACAACATAAACCGGAGCAACTACCATTTCTCTCTCTACCTCCATCTGTGCCATCCCCAACAACGCCAACAACAACTGCTTCACCACCACTCTCATGTCCAACCCCTAAGCCTACCACCGAAATCCATCGTAGCCTTCATCCCCTATTTCTAATAGCCCTAAGCCGTCAACCACAGTCGCTTCCCCTGCTTCCAGAGTCCAATTCCGATCGATACATACGTACACGTACTGGGAACCGCAAAGTCACTTCGAGCTTATTTGCTGTTTCAATCTGAGTTCGTGAGTTTGTTCCGTGAAGCTGATTGAAGGATTCGATACCTAACATATAGAATTCATGGACTACGAGGGTAACGAATTTCTTCCCTCACTTTTATCTCATATTTGCTATTGTGTTTGCTCCGTTGCAATTTATTTCCCGGACTTGATAATTGGACTCCGTCCGTCCTCAATTATCAAGTCTCAACTGCCATTCCTCTGTTTAATTAGTTTGGTTGGATGTAATTGGTATTTGTGATGTGATCTCGTAGTATTTGTTGTTTATTGGCCAAGGGAGTGTGGATCTCCCTATATCCACATCTCCCTATATCCACGGCATGGCTGTAACGACCCCAACCCCGGGCACTAATTTTAAATATTATATTATATGCTTTTAATAATTATGTTAGCTTTATGTGTTCAATTATGCCTTTAAAATTCTTAAATTAAGATAAATTGGGTGAGAAGTGAATTTGGAACCTCTTGAAAAATTATTGGTTGTTAAATAAAGAAAATTGGGGAAATAATAATAATGGAAATATGATAAATAGTATAGGGAGGTTAAATGAGTAGAATGAATTAATGAGATAAGGATTTATTTTAATTTAAAAAGGGATGGAAGCCTTAGGTTATTTTTGATGGGGGGCCAATTGTCTTACCTTCTCTAGGCTTGCCATGTGCCCTCCTCTAACTCCCTCCATAACCGGCCCCCTCCCTCTCCCTCATCCTCCTCTTACTCTCCTTCTCCCTCCTTCATTCAACATTCATACTTCCTCCTTCCTAGAGAAATCTAAGAAACCTCCATGGAAGCTCCCTTCTCCCAAGCTTGAGTCTAAAGCATTTCTTCACCAAAATCAAGTCTAAAAGCACCATTGAAGTTGGATCACCTAGAGGAAGTCATCAAGTTAGGAAGATCAATCTTTCCTTATAAAATCCAAAAGTGAGTTATTATGACCTCCTTTCTTTGTATGCTCATCAATGATTTGATGTTGTTATTGTTATTTAAATAATTGTTTAATGCCTTAGAAATCTTCTTGGAAGTTGAGGAATTGATTTATCTTATGGAAGAATGTTATTGTTGATCAAGAGTGTAAGAACATAGGTTAATTTGGGATTAAAAAGGGTTAAGCACGAAATTGGTAAAGGAAGTGGGTTGAGATTTATGTTCATGAAAGATGATTTAGAGGAAATGAAATGGGTGGAATGTTTAGGGATAAATAATCTAGGTTTACTTTATCTTGGGTTTGCATGAGTTAGGATGAACTTAGTAAGACTAAGGAATCCTTTGGGTGTTCTTGAATATAAAGTGGAGAAAAAGAAGAGGGATTGAAGCTAGGAAGAAAAAGTTAGAAATTTAATTGTGCTGGAAATCGCCTTGGGCGGTCGCCCATGGGGCCTTGGGCGGCCGCCCATCATGCCAGAAACTCTCTTTGCCTTGGAAAATCCTCCTGGGCGGTCGCCCAAGAGGTTTGGGCGGTCGCCCACCTTGGCAGCAATTATCTTCCCTTTGAAAACCCACTTGGGCGGTCGCCCAAGTGGTATGGGCGATCGCCCATGACCCTGAACCAACCTTTCTTAAATTGAACTAGGATCATTAACAAGTTTGTTTGGCCACTCATAAATGGTGACTCCCACCCAATAACAATTAGTAGAACCTAATCAACCCGGATACAAATTGATCCTCTTTAACCTAGGTTAGAGTAGGATACCTTGGCTTGGCCATGACCTTTATTTAGTCAAAGTGGAAGTGTAGGAGTAGCTAAATATTGTTCGGGAAGTGGTCCAAACTTGAGAAGTAGGTCTTGCACTTTTATTAAGATTATTCAAGGTTAAGTAATGACTTCGTAGGGTTGGTTTATGATACTTGGTGACCCTACTTGCCCATACTCGGTATAGTTAGCTTGAATCATGTTTAAAACCATAGGCCACACTATTGTATTTAATGTATATATATCACTGTAGCATGATTATCCCAATTGTGGATTATTTGGTATATGGTTGTGTCGTATTTCCGTTGTGGATTCTCTGGTATGTTGCTAGTATTGTATTCCGGTTGTGGATTACTTGGCATGTTGATTTCATTGTTCCCGGTGTGGATTATGTGGTTATATTGTTACCTTAAGTGAACTCATATTCATTTGGTGATATGATGCATAGTGTATTACTTAAATGTTGCATTATGATGTTGGTTGAACATGAGTATATTTTACCATGTTGCTATAGTGTTTATCCCCTTTGTGGATTACTTGGTATTGTTATATTATTATCCCGTTTGGTGGATTATCTCAAGTATCTATCATGTGCTTGAGCGTGTTTATGTTCGGGCGGGTATGATGGATGCCAATCAATTATGGATTTGTTCTATAAGTGATTGAAGGTACATCATACCGGTGACCCTTCCCCACTCGTGGCCACGGGGTGGGGCTAACGACTGTATTGACCCAAAAAGCTTTACAGACCTGTTGCGATCGTTGTAAGGAGGGACGATATTATTTTTGGATATTCTAAAATAGGTATCCTTTCTTATATGGATGGTCTGGGGTATGAGTCCTATAAGAGGTGAATGTGCTGGAGGCAATTCACCAAAGAGTGGAGTTTTACTCCCACGTTGTACGACTTATTGTTCAGACGGGAAAAAGGTAAAATGAGGTAACGTAAGGTGTTTACCGCTTTTATAATGTGTTATGTGCTACCATGCTATGTGTTGCACTTTGTTTGGCATCTTGCTGCATATCATAATAGCTCATTGAGATTTATTCTCACCCCTCTCCCTTTACTGTTTTAGATTCAGAGACAGGTGACCCAAACCCGTGAGGCCGGGGATTTCATTGTGGACTTTGCTTTTGGGGGCTTGACAAGTTAAGTATAGGATTCGGTTGTTAGGAGTATTTATTAAGTAATCTTCTTTTGTAATTTGTATGGAAAACTCTTTTGTTAAACAAGGTTAATCAAGGTTTCCAATGTAATTGGTTAGATGTCGGTTTATTAAAGTTGTAGTTGGATTTCCTTTAAGCAGGGATATTATCAATTGATTTTTATTTGGAAGTTTGAAAAGTGGTTTTCCTTTAAAGGCAAATAAATGTTTTAAAATTTAGATGGAATTTCTTAGTTTGAGCTCCCTTAGCTCGGGACACGTGTTAGGTCCCGGGTTGGGGTGCTCACAGTTGGTATCAGAGCTTAGTTTAGAGGTCAAGGGTAGATGTCTAAACTAAGGGGGAATGTGTGGAAATTGACGCCGAGTGTTTAATGCAGGAGTTCGTTCTAATGGCCGGAAGCAAGGATGATCAGCCGGAGGTTCTAGAAAATGAAGGAGATATGGGTATAGGTGGAAATCAGAATGAAGAGATGATGAAATTGTTCAGGATGTTTGTACATAATATGGAGACTAGAGGATCGGCTCCGAATCAACCTGAGGGATACCAAGGTGATGGATTAGATAGATTTGTGAGGATGAACCCACCGAGCTTTTACGGAGATCCGAATCCGTTAAAGGCGGAAAAATGGTTAGCAGAAATGAATAGGATTTTCGAGGTTATAGGAAGTCCCAACAAAGAGAGAGTTAGGTATGCCGTTTTCAAACTTGAAGGTCCAGCTGATCAGTGGTGGCAGATTGTGAAGGGAAGTTGGGAGCGGGATCATACGCCCCAGACTTGGGATAATTTCACTCAACAGTTCGAGGACTATTTCATTTCCATGGTTACAAGGGATAAGAAGGAGATTGAATTCTTAAGACTAAAACAAGGGAACATGACGGTGAATCAGTATTCGGTCCGGTTTGAGGAATTAGCTAAGTGTTGCCCTCATTTGGTATCGCATGAAGTGAAAAGGGTTCAGAAGTTTGTAACAGGTTTGAGGAGTGAGTATAGGAAGGAATTATGGGTTGATGGTTTCGCCGATTATCAGACAGTCATAGATAGAGCATATAAGGTCGAGAAGGACATTGAGGAAAATAGTGGAAGGTCCGGAAGTGGGATTAGAAACAAGCCAAAGTATTTAGGACAAGGATCCAGAGTCATTAGAGGACAGCCAAGTGCTTTAACTTCAGGAAGTATGAGAGAGGAACTTGTGGTAGCTTCTTCGTCTAGGCCAATACCCAAGCAGTATGGGATGATTTGTACCTTTTGCAAGAGGGTTGGACATACCGAAGATCGGTGTTGGAGCAAGCAAGGCAAGTGTTTAAATTGTGGAGCATCGGGACACTTTAAGAGGAATTGCCCAAGGATGGCGAGGGGACGAGCTTCAAGCAGCGGTCAGCTGGGTGGACGACAAAGAGGTGGTACCAAAAGAGATAGCGGAGGAGAACCGAAAGAGAAGGTCTATGGTCGGGTATGTGTTTCGGGTTCAGGAGAGATAGATCCCTCAGAGGTTACTAAAGGTATATTCCCTGTCTCAGAATTAGGGGTCATATTTTATGGATCATGTTGCATATCATTTATGCTTGGCATCACATTTTGCTTATATGTGACATATATTGTTTGAGATGTTATTTTATTGTTAGAGGATTCTGCTCTTATGAGAGGATACCTCGAACCTCCCTTGATTTACCACAATGGTGATGTGGTTATGGCTGAGCATGTATTGCCAGTTGAATTGGTATAACTATTAATTAATGATTTTTAGATATACTTGACCTGGAGGGTTAAGTAGTTGTGGTATAATGGTAGACTATCATAATAAGTGAGTCTCCTTTTTCCATGCCTAGATTGCTTATATTGGTAATTGTTATAGGTAAACCTTAATGTGAAATTCTTGTTATATGTGAATATTTAAGGTGAAACATTTGAATTAAAGATGTGAAGGGTAATTAGTATATGTTAGACTTGCATAAGAAGTCTTTTCAAAAATTGTATGTGCTAATTGTGAGTAAATGGTAAATCTGTTCCCGTCGGTATGTTTCATGTGTTGGTTCTGAGTAGGATAAGCAGAATTGTAATCCTTATTTTGATGGCTTTAGAGTAACTAGAATTAATGATCTCCTTGATTAAAGTTCCGGGAATATCGTGAAAATAATTTGAGAGTTGGGTCAGTAATTCCTCGTGAGGGGTCCCTACATGCAAGGTTTGGTTAGTATGAGTTGGCTCGAGAGAATTTCAAATTTTTGGGTTCTATAGTCCTAAACCCGGATGTTACCATGGATCTTGAGAGGATTAAGTCAGTGATCCTTAAGTTGGCAAGTGTTACCTAAGAAATTTAAGGAATTCTTAAGAATTGAAGAGTCGTTGCTTTAGTTGACTCTAAAGGACGTATAAATGGTGTAGGATGTAACAAGGGTGAATCATATGGTTAGTAATGGAGAATAGGTTAGCTTTGAACCCGATCCTTACCTTACCTAGTGGATGTGAGGATCTTGTGAAGTTTTAAGTATGTATTACCGGAAGATCAGGGTGGGGTGTTATACAAAATGGGAAGGTGATAGCGTATGTTCCGGGGAAGCTAACTTAGGTAAAGCGGAATTTTCTTATCGTTTATCGAGAGTGGTTATAATTGTTTGTGTGGTTTAAGTGGAATCTTATCTTTTGAAGCTTCCTTCCGGGGTTAGTTACCGACCCTAAGAGTTGAAAGATTTAGTTAGTCGAAAGGAAGAGATTTGAAGACTACCCAATTTCTGGAAGAATAGGTTATGTTTGTGTGACAGATTTCCCTTCAACTTGAGAAGTTAAATAACCTTAGCGAGTTTGCGTATAATAGCAGTTATCATTCTAGCATTAAGATAAAACCGTATGAGGCGTTGTTAGGGAAGAAAATATCGATCTCTAATTTGTTGGGGTGAAATTGGAGAAGCAAGGTCTAAGGTAAATTGGCGCTAAAGTTTGTTAATCCATTTAAAGTTTTAGAAATGATTGGTGAATTGACTTATAGACCGACTTGGGACAGCTTGCAGGGTATTTGCAGTTTTAAATGAAATATCGTAATGTATTGGGTATCATAAGAGGTAATACTTTTATTTAAAAATACTTTCTTTGAGGTCGTGAGATTCGGGTTAGTTGATGGTATGGTATTCTCGAATATTAAGTTGTGATATTACATTATTAATGAAATTAGAAATCTTGGGAAGAATCATAGCATTGATGGGACTAATTGAGAATGGAAGTCTTAGAGTATTCGAGTCGTGAAAGTGTATAGTAGAATCATGCCTTTGAGAAGTCTAATTGAAAATGTTAAGTTAGAATGTGTGAAAGGTAACCCTTGCTATTTGAACCTTAGGGTAAGTGACAGTCAAATTCGGGACGAATTTTCTTTAAGGGGGAGTGAGTGTAACGACCCCAACCCCGGGCACTAATTTTAAATATTATATTATATGCTTTTAATAATTATGTTAGCTTTATGTGTTCAATTATGCCTTTAAAATTCTTAAATTAAGATAAATTGGGTGAGAAGTGAATTTGGAACCTCTTGAAAAATTATTGGTTGTTAAATAAAGAAAATTGGGGAAATAATAATAATGGAAATATGATAAATAGTATAGGGAGGTTAAATGAGTAGAATGAATTAATGAGATAAGGATTTATTTTAATTTAAAAAGGGATGGAAGCCTTAGGTTATTTTTGATGGGGGGCCAATTGTCTTACCTTCTCTAGGCTTGCCATGTGCCCTCCTCTAACTCCCTCCATAACCGGCCCCCTCCCTCTCCCTCATCCTCCTCTTACTCTCCTTCTCCCTCCTTCATTCAACATTCATACTTCCTCCTTCCTAGAGAAATCTAAGAAACCTCCATGGAAGCTCCCTTCTCCCAAGCTTGAGTCCAAAGCATTTCTTCACCAAAATCAAGTCTAAAAGCACCATTGAAGTTGGATCACCTAGAGGAAGTCATCAAGTTAGGAAGATCAATCTTTCCTTATAAAATCCAAAAGTGAGTTATTATGACCTCCTTTCTTTGTATGCTCATCAATGATTTGATGTTGTTATTGTTATTTAAATAATTGTTTAATGCCTTAGAAATCTTCTTGGAAGTTGAGGAATTGATTTATCTTATGGAAGAATGTTATTGTTGATCAAGAGTGTAAGAACATAGGTTAATTTGGGATTAAAAAGGGTTAAGCACGAAATTGGTAAAGGAAGTGGGTTGAGATTTATGTTCATGAAAGATGATTTAGAGGAAATGAAATGGGTGGAATGTTTAGGGATAAATAATCTAGGTTTACTTTATCTTGGGTTTGCATGAGTTAGGATGAACTTAGTAAGACTAAGGAATCCTTTGGGTGTTCTTGAATATAAAGTGGAGAAAAAGAAGAGGGATTGAAGCTAGGAAGAAAAAGTTAGAAATTTAATTGTGCCTTGGAAATCGCCGCGGTCGCCCACGGGCCTCGGGCGGCCGCCCATCATGCCGAAACTCTCTTTGCCTTGGAAAATCCTCTGGGCGGTCGCCCAAGAGGTTTGGGCGGTCGCCCACCTTGGCGACAATTATCTTCCCTTTGAAAACCCACTTGGGCGGTCGCCCGAAGTGGTATGGGCGATCGCCCACGACCCTGAACCAACCTTTCTTAAATTGAACTAGGATCATTAACAAGTTTGTTTGGCCACTCATAAATGGTGACTCCCACCCAATAACAATTAGTAGAACCTAATCAACCCGGATACAAATTGATCCTCTTTAACCTAGGTTAGAGTAGGATACCTTGGCTTGGCCATGACCTTTATTTAGTCAAAGTGGAAGTGTAGGAGTAGCTAAATATTGTTCGGGAAGTGGTCCAAACTTGAGAAGTAGGTCTTGCACTTTTATTAAGATTATTCAAGGTTGAGTAATGACTTCGTAGGGTTGGTTTATGATACTTGGTGACCCTACTTGCCCATACTCGGTGTAGTTAGCTTGAATCATGTTTAAAACCATAGGCCACACTATTGTATTTAATGTATATATATCATCGTAGCATGATTATCCCAATTGTGGATTATTTGGTATATGGTTGTGTCGTATTTCCGTTGTGGATTCTCACGGTATGTTGCTAGTATTGTATTCCGGTTGTGGATTACTTGGCATGTTGATTTCATTGTTCGGTGTGGATTATGTGGTTATATTGTTACCTTAAGTGAACTCATATTCATTTGGTGATATGATGCATAGTGTATTACTTAAATGTTGCATTATGATGTTGGTTGAACATGAGTATATTTTACCATGTTGCTATAGTGTTTATCCCCTTTGTGGATTACTTGGTATTGTTATATTATTATCCCGTTTGGTGGATTATCTCAAGTATCTATCATGTGCTTGAGCGTGTTTATGTTCGGGTGGGTATGATGGATGCCAATCAATTATGGATTTGTTCTATAAGTGATTGAAGGTACATCATATCGGTGACCCTTCCCCACTGTGGCCACGGGGTGGGGGCTAACGACGTATTGACCCAAAAAGCTTTACAGCACTGTTGCGATCGTTGTAAGGAGGGACGATATTATTTTGGATATTCTAAAATAGGTATCCTTTCTTATATGGATGGTCCGGGTATGAGTCCTATAAGAGGTGAATGTGCTGGAGGCAATTCACCAAAGAGTGGAGTTTTACTCCCACGTTGTACGACTTATTGTTCAGACGGGAAAAAGGTAAAATGAGGTAACGTAAGGTGTTTACCGCTTTTATAATGTGTTATGTGCTACCATGCTATGTGTTTCACTTTGTTTGGCATCTTGCTGCATATCATAATAGCTCATTGAGATTTATTCTCACCCCTCTCCCTTTACTGTTTTAGATTCAGAGACAGGTGACCCGAACCCGTGAGGCCGGGGATTTCATTGTGGACTTTGCTTTTGGGGGCTTGACAAGTTAAGTATAGGATTCGGTTGTTAGGAGTATTTATTAAGTAATCTTCTTTTGTAATTTGTATGGAAAACTCTTTTGTTAAACAAGGTTAATCAAGGTTTCCAATGTAATTGGTTAGATGTCGGTTTATTAAAGTTGTAGTTGGATTTCCTTTAAGCAGGGATATTATCAATTGATTTTTATTTGGAAGTTTGAAAAGTGGTTTTCCTTTAAAGGCAAATAAATGTTTTAAAATTTATATGGAATTTCTTAGTTTGAGCTCCCTTAGCTCGGGACACGTGTTAGGTCCCGGGTTGGGGTGCTCACAATGGCGAATCCTTATTTTTATTTTCGGCGAGCGTTCATTCAGTTGGTGACTTAGTTTTCTTGAATATTTCTTCGAGGACCGGGATAAAAAGGTTTGGGAATAAAGGAAAACTAGCTCCAAGGTTCGTTGGACCATTTGAGATCAAAGAGAATATTGGGGAACTAGCTTACCGGTTAGCGTTGCCTCCATCTTTCTCCTTGCTTCATGATGTATTCCATGTGTCGATGTTGAGAAAATATTGTCACGACCCCTCTCATATTTTGAGTTCACCTCCCGAAGAGATTCAAGCGGACATGTCCTATGTTGAGGAGCCATTGAGAGTATTAGAATTCCAAGTGAAAGAGTTGAGAACAAAAAGCATCCCGGTAGTGAAAGTGCTATGGAGGAATCATACCGTTGAAGAGGCTATATGGGAGCTAGAGTCGGAGATGAGGGAAAAGTATCCTTTTCGTTATTTGAGAGTGCAAGTAAGTTTACCTAAAATTCGGGGCAAATTTTCTTTAAGGGGGAGTGAGTGTCACGACCCTAAAATTAGGCACTATTTTAGCACACGTTGAGCACGTGGGGTTCGGGTGGTAGTATCTCATTTCATGCTATTTGTGTTACTTGTCAAGTTTATATGCTCATATTATGTTTTGATGATTTTTGTGAAGTTAGGATGAAAAGGAATTAATTTTAATGCTAAAGGGTCTAAATGGAATAAAATATAAAGTGTGTGGTGAAATAATAATAATTGAAATTTTTAATAAAATGATTATATTAGGTTGAGGTGCTTTGTTGTAAAGTTGGATAGTTAAGGTTGTTAATGGTTAAGGTTCAAGCTTTGAGAAGAGCTTTAGTGTAAAATAGAATATTATCTATGGATTTATCAAAAGGAAACTTCACTTGGTTATTTCATCAGTACCTTCTTCTTCTCTAAACCCATGAAAGCCAAACCCTAGCTCCAACCTTCTAAAAATTCCACAACCTTTAACACTTCTCCGTTTTCAAAATCAAGTGCGGATTCTTGTTTGTGGCGGCGAGGGGAGCGCATCTATCCGGTCAAATAAATATTCCATTTTTCACTATTTAAGTAAGTTATTATGATTTCTTTCAAAAAGTGTTCATCCTTTGATTATTGTTGTTATTAAAATGATTTACATGATTTGTGATATTGTTGGAACACTTTTATTTGGAAAGATTTGGTTTTGGAAAAGTGGAAATTTAAATGAGTATGGTTTAGTTGTGTAATAGCAAGAATATGGATTAATACTTATGTTTTTGTGTTAATGCCTTGATAGGAATAGTTGCATGGTAAATTGATACAAAGTTTGGTACTAAAATGATGTGGGTTGGTGTTGGATTAGTTGGAAAGGGTATGGAATATAGTTTGGGAATGGTTTGATGAGCTTTGGTACTGATTTTGGTCACTTTGAAAACAGAGGAAGCTTGGTTTGGATCAACCTGGATTGGTTGATGATGTTGTTGCAGCTCTGTTCTGAATTCTTGACAGAGGGCACTACTCGTGCTCTGTGGCACGAGTCGTGCACGAGTCGTCCCTTGGAGTTTTGCCTAAGTCGTGCCTATGCTGGGACGAGTGTTTCTGGTGGGGGTTATAAGGGGCACGAGTCGTGCCCTGCCCTGCAGCCTCTGAATCATTTTCCAAGGCTTAGAAACCTATTCAAACTAGAACCAAAGTGAACCCTCTTTAACTTAGATTAAAGTAGAACACTTTAGCTACACAATGATGTCTTACTTGATTAAAATGGAATTGTGGAAGGGCTTTAAATATTGTTCGGAAAATGCTTGACAACTTTGATTCGTCACTTAACCAAAGTGAATCCAACATGGTAAATTGAAATTGTACCTTTATAGAGGTCATGTATAGTTGCATATTGATTATGTAGGGCTGGTTTATGATACCTTGTTGCCTTACTTGAGTTCATATTCATTGATTGTACTATACATAGTGTATGAAATGAATGTTGCACTATGGTATTGATTGAACATGAGTATGCTTTACCATGTTGTTATATTCTTATCCCTTTGGTGGATTTCATTTCAAGTAACTATTATGTGCTTGAATTGTGTTAATCAGCTGATGTATAGGGGTATAACGGAATACGATCAATTATGGAAAGTGTGACCTAATATGATCGAATTACGTTATACTTGTGACTGTCCCCTTCTGTGGCCACAGATTGGGGTTATAGCATCTGTATTGAGCCAAAAGCCTTACAGAGTTGCTAGTATCTTATATGGTTCCCTGAAAAAATGGGTCTTATAAGATGTGAATATGCTCAAGCAGTTCACAAATGAGTGGAGTTTTATCTCCCGATGTTGTACGACTTATTGTTCATGCGGGAAAAGGTAAACCAAGGTAATGGAATGTGTTTACGGCTTTTCCAATGTGTTATATGCACCTTATATGTGATGCATCTTACTTGGCATATTGTTGCATTCATAATAACTTATTGAGATTTATTCTCACCCTTCTCCCTTTAATGTTTTAGATCGGATTGAGACAGGAGGACCCGGCCAGTGAGGACGGTGCGGAGTTTGTACTTGTCTTTTGGGTTGTCGGGTATGTATATGTCCTAGATGGGAGTGTTGTAGTTATATTTTGGTCTCCTTGGTGGAGTTTGTATATATATAAACCTTTGGTTTCAAACTTATACTTGTGAACTTTTATAATATGTAACTATAGTAAGTTGGTTGTTAAAGTTTGATTTACCCATTTTCCTCCAAGTGGAGATGAACCAAGTTAGTGTTTGAAAGTGAATGCTAAAGTTGTGTTCTTTTTAGTTAAGTTCAATGTTTTCAAAAAGTACAGGTGGTCTTTCTTAGTTTGGACTCTCCGGATCGGGACACGGGTTAGGTTCCGGGTTGCGGTGCCCACAAATCTGATCCTGGTGAGAACCATTGGATGGCAGTCAAGACGATCCTTAAGTACTTAAGAAGGACTAAGGATGCGTTCTTGGTATTTGTAGAGATGGAAGAAGATCTTGTTGTAAGAGGTTACACAGATGCTAGCTTCCAAACCGACAAGGATGATTTCCGATCGCAGTCGGGATTTGTGTTTATGCTTAACGGAGGTACGATATGTTGGAAGAGTTCCAAACAGAGTACTATTGTCGATTCTACTACTGAGGCCGAATATATAGCGGCATCCGATGCAGCTAAGGAGGCAGTTTAGATCAAGAAGTTCATTAGTGACTTGGAAGTTGTTCCAAGTATCACACTACCAGAAAAACAGGTTTTAGCGACGAAAATTTCCGTCGCTAAATCCAAATTTTCGTCGCTAAAATTAAACAGCGACGGAAAAATTTCGTCGCTGGTCCGCCGCTACCAGCCCGTCGCAGTGCTCCGACGGCTCAATTTCCGTCGGTATAATTTTGGTTTTACCGACGAAATTAATATTCCGCCGCTGATTTTTGATATTAGCGATGGAAATTTCTGTCGCTGATTTAATTTAATTTAATTAAATTTTTATTTCAGCGACGGAAATTTCCGTCGCTGAAATAAAAATTAAATTAAAATAAATTAACTCAGCGACGGAAATTTCCGCCGCTGAAATAATTTAATTTAATTAATTTTTATTTCAGCGACGGAAATTTTCGTCGCTAGAATAAAAATTAAATTAATATAAATTAAATCAGCGGCGGAAATTTCCGTCGCTGAGTTAATTTATTTTAATTTAATTTTTATTTCAGCGACGGAATATTCCGTCGCTGATTTAATTTATTTTAATTAAATTTTTATTTCAGCGACGGAATATTCCGCCGCTGAATTAATTTATTTTAATTAAATTTTTATTTCACCGGCGGAATATTCCGTCGCTAATAATTCAATAAATAAAAAAAAATAAAAAATGTCAAAATTAAATCCTTTTCTTTTTTCAATAAAATTGGTCAAAATCCAAATCCTAGATTTTGACTTTTCAATTAAGCACCTACGTCGAGAGGCAAGTGAGGGTCGGAATGAACTGATGGCTGGTGAAATGGTCATTCCAGGGAAAAGTTATAGAAAAAAAGATAGAAAAAAAAAACTAAACAAATGAAAGTATATAGAAGAAAAGTCAAAAGAGGGACGGACTATCCTATATTTATTTTTTATTTTTTAAAAATTTTTTTATTGACTAGAAAATAATATTTTAGCCTTTGTTAATTCGTGATTTTTTTTAGAAAAAGTTATAGAAAAAAAGATAGAAAAAAAACTAAACAAATGAAAGTATATAGAAGAAAAGTCAAAAGAGGGACGGACTACCCTATATTTATTTTTAATTTTTTTTTAAATTTTTTATTGACTAGAAAATAATATTTTAGCCTTTGTTAATTAGTGGTTTTGTTTAGAAATAGTTATAGAAAAAAAGATAGAAAAAAATTAAACAAATGAAAGTATATAGAAGAAAAGTCAAAAGTGGGACGGACTACCCTATATTTATTTTTTAATTTTTTTTAAATTTTTTATTGACTAAAAAATAATATTTTAGCCTTTGTTAATTAGTGGGTTTTTTTAGAAAAAATTATAGAAAAAAAAGATAGAAAAAAAAACTAAACAAATGAAAGTATATAGAAGAAAAGTCAAAAGAGGGACGGACTACCCTATATTTATTTTTTAATTTTTTTTAAATTTTTTATTGACTAGAAAATAATATTTTAGCCTTTTTTAATTAGTGGTTTTGTTTAGAAAAAGTTATAGAAAAAAGGATAGAAAAAAAACTAAACAAATGAAAGTATATAGAAGAAAAGTCAAAAGAGGGACGGACTACCCTATATTTATTTTTTAATTTTTTTAAAATATTTTATTGACTAGAAAATATTATTTTAGCCTTTTTTAATTCGTGGTTTTTTTTAGAAAAAGTTATAGAAAAAAAGATAGAAAAAAAAACTAAACAAATGATAGTATATAGAAGAAAAGTCAAAAGAGGGATGGACTACCCTATATTTACTTTTTATTTTTTAAAACATTTTTTATTGACTAGAAAATAATATTTTAGGCTTTGTTAATTAGTGTTTTTGTTTAGAAAAAGTTATAGAAAAAAAGATAGAAAAAAAACTAAACAAATGAAAGTATATAGAAGAAAAGTCAAAAGAGGGACGGACTACCCTATACTCCCTCCGTCCCACGTGAATGCAAACTTATTTCTATTTTGATCCGTCCCACGTAAATGCAAACTTCCCAAAATGGAAATAAATATTTCACTTTTACACTCACAACATTCTCTCTCCTTACTATTCCTCCCACTCATTCTCTCTCCTATTTAATTTTTCATACTCAGAACATTTAACTTTTTCTCTTTCTTACATCACTTTTCCTTAATTCCCACACCCAAAAAGTTGATTTACATTCACGTGGGACGGAGGGAGTATTTATTTTTTAATTTTTTTTAAATTTTTTATTGACTAGAAAATAATATTTTAGCCTTTGTTAATTCGTGGTTTTTTTTTAGAAAAAGTTATAGAAAAAAAGATAGAAAAAAAAAACTAAACAAATGAAAGTATATAGAAGAAAAGTCAAAAGAGGGACGGACTACCCTATATTTATTTTTTAATTTTTTTTAAATTTTTTATTGACTATAAAATAATATTTTAGCCTTTGTTAATTAGTGGTTTTTTTTAGAAAAAGTTATAGAAAAAAATATAGAAAAAAAATTAAACAAATGAAAGTATATAGAAGAAAAGTCAAAAGAGGGACGGACTACCCTATATTTATTTTTTAATTTTTTTTAAATTTTTTATTGACTAGAAAATAATATTTTAGCCTTTGTTAATTAGTGGTTTTGTTTAGAAAAAGTTATAGAAAAAAAGATAGAAAAAAAACTAAACAAATGAAAGTATATAGAAGAAAAGTCAAAAGAGGGACGGACTACCCTATATTTATTTTTTAATTTTTTAAAATTTTTTTATTGACTAGAAAATAATATTTTAGCATTTGTTAATTCGTGGTTTTTTTTTAGAAAAAGTTATAGAAAAAAGATAGAAAAAAACTAAACAAATGAAAGTATATAGAAGAAAAGTCAAAAGAGGAATGGACTACCCTATATTTATTTTTTATTTTTTTTTAATTTTTTATTGACTAGAAAATAATATTTTAGTCTTTGTTAATTAGTGGTTTTGTTTAGAAAAAATTATAGAAAAAAAGATAGAAAAAAAACTAAACAAATGAAAGTATATAGAAGAAAAGTCAAAAGAGGGACGGACTACCCTATATTTATTTTTTAATTTTTTTAAAATTTTTATTGACTAGAAAATAATATTTTAGCCTTTGTTAATTCGTGGTTTTTTTTTTAGAAAAAGTTATAGAAAAAAAGATAGAAAAAAAACTAAACAAATGAAAGTATATAGAAGAAAAGTCAAAAGAGGGATGGACTACCCTATATTTATTTTTTAATTTTTTTTAAAATTTTTATTGACTAGAAAATAATATTTTAGCCTTTGTTAATTAGTGGTTTTTTTTTATAAAAAGTTATAGAAAAAAAAGATAGAAAAAAATAAACAAATGAAAGTATATAAAAGAAAAAAAAATTCAGCGATGGAATTATTCCGTCGCTGATAATCTAATTTTTTTTAAAAAAATAAATAAATTATCAGCGACGGAATAATTCCGTCGCTGATAAATTAAAAAAAAATAAAAAATAAATAAATTAGATTATCAGCGACGGAATAATTCCGTCGCTGATAAATTAAAAAAAATAAAAAATAAATAAATTATCAGCGACGGAAATATTCCGTCGCTAATAATCTAATTTTTTTTAAAAAAAAAATAAATTATCAGCGACGGAATTATTCCGTCGCTGATAACTTAAAAAAAATAAAAAATAAATAAATTATCAGCGACGGAATAATTCCGTCGCTGATAACTTAAAAAAAATTAAAAAATAAATAAATTATCAGCGGCGGAATAATTCCGTCGCTGATATTTTATTTAGCGACGGAATTAAATTCCGCCGCTGAAATTCCGTCGCTAAAACGAATATTCGTCGAATATTCGTTTTTAGCGACGGAATTCAGCGGCGGAATTTAATTCCGTTGGTAAATTTGGCGCCAAATTAATTCCGTCGCTAAAGCATAATTTTCGTCGCTAAATAGCGACAGAATGCTTCCGTCGCTGTTGATTCCGTCGCTAAAACACCAGTTTCTGGTAGTGTCACTAATCCAGTGGAACTTTATTGTGACAACAATGGTGCCATTGCGCAAGCAAAGTAACCAAGGTCACATCGCGATCCAAACATATACTTAGATGTTTCCATCTCATTCGAGAATTCATTGATCGGGGAGACGTTAAGATATGCAAAGTATCAACCGATGATAACATTGGAGATCCGCTTACTAAGCCCCTCGCACAAGCAAAGCATGATGGTCATTTGAGGTCCATGGGTATTCGATACATAGATGGAGCCTAGTGCAAGTGGGAGATTGTTGGTGTAGTGCCCTAGGCTATAGTTATGTTTAAACTTGAACCGTTATGTATCATCTTTATCATTTATTATAGAGCATGTTTATTTTGTTCATTATATGTTTGCATGTTTATTATATTGAACAGCGTCCCTAGTTGTTGAGAACAACTAGTATAAGTTGATAATGGATAATCATGGAGATGATTATATGCATGGAGATGCACATTACACTTATGGATACTTGCTAGAGAACAAGTATTGGACATGAACTACTTATGAGATTTATGACATGGTCTGTTGTCATGATTAAATCTCATGATAGTCGTGTCATTGAATCTTTTGAACCTGAGATTATCATCGTCTTCCACATGATGAACATTGTGTTTGATATAGTCTAACAATATCTTTAATCGGATAGCAATAAGGGCTATGTTGGCACGATTGGATTCTTATAGGGAAGAATGATAAGTCAAGATGGGATTTGTCCCTCTCGTTGAGAGAGATGTTTGCTTGGGCCCCTCGATGAATGATGTTGATGAAATGTGTGGCCACACTCAAGTGATTTGATAGAGATCAAATGCATTTGGATTATCAACATATTCGGAATCGAGAAAGCATTGAACATGTAAGTTGACATAGACCATGACTCATGTTCAATTTGACATCGTGGACAAAGGGATTGTGACATTTGATTATCAAGGAATCAAGCTTTGATGTTATATTTAATTGGGTGGACATAATGATTTGCTAGAAGTCACTTATGTCTTGTGAGGTTGATGTTTCAACTCACTACCAACATAAAATATAATTCCTAAAGGGTCACAGACAAACGAACGAATTGAAAATGGCTAAAAGGGTGAAATCTGGGCTCAGGGGAGGACTCGTCCCAGTCTGACCCAAGTCGTGCCTTGTGAAGGGACGACTGTATCAGAGAGCAATCATTAAGGAACGACTCGTGCCCTACGGGACGAGTCGTGCTCACGACTCGTGCCCTTTGATCTGCAAAACTGGTTTACTGGCTCGTTGTGTAGCGCGACATACTTTGCCACTGGGCACAACTCGTGCTCTTGAGCATGACTCGTGCCAGCGGCCAAAATATGTCTGTACACGTTTTCCTTGGCAGATTTGGTTTTGGTTTTTGAATAGGATTCTTTCCTAATTGTTAGGGATTTATATTTGATATAAATACAATCCTTTGGTCAGCCAAAAACACATGTAATTTTGGGGTTCATGAAACACTAAAATTGAGATCTAGATTAAGAATCAAAGATCAAAAACACTTTTAGCCATTGATTATTGAAAATCGTTTCAATAATCGGAGATCATCTAGCAATCAATCAAGAAGCGTTCTTGGTCCGTTCGCGTGTGGATTACCTGTGAGCACCCCAACCCGGGACCTAAAGCGTATCCCGAGCTTGAGAAGCCCAAACTAGGAAATCTCCTCTCAAATTTTTTTTAAAAAACTTTTATTTGCCTTTAAAAGAAAACCCATTTCTCAAACTACCAAATTAAATCAGCTAATAATATATCCACTCAACAACTTTCATAAACCATAATATGATTTCTTACATCGAAAACTCATAATTAACTTTGTTTTACAAAAGAGTTTATACACAACTTCTCAAAAGAGTTTTATTTAATAAATACACCCAGACAACCAACTTATAAGCTTAACCTGACAAGTCCCCAAAAGCCAAAAGTCCAAACTCTTATCCCCGGCCTCACTGGTTCAAGTCACCTGTCTCAGCACGATCTAAAACAGTAAAAGGGAAGGGGTGAGAATAAATCCCAATGAGCTATTATGAATGCAGCAAGATGCCAAACAAGATGCAACACATAGCATGGTAGCACATAACACATTATGAAAGCGGTAAACACTTTACGTTACCTCATTTTACCTTTCCCGTCTGAATAATAAGTCGTACAACGTGGGAGTAAAACTCCGCTCTTTGGTGAATTGCCCCCATGCGCATTCACCGCTTATAGGTCTCATACCCCAGAGATCCATATAAGAAAATAGGATACTTATATGACCCTTATTCAGAGTATCATATAATATCATCGCTACTGTAAAGCTTTTGGCTTCATACAAAGCATTCCACCGGTACACCAAATCGCAGCATAACCGTAAGGGCTTTTGGCTCAATACAGTAGCTTGCACAGCTAGACGTGACCACGGTTAATTAACCGCGGTTAACCGGTTAATAACCGGCGGTTAACGTAGTTTAAATTATTAACCGGACTTAACCGTTAACCGTTAAGTCACGGTTACGGTTAACCGGTTAACGGTTAATCCGGTTAACCCGGTTAACCCGGTTAATAAACGGTTAATTTTTTTATTTTTTTTTCAAGAATGTCAGATTTTTATCTAAAGTTAAAAAAAAATAACTTTTTAATAGTTTTTTGAATAAAAAGTTAAGTTTTTAACACTCTTTTTGAAAAAACAGTTAAATATTTAACAGTTTCTGTTAAATATGTAACTGTATATGAACTGTTTTTTTTTTTTGTTTTTTGTTTTGGATAAATAAAACTATTTTAAATAGTTGTTAAGACTAATATTTTTTGCAAAAAGTTATAGAAAAATAGGTATGAATTTTTAAAGAAATGAAAACTTAACGGATTTAAAAGAAACGGAAGTATATAAAAGAAAAAAGGGACGGTACCCTTAAATTTTATTAATTAAATTAAAATTACAAAGAGGGGGACAACCAACCTTACCCTTTTATAATTAAGGGGGGACATTTAGGAGCCTTACCTCATCCTAAAAACTATTACAATAATAAAATAAAATAAAATTACCTAAAAACCTAGTCTAATAAACTAAACATCATTTCTCACTCATCACTATCCATATCATATTGATATTTTGGATCTAACATATCCTCCTCATAAGGCTTATCTTGATCTCTCCCTTCCGCTCTAACCCAATCACCAAGTAATAATTGATTTTCCAAATTTTCGGTAGTTAATTGGGAACGCCTTTCATCTAAAACATTTCCTCCAATACTAAATGCCGATTCAACCGCCACGGTTGAGGCGGGAGCCGCTAAAATTTCCTTCGCAAGTATTGAAAGTATAGGATAACTTTCGGCCCTTCTTGACCACCACCACCTTAAAATGTCAAACTCACTTGTTTGTGATTGATCATATTCAAAAGTGGTATTGAAGTATGTTTCTAACTCCGCGGGAAGGCTAGAAGTAGTACTACCTCGGGCGTTTTTTGTTATAAATATTTTGAAAGATACTATATGGATCCTCATTACTTAAACTAGCTTCAAAATCTTGAGAAGAACTTCCCACTAACATTTTGAGAAGTATTTCCAAATGCATCATTGTATTCATTGAACATACTTACCAAATCATTTTTGTGCGTGCCACTGATAGTCGCCGGAGAATCATTTTCACCATCACGCGTCGGGATATAAATTCTTATAATAAAAATCAACTATGGACTCCAGCTCGTCCAATTTAATACGGGGATCCAAAACTTTTGCAACCAAAAATAAAGACGGAATTTCGGCATAATATTTAAGCCACTTTTGCCTCATAGAAAAATGCAACCTTGTAAAAAGGGGCATTCTCTTAAACTATTAAAACTAAAAACAATTGCAAAACAATGCTCTAATGTCAAAATGGAAGTTGGATAATAAACACCCGACAAACTAAGAGTTGCCGTATTAAAAACCTTTAACAATTGACATAATTTAGTGCAAGCATCCCATTGATAAGCAAGTAGAGGTTCACTATACTTTCGGCAGGACATTAAAAAATCCGTAAGCAATTCTTTATATTCATAACCATCGATAACATTTTATAGGTGGAATTCCACCTAGTTGGAACATCTTTAGAAAAATATTTGTCTCGCAAATTTTTACTTCTTAAAAATTTGATCCATTTTCTTGTATGAGCATTTTTTTAGCAATCCAATTAAGAGCTTGCCTAATCGGAAGTACGTGAACCTCTAATGCTTCCAAACCATCTCTAACACATAAATTCATAACATGACATATACATCTAATATGAAAAACCTCCCACCAAAGAGGGTTGACAAACTCTAATCAATTCGGGTAAACTAGCCGTATTAGCACTAGCATTGTCAAATGAAATGGTAAAAATTTTATTCAAAATAGCATATTTTGAAAAATGCCATGCAACTTTCTAGCAATATTTTCCAAGGAATGAGGTGGCAAAAATTCGTCGTATGCGATTAATCTTTTTGGAGAGTCCAAGAATTATCTATCCAATGACAAGTAACCCCCAAATAACTATTTCTTTGCCAATGATCGCTCCAAGCATCGACACAAATTGAAACTTTGTTTGGTAAGTTTGATAAAACATTGATTAAATTAAGTTTATATTCCGAAACCACATTTTGAATATCACGTACGAGAGTCGTACGTGGTACTCTTTTTCCTTGGGGATTTAAACTCATTTGAATAAATCGTTCATAAAATGCACAATCCGCGAAATTAAAAGAAAGTCCTTTCACACATACGAATTTTGCCAATTCTTTCCTATAAACAAGATTATCAAATTTAAATAAGCAAGAAGACGAACCTTGGGTTTGGGTTGGATTGCGTAATTGAGTTTGAGTACTCGGATTTGTTAGCCTATCGGGATGTCGTGTCCGAATGTGGTACATAAATGACCCCGTCCCACCACCTTTTTGGAATTGGTAAATTTGTTGACAATAATTGCAAGTAACGGTAAAATTGTTGAAGTCGTCGGGGTGATTTGCCTTTTGTGAAATGGATGGTAAAAGTGTCGGATGTTGCTTCTCTAGCACGTCCACCACCACGAGCTCCACCTCCGCCCCGCCGACCTCCCCTCCTCCTCCTAGCCGTAGTAGCACCACTACTTGGAACGGTTTCTTCTTCATTTCGCGGAAAATCATCTAAAAAAGCATCATTTAAAGCATCATTTGGGTCTACGGAGGAAGAACCAACATATTGTTCCTTACCGGGTCTATGAGGTGAAGCCATTTTTGTGGTAGAAAAATTAAAAAAACGAAGTGTGTAAGTTAAAAATGGATGAAAGTGTAAAAAAACTGAAATTTCGTTAGAAAACTAACTGAAAATGCTATTGAAACTTAACGGGAGAGTATGAGCTTTAGAGTATTTAGAGAGAGAGAGTAGAGAGAATTGAGGTGGAAATAAAATGGTAGGAGGGAGGTGATATTTATAGGTGAAGAATTTGTCAAATATATATATATATATTTTTTTTAAGAATCCCGTTAGATTTCTAACGGATATTAATTATAAGGCTTTAAAGCACATTCTCGCCTCTGTTCGCGCATGCCGGGCCGCCCCGCCCAAACTCATTTCCAAATTTCCAATTCCAACGCCGCAACGGTCCACTCCTCCACAACTGGCTATATTTTCAAATTCCAACGGATATACGGTTAACCGCCGTTAATTAACCGGTTAACTTAACGGTTAATTAACCGACGGTTAATTAATGGTTAAGTTAACCCGGTTAATTAACCGCGGTTAACCGGATAAATTTCTTAACCTTTGTTAACCTCGGTTACACGGTTATCGGTTAGCGGTAAGTCGGTTAGACGGTTAGCAGTTTAGCGGTTAAAATCCGGTTATTAACCTTCGGGTTAGCCGTTAACGCTTAACCTTGGGCACGTCTATACACCGCGGCCCACTCTGTAGCACAAGAGGAGAGCGATCTCAGTATGATGAACCTTCAATCACTTATAGAACAAATCCATAATTGATTGAATTCCATCATACCCCCGAATATCAACAAGTTCAAGCACATAATAGATACTTGAAATATAATCCACAAAAAGGGATAATAATATAACAACATGGTAATGTATACTCATGCTAATCAATATCATAGTGCAACAACCATTTAATACACTATGCCTCATAATATAACAACATGGTAATGTATACTCATGCTAATCCATACCATAGTGCAACAGTTCATTTAATACACTATGCATAATACCATTAACGAATTTGAGTTCAAATAAGGTATCCATATAACCACATAATCCACACCGGGATGCAATATAATCAATATGCTAGATAATCCACAACTGGGATACAACATAACAATATCAAATAACCCACACTTGGGATACAACACAACAACTTGCCAAATAATCCATACTTAGGATATTAAGGTATCCACCAAAATCAATCATTCCACAATTTGGGATAATAATGCCACAAGGCGATACATGCTCATCTCCAATTAACTCAATAGTGAAGCCTATGGTTTCTGCACTATTTCCAACTAATCACCAAGGATAGGGGCAAGTACGGCCACTATACATCATAAAACATTCCTACATCGTTATTATACAACCTGGAATAACCCTAATAAAAGTTCAAGATCTATTTCCCAAGTTGGAACTATTTTGGTGAAGTTACAAATCAAGCCTATCAACCATTTTCGGGACAATATTTAAACCACTTCCACAATTCCATTTTGATCACTTAAGATGTCATTGTGTAGCCAAAGTATTCTACTTTAATCTAGGTTAAGGAGATTTCATTTTGGTTCTAGTTTGATCAGGTTTAAACAACTCCAAAGTTGACCCAATGTCACCAGGCCAGGGCACGACTCGTGCCCAAGGGCACGACTCGTGCCCATTTGACCCTTCTCTGATTCTGGCGTCCCCAAACAAGGCACGACTTCCCTTTATCCAAGTCACGACTCGTGGCCTCCTCATGGCACGACTCGTGCCTGAGGTCACGACTCGTGCTCAATCCCTTAAGTCACTCAGAACGATTGGACCTCCTAGGAACGACTCATGGTCACGATTTGGCTAAGGGCACAACTCGTGCCAAGGGGCACGACTCATGCCTCGGCCCAGAACTGGTAACCACAGCAGTAATAATCACAATTCCCCAATAATCCAAATTTTCCACCAAGTGCTTTCTAATTTATGAACCTAAGGAAATTTCTAACCTTGTACTTCCTTCTAACTCATTCAATCTCCCAAGTACCAAGTCCCACCCTAGATCATTTCCACTTGGTTTTCCACCCAATTTACTACAAATTTCCAAGATTTCCATTTAATCCATTTAATTCATTTACTTCTACTTTTTACTACTTTCATGAACAACACCCATAACACTATCCCATTTTACTAACACATTTCAAGATTCACCTCTAAGTTCAACTCAATCCATTTTCTTACATTCTTACTCAACTTTTATGAACAACAACATCTCTCCAAACATTATTCATTTCCTCATCTCCTAGAAGGTTTTCAAGGCATCAAACAACCCTTATAATTACAATAATAACATCAAATCATTTATGAGCATTTAAAGAAAGGAAGTCATAATAACTCACTTAGAAATTATGAAGTGGATTAAGGATCTTCTTAGCTCAAAGTGCTCCCCTCTTCATCCCGAACACGAAAGTACAATTAAATCTTCAAATGGAGAAGAATTAAGCTTGCTAATGACTTGGAAGAGGTGATCTCCAAGAAGGTTTCCATGGGGAATTATGGGAGGAGTAAGAAGAAGATGATGGAGGGAGTATGGGGTTTGCTTGACTAAATGGAGGAGGTGAAGGAAGGGGTGTAGGGAAAGTATGGGAGGAGCATGGGAGTGTTGACTAAGGAGGGGGACAAGGTGAGGGAAATGAGGAGAGAGCATGGCCCCCCATCTCAAATCAATTAAAGCATTTTTAAAATCTTTTCATTAAAATCCTTTACTTCTTTCCCCTACACAAAGAAGCCTAACTACTCATATTTTATTTATTTTATCCATTTCTATTATTATACTTCTCCCAAGATGCTTTATTTAATTTCCCAATCATCTCAACCTAATATAAGAAATTAATGATATAAAATGATCACATACTATTAACAATAATATTAAAAGCATATATTATGATGCTAAAATTAGTGCCTAGGGTTAGGGTCGTTACATTACCGATAGAGGGTGATTAAGTTATCACCAAAAGCTTGAAGACTTCAATCGTTGATTCATCACAAGGCCTAGAACAAGGAGAAGATCAAAACCTTCACCAACGGTTTTGAGATTCGTTTTGAGAATTTGCTTTTGAAGATTCGTTTCGAGCAAAAAAATCGCATTCAAGGCATGTAAAATCTATCTCATATATTTTTCTAATATCATCATGCTAGACGGATCTAAGGGCTAGGGTTTTGATTGTTATTTCTAAGTTCTTCCGCTGCTTTTGTAACCCCAAAACCCAACAGCCTTTTGGGTTAAATAATGCTGGGACTACTTATCAGAGAGCCGCAACTGTGCTTTTTCACGACATGGTCCACAAAGAAATTGAGGTCTATGTCGATGATATGATTATCCATTCCAAAGGCGCAGATGGACAACACTTTGTTGATCTTCGAAAGTTCTTTGAGCGGTTAAGGAAGCATTCCATGAGGCTGAACCCTGCAAAGTGCAACTTCGGAGTGACGAGAGGAAAAGTACTTGGGTATATGGTCACAGAGCGAGGAATTGAAGCCGATCCCCAAAAAATCAAAGCCATTATGGACATGAAGCCACCTCGATCCCAGACGGAAGTCAAAAGCTTCATGGGCAAACTGCAGTACATCAGTCGTTTCGTTAACCAGCTGACAACCATGTGTGAGCCCATCTTCAAGCTTATAAAGAAGAATTGAGATACAAAATGGAATGAAGAATTCCAAGATGCCTTTAACAAAATTAAGGCATACCTAGTAAATCCCCCAGTACTACCCCCCACATGGACAGAAACCTCTTCTACTCTATCTCATGGTCATCGACACGGCAGTTGGGGCTATGATGGCCCAAGAAAAGAAAGACACTCGGGTAGAGAATGCCATTTACTTTGTGAGCCGAAAGCTGCAAGGGATCGAGCTCAATTACTCGGCGTGTGAAAATACCTGTGCAGGACTAGTCTGGGTAGTTGGAAAACTGTAACACTACAAGCAGGCTCACTCGGTAATTTGGTCTCAAAAATGGACCCCATCAAGTATATCTTCGACAAGCCTTCCCTCTCGATGCGCCTAGCAAAATGGTCATTCTTCCTGGCAGAGTTTGACATCAACTTTGTAACAAGAAAGGCCATCAAGGGTCAAGCACTCTCAGATCATCTAGCAAACTTCCCTAGTAATGAGGATCGAGGCCCTGAACCCTAGTTTTCGGACGAGGGGATTTTCGCTTTTGAACCCGAGAACCGATGGCAAATCTTCTTCGACGGAGCTGCTAACAAAAGGGGAAATGACATAGGGATGTTGCTAGTAGACCCAAAAGATGAGCATATGCCAATAGCCGTCAAACTGAACTTCTCTGTCAGAAACAATGCAGCGGAGTATGAAGCCTATATAGCCAGTTTAGAGGCCGCCCTAGAAAGAAATTTCAAGGAACTCAAGGTCTACGGAGACTCAGCCCTGATCATTAACCAGGTCTCCAACAAATGGAAGACTGTGGATCCTAACCTACAGAAGTACCATGCCTATATGGAAGAATTGACAGCGCAGTTCAAAGAAGTGACCTTCCATTACCTGTCAAGAGACATGAATAGATTTGAAGATGCCTTAGCTACTCTAGCCTCACTGGTAGAAATTCCCGAGGGAAAGGCAGCAAAACCATTCAGAGTGGGTAGAAGGGAAACACCAGCCTTATGTTGTGAAATAGAAGTAGGACCTAAACTCGTCAAGGAACCTTGGTACAATCAAGTTTACTAGTTTCTCAAAGATGGGGAATCAGCATTCAGATACGAAGAAGGTAATCTGAAGGAAGGCATCAAAGCCAAAAGCTTGCAAGGTTTGAAACGACTGGCCTCTCACTATGTCATTCTAGGAGGCGATCTGTACAAAAAGCGATACCAGGGACCACTCATACTGAGTGTCACCAAAGAAATAGCAAAAGAGCTAATGAGTGAAGTCCATAATGGTCCATGCGGTCCTCACATAAATGCTAGAGCATTGATGCAAGTTATCCTCAGAATGGGTTACTATTGGATCTCCATTGAAACATACTGTATACAGCATGTCCGAGAGTGCGACAAATGCCTGCGGTTTGCCAACCTTAACCATCTCCCACCTCATGACTTGTACTGCATGACGACGCCTTGGCCGTTCGCAACTTGGGGTATTGATGTAATCGGGAAGATAGCCCCAGCCGGAAGCAATGGGCATGAGTTTGTGTTAGTGGCAGTGGATTATTTCACAAAATGGGTGGAAGCAAAGTCCTATAAAATCCTCACATCCAAGAAGGTTGCTCAGTTTGTCAAAGAGAACATCATGTGTAGATATGGGATGCCAAACGAGATCATCTCGGATAACGGGACACATTTTGATGGAACTGCAATAGATTGCTGTCAGAATTCAAGGTTACTCGCCACAAATCATCCCCGTACCGACCTCAGACTAATGGAGCGGTAGAAGCTGCAAATAAGATACTTGAGAGAATCATCCGGAAGATGGCCACTCGCGGTCGTGACTGGCCCAAAAAGCTACATCTAGCACTATGGGGCTACAGAACTTCTGTCAGATGAGCCACCGGAGAAACCTCTTTCGCCCTAACCTATGGAATGGAAGCAGTACTGCCTGTAGAGTTGGGAATTTCGTCACTAAGAGTTCTCTTGGAAAACAGAATCAATGAAGAAGAATGGTTGCGCTGCCGGCATGATGAGCTCGCCCTGCTTGATGAAAGGAGACTAAAAGCAATGGAACATACTCGAGCCTATCAGAGGCGAATGGCTAGGGCATTCGACAAGAAGGTCAAGGCCAGAGACATCAAAGAAGGATATTTGGTACTGAAAGAGAAGCCCCCTACCAGAGACAACCCTCTAGGAAAGTGGGAACCCATTTGGATCGGCCCGTATGTGATACAGAAGATACTATCCGGAGGAGCAATGAATTTTGCAGACCTGGATGGCAATCCTTTTGATCACCCTGTCAAAGGTGACAAGCTCCATCGTTATTACGTTTAAAATAAAAGAAAAAAATATAAAAAAAAAATTATAAAAAATAGTGCAAAAAGAGTAATACCCAGCTAGGCTGAAAACCCTGAAAAGGGTAGTCTAGGCAGAAAACAGGGTTGCACCAAAAAAAAAAAAAGAAAAATAGTGCAAAAAGAGTAATACCCAACTGGGCTGAAAACCCTGAAAATGGCGGTCTAGGCAGAAAACAGGGTTGCACCAAAAAAATAACAAAACAAAAAAGTCCATTGGGTCGAACTACGGAGACCTGAGCCCCATAGTCTTTCTTGTAAAAGGAGAACGTAGGCAGCCAGAAATGGTTCGATCTAAACAATAAATAAGACATCGAGATTTCCATAAAATGTGTCTTGAAAAATTCTAAGATAATATCTCTTGTTTTTACGAATTAAAAACTTCTTGATGAGTTCAAGAACGGTCTACTCTTGACTCTCCTAACCTGCTATGAAGACAAAAATATACAAATAAAAGACCTAATCAACTGATGTGTCTGCAAATAAAGCAGTAAGGGAATGCTCATAAAAGTCTCTCAATCGTCAGCAACAGAGTCATTTTTGTTCTTCTTTCCGCGACCTCGACCTCTTCGAGAGTTCTTCATTTTCTTTGCAATGATGTTTGTCTCCCTCATATCTATATCAGGTGCCCTCACTGGAGCCTCGATCAAACCCGTGTCAATAAGTGCCTTTTCTACCCTCGCACGAGTCTTCATCTCCTCCCGCTGAGCCTCAGTAAGAGGAGGAATACCTGACAGTCTCTCGTATCTGACTTCCATATCCTTGATAAAATCACTCCACTGGTTATGGCGACTAGCATTTGCATCAGCCTCCCTCAAAGTCCTTCTGGAATCACTATCAGCAACCAATAAGACCTAGCGCCTCTCTCCCAAGACAATCTGAGTCGCCCCCATTTCCCTCTCATACCAATCCAGGTAAGCTGTGGTCAAAATGGTACTCTTCTTGTTCTTGAGAATGGTCCTGGGTGGAAAAGCAGCATATGTCCATGCTCTCAAGAAAAAGGAGAAGCTGTCTGGATCTCTCATATCTAAGGGTACCACCTCCATGGTGCGAATATCCTCCCAGTCACCCATTGGCTCCTATAAGGCCCCAAACTGTCTAGACACTAAGCGGGGAATGTAAAAGGACGACAAGGATAACCCTGGAACCCTTACTATGTAGGACTCCTGAAATGTCCTCTTGGTCTACAACCTCCAGTGAGACACTCACCAACAAATATCTGAGGTAGACAACCGATCCATCATCAGCTCCCAGCGATCCTGATCCTGCTGTCTCGGTGCGCCTCTCCGAGAAATCACCCAAGGGCAATGAGTAGGTAAAGCCCTAGGTAAAGCCCCGAGCCGCTCCAGCAACCACAGAGTCAGTACAATTGGCCTCCCTGACCGCATAAAAAGGTCCCCCTGGCCATCCTATCAATACCGTGCAGCGTCTCTCCCAAAATCAAAGGGACAATATCTCTCCCAGCCCTGCAGTCTCGGACCATGTCCAAAAGGCCGTTATGGCACACTCCAAAGAATTCGGCAGTAAAAAGGAAAGAGAATACACAGAGAATGAAAGCATCCATAGATACTGTGGTCCCAGTAGTACCCGGAGACATGAATCTGCCCGGAATATCAGAGATGTCGATCCTATCGGGAGCTATCATCATCCCTTCGGCTTCTTACGAAGAAATTTGCAGAAAAGATGCCAGTTTTGGGATCACTGGTAAATCCCCGGCCAAAGGAACCGAAATAGCCTCAATTTCCGGACCCCCAATCAATGCTCGGAAATCCTCGAAGGTGGGGGCGGTCACATTATAGGAAAAGGAGTAAACATGTCTCCGGACATCCCAAAACTTTGCTGCTACTCTCAAAAGGTTCCAATCGGGGGGAAGATCCTTCAAATGCCATAAAGATTTGATTTTGAAAGTGTTATCAAAAAGCCCCTTGTTAGATTGAAAGTTATACCTCATCCAAGATTGAAGATTGGAAAGAAAGTGGTCTATTTTCTCCTTTTGCAATCGGATCGGTTTCTCCATGGCAATGATTGGATTCGTCTATTTTTGGCTAAGAATCTACTTTGGAATGAGTTGAGACAAGTCAAATTCGGAAATGAAGTTTCTAGGACCTTCCTTGGATTTATTTGCAGAAAATCAGTCCAGACAGAAGACCCAGCCGTGCGGCCCTTTTTTCTCGGGTCCTGGCCGGGCGGCCTCATTCGCTGCTGCAGAAAAAAAATATGCAGCAGCCAAAGCTGCTGCCCAAGTGGAAATTCTCATCCCACTTTCTCCAAACCTGCACAAAAATCATTCCCAAACACCATTCATACATTCCAAATACCATCATAACACATTTTGGCCCAATTTTCGCCCCATTTCCATGCAAAAAATCGCCCCGAGACTCAAGTAATATGACAAAATAGCAATAATAACAATAAAAAAAAGAAAAAAATCATTACATGTCTTTGCCACAGTTGGCCCCCCAAATAAAAAATAAATAATTACAAATTGTTGTCATACTTGCATCATTTGTTTTTGTTTCTCTCTCTCTTCTCTCTCTCTCTAAGTATAGAAAGGACCCTAAGCCTCCGACTCCTCGTCGCTGCTCAGCTCGTAATATTCGGGATCCCTCATCAAGTCCTCATCATCACTCACAGCGGACAAGTCAACAGACACATGCTCGTACTCCGCCAACTGCTCCAGGATGTCGGTATTTGGCCCACGGCCCCGGGGTACCCCACTGGTCAAAGACGAGGGGTATCCTGAGGCCAATGATGAAGAAGCTTCACCCCCAACATACCTCCTCTTCCGCTCAGGCTCTTGCGCATCCCTTGCCGCCCTCGACGCACAAGCCAGCTTCCTCAAGAGAGACCGAGCTAGCTGCTTCCATCCCCTGTTCTGCCGCACTAAAGTGTCATAAGTGCGAGCAGGGACCTGCGAGAAAGAGAAGAACTCAAAAAATCCCAGAAAAGGGTTCAGAATTGCAGAAATAGCCTGGACATAAAAAAAGAAAAAAAACCAAAAAAAAGGAACCCAGGATTCACTTACAGTGCTGTCAACTGGCAGAGTAAACTCGGCATCTCTCATGTCAGGAATGGGCACCATCAGCCTCCTCATCACCCCACTCACCATATAAGACAGATGAGCCGGGGGAACATGTGGATCGGTCGGCTCTGCCTCCCCATATCCCTGTGTAAGTGCTCCAATTTGAGCCGTTAGTATTTTCGTTAGAAAATTAACGAAAGTTTTAACATTTCCAACATTTCTAACAAACCCTAACCTTTCTAACAAAGCAAGGGTAAAGTGGGCATTGCCATTTAAAGTTAAACCAAGAAAAGAATCTCAAAAAGCAAAAGAAATTGGAAAAATCCGAATTAGGCAAGTTGAAAAACAAAGCTATTTGTAATTTTTTGAATAATATTCCTCCTGTCCAAAAGCCAGCACTGTAGCAGATGAACAGTGCACGCTTACGAACCCCTCCGCGCGGACATCTATGTAAATCACAGAGGGCTATAAATTAAACCCTCCTCTCTCAGTCTACACAACACACTTTGCTCATAGAAGCTGCACTTTGGCGAAAAATAGGGAGAAAACAGTGGGAATCCTTAGATTGCCACCATTTTCTCTTGAATCTTTCCCAATCTCACTCCAAACACAAATCCAAACACCAAACCTTGATACTCCTCAAGCCAAACACCAAATCTTGATACTCCTCAAGTCAAATTCCAAGCCTAGGAAGATAGGGTGTCACCATTGGTAAAGCCCTCCTTCTCAAAACCCTAAAATCCTCTTTTAACTTCTTGTTCATCTTGTTCTTCTTACTTGGATCTACTTGATGTCTAGTTTAACTTAAGTTTTGACCCAAGATGGTCATCTTGAAGTTCATCTTCATGAATGACCATCTCAAATGGTCCACATTTTAAATCTCTAGTTGATTTGTCTCTTTAATTTCATTTCTACAAAATATCCCCTTTCCCTTTGCAAAGGACATGTTTAAACCCCATAAATTCCCCAAGGATGACTTGAATATGATAACCACTTAACAAAAAGTAGTGGTATCAAGTCTAGGGATGAAAATGGGGTGAACATAGATGCAAATCCCCCAAAAATCACATTTTCCCTCAAGAACATCTTGCTGTCCAGTAGCATTGTTCTTAGACCTCAGTCCATTTTCCTATTTTTTTGGACCCAGTAAAACTTGGAATTGGGTGTTGACTACAAAATACTTTTTGTATCCAACATCCAGAGCTTTCCAGACATATTTTTACTTTATTTTTTGTGTGAGTAAAACTCCCTTTTTCAAATTTTCTTTTAAAGGTCAGTTCATCAGTTTCTGGAAATCCAGATTTCATATCTGAGATTTCCAGAAGGTTTTGGCCCCTCAAATCACCCCCAAAATGGAAAGTTCTTTTGCAGAAACCCTATTTAAGGTGTTCTAAGCAACTTTCATTCTCGGACTTTTCCCAGATTCTGAGTTTTGAAGCCCTAAAGTCCATTTCAAAGTCAAGGGTCAACTGCCTTTTTCATTCTGGCAGAAATAATTTCCAACTTCAAAAGGTCTTTTGAGTACCAAATTTCAAACCAAAAATCATCCAAAAAATCATGGGATCAGTTTAAAGTCTTCAAAAGAGATCCCAATTTTTGCTTTTCTCAGTTTCAAATTATTTTGGTCAAAACACACACACACACACACAACAAAAGGATTTCAAATGTTTGGAAGACTCGTTTTTCGAGGCGCGCCGGGTGCACACTAACGTCCTTCCCGGCGCGTAACGTGACCTCCGAACCCAAATTTCTGATCTCGGGCATTTTTCAAAGTTTTGGCCCTCAAAATTAAAATGGCGTGGCGACTCCGTTTGATCACAAAAAAAATCGGGTACATCACAGTGGCGACTCCGCTGGGGACAAACAAGTTTTATCTTTTCAAAAAAAAAAAAGAAAAACTTTTGAGGGTCAAGCTTCCGTCCCGACATTTGAAATCCTTTGTTTTGTGTGTGTTGATTTTTGCACATTTTCGTGTTTGTTTTGGCCGCCTCGGAAAAAGTCAAAATTTTGACTGTCGGAAATCATGTCCCTAACTGTTGGAATTTTTGTGATTATGTGCTTATGTGTTCATTAATTTTCAAAAAAAAAAATTCAAAAAAAAAAAAATTCAAAAAAAAAAATTTTCAAAAAAAAAAAGGATTTTCAAAAAAAGAAAATTTTCAAAAAAAGAATCATGCATCATGCCTTTTAAGACACATAAAAAATCTCTATTTTACTCAGAAAAAGAAGATAGACTGCTTGCACACTACGCGCACGTGGCCTTACAGCACACTACGTCCCTAACAGGGAAAATCCTTGTCGCGGCCCGTTTGGTCTTATTACGCCTCTCGGTGCGAGCACAGGACTACCCAAACATCCCATGGAGCCTCGTGTCGACCATGCACTTGTCAGTGACACACTTTGTCAGAGACCCGGTTGGTTTTTAGTGCAGTGCATTGTCATGCCTGTACGTGTATAGACCTTTCCTTTCAAGCCTTTGTCGGCATACCGACTCAATATCTTTCGGGTCCCTAATCGGTCGAAGTCATGCCGGTTTTCCGCCGCGAGACTTTGACCAAGATATTGACCGGCGCCTTGACTTTGGCTCGGCGGCACAAATTATACAACGACTCCCGGCATGACCTTTGAGTCATCAAGGATTAACGGTTATTCCATGCCTAATTACGGCCTAGCGACGACAAGTCAAAGTCAGCTGTGGACATTTACCGGTCAAATCATGCCGACTTTTTGTCGAGCCCTCGGACGTGATCTTGACTTTGACGTCGGCTTTGTCCGTAATTTACATCGAATGCTCGTTAAGACTCGATTACCCGCCGGACTTCTAGGATCGTTTTTCTTTCGGTCGGTGGGATCCGCTTGCCCTATAGGACCCTCGCCGAGGCATCCCACCTGGGAGGTCGAAATACGGGTGGAATACGAGGGGCTTATAGACGTAGTGACGGGGCCCACGATCCGGGAATCGAGTAGTTTGCGAAAAAGAAGAGCAATCTTTTCCAACCGATTAGGTTAATAAAGCGTGTTTTAAGTAAACATGAACAAATAAGCGCATGTTGCGTGAGCCTTAAGCCCAAACACCTACCTTCCTTCAAATCCCACCATCGAACCCTCGTGTCTTTCCCCGGCTCCGCACTGAGCTTGGTTTCGGGCACCGGGTCACCGTTTGATCGGTTGGGAAGAGTCAGCGCATCGTCGGCTTCACCGTTTGTTTCAACTCACGGGTTTCGGAATGTACGCATCGGTTTGGTAAGAGGGGACAACGTCACTCCGCCTCCGGGACTCCTCGGACGGAACCGCGGTGGAATCGGTTAGCGAGAACGAGATGAGAGTGCGACGGGAAGCACGGTGAATAGCCTTATGGAGGCTATTAAGAGCCATGGTCTGGCCGCTAGCCTTAACCCCGATGGCACCTTCACCGTGGAAGAAGAGGAAGACTCCAATCCTAATCTTCGTCGCCCCAGGCTCCGGCATGCCACTACCAACCTCCTTCGGTGCTACGAGAACCCATGCTCCTCGATCTGCAGGTCGGACCACTTTGGATCCCTGCGGCTGATGGGACGAATCGGTTCACGGCTCCTCGGTGGGGGCAAAGTCGGTACGGAATGTCCTCTCACGGTTGGGGATACCTCGGAATGCCACGGCGGTGGAATCCCACCGCGGTTCGGAACCGATCAATCAGGACCTTCACAACCACGGTTTGGAATGCCGCCACGATGCAGTTACGGGCCACGATCGGGAGCCCCTCCTCGAGAATGGTGCTGGTTCGGTTGCTCCTCACGCGGCTTTCACAAATCCATTTATCACTCGGGGTTCGATGGGTTGCAAACCTCCATCCCGGTTTCATCGAGAATCACCGGGACCACGGTATCCTCTCGGTTATGCATCCTCGCCACAACCGGCCATGCAATTCAACAACCGGGGACAACGGCCCGCACTTAAGCCTACTTATGGGCCTCACTCAGGAAATCCAAGCCATCGGCTACCTCGAGATCTGCCTCCATCTTCTCTGCCGATTGGAAGCTGGCAAGTCGGGGTTCTATCCTTTTGCCCGGCTCCTACCTACACTCCCAGGGTAATTTGGGCTAAGGACGGGTTTTCACCTATGCTCCGAATATGGTATTCCTTCCACCAATGCACCACCAACGGCTAGTCCTCTTCCTAGCTCAAATATCGGCTCGGGAATTCCCGCTCCACCTCTGGATCCCCAATTGGCTTGGTTTATGGAGCAACACAAGGAAATGAAAGCACAGATTGCTGAATTGACCGCCAAAAAGAACAACGCTCTTCGGCCTACGGATCCCGACTCGATTGTCCCCTGCCTCACAAGTTTGTGATGCCCGCACTGGAATTGTTTGACGGGAGTGCATGCCCTAAAACTCACTTGGACACCTATACTTTGGCAATGAAGGCTAAGGGATGCACAAACCGGCGGTTGGCCGATTACTTTAGTCTCTCTTTGAAGTCGGGGGCTTTGAAATGGTTTTTCCGATTGCGGCTGAAGCTAGGGATACTTGGGAACGGATTACCGGTACTTTCACGAGATAAGTATAAAGCCAACTTGGAATGGGAGACAAACAGAGTTGACACTGCAAACAACGATGCGGCGCCACTAATGAGAATATTGGGGATTTCTATAAGAGGTGGAACTTAAAGCTCGGTGAAATGGCCATTCCTCCCTCGACGAGGAGCGATTAGACATCTTTCGGTCATGCTTGAAGCCGCATCGAGAGCTTCCTCGGCCAGCTTCCCCTACGGCCCGACTTGCGTGCAATGGTTAATTCCGGGGCTAAGTTTGAAAAGGCTTACAATCGGCGGCCATTGCCGCACCCGCCTACGGATATCGGGCTCCTCCCTCCAACACTTGCTCTCGCTCCCGCTAAAGGCAAAGAGGCAATCGGCTACGCGGGACGGGGCTGTAACAATGCCACTTCCTTTGTTCCCAAGAGACACGATGCATCCGGATCTCGGCTCCAAGGCTTGAGAAACCTTGGGATGCCTTTAAGTGATATCTTTAGAGGATTGGTAAAAGAAGGTTTGCTCAGGCCTTTGGATAATTATCGGCCAAGAAACCCCAACGCTCCTTTGGATACCTCCAAGCATTGTGCCTTTCATCGGTACCATGGGCACACGACGGATGATTGCGTCCCCCTGAAAAAGGCCATCTAAGGTTTGATTGAGCAAGGGAGGTTAGAGATGCACGAAGGGCCTAATACTATCAATAACCCGCTCCCTAACAACATGAGTGTCAACATGATCGAGTTTGGTGGTTCAAGCCTTGTGGGCATAATGGAATTTGACTCGCCCCCTTGTGAGGTCGGTGAATCGGCCATCGCGGGCGATGAAAGTGGTTGGATTAAGCAAGAGATTGCCAAGGAAATCTGATGGAAAAGATCTGCAATAGCTCCCATCTCCGGCGTCGAAGAGTAGATGCATGATCCAACGAAAGAGCGGCTAGATTAGGGGCTACCTATCTCTAAATTAGTCTTTTAGTCAACCTTCGTAGGTTCTAGTACTTCCACTGTCACCTAAGTCCTTCCTGGACATTTGTCGTTGTAGTCCATTTTGGACACGGTAGTTAAATGCCTAGCTTTTAATATAAGTCTTTTTCTCTTCTTGCTAGACTCGAGACATCACTTGCGCACCCACGTTACACTTAATTGAAATGGTTTTATCCAAAATGATCACTTGTCTTTGCTCAACCACTAATTCGTTGAAATGATTAATATTTAAATTAATCGGAGTGAGAAAATCAATTGATATCCTTCCCAAATTGGGGCTTACCAACTCCCCATCTTGCATCTCATATGCTCACATCCCTTTCATCCTCATCATCTCGTTGCTCGATGAAATTTGCATGGATCTTTTCTCATATAAATCTTAAGCAAGCAATGAAGACTTAATCTCGTTTAGGTCATCCGGTAGGGATTGCGGTTGAAACCTTTCACCCATAAGAAAGCCATTACCTCACCCTTACTAAACACTACCCTTTCATTTCAAGATCGGCGTGCTTTGAAACCCGGTTTAGCCGTCATTTTTGCTCCATGCGAGAGAAAGTCCAAGCGAGGCCGAGAAGTTAGCTTCGAGAGTCGGCGATGCGCAAAATATCTCAAGCCATGAAGGAAGGACAAAGATAATCCTCAACTCCTCGGGAGGCTCTCCAAGTCAAATCAAAAAAAAAAAAAAAAAAAAAAAAAACAAAAAAAAAAAAACAAAAAAAAAAAAAAAAGAAGAACTCAAAAGTCCCGACTTCTCAAGAAACTCTCCAATGATCAAAAAGGAGCTGAATTCTCGCAAGATCGCAAAAAGTTGTCGATAGCTTGGACTTCCTCTCACCATTACCTTAAATCAATCCCAAGCCATCCTCTCGATTTTAGAGGATACTCCCATTACCCTCGCCTTTGGCCAAAGTCAAAAATTTGACCTCTCATTCTTAGAGGCAATCAATCTTCCCCGCCATAGATTTCCCAAACACATCCCTGCAAGCCAACCTCTCACCTTTAGAGGTTCGGTCAGCAAAAGGCCCAGCCGACCTCTCACTTTAAGAGGTCATAACTTCCAAAATTACCCAATGGCCGATCGAAGCCCGGAAACCCAGCTGCAATTCCTATCGGATAGCAATTTCATCGTAAAATCTTTAAGATCTAAATCAAATTAATGCTTCATTGCTTGCTTAAATCGGAATCTAATTCATCTTGGTTCAAAATTATCAATCAAAGATTGTGCAAATTCAAACCTGATGTGAGCATATTTCATTTCTCCTCACAAACACCTACCGTGAATGTCCCACTGGGGCTTCGCATCCGTGTCTTTCATGGACACTCTAAGGGGATAGGTTATTCGAATCCCCAATCCTCAAAATTCCCAAAAGAACCTCAAAGTCTTGAATTTTCACACTCATTCTCTCTTCATTTGGGATAAGCCCGAACTACGGCGACCTGAGCTCTTCATAATGGAGGGAACGTAGGCAACCAGAAATGGTCCGGTCGAAATCACAAACAAATCTCAAAAAAAAAATCCGGTCTCATCAAGGATCGTCCCTATACACTTTCCGAGCTTAACTCTCGATATCAGTTGGTTTTCTCCTTGTGATTAATCAAAATATTTGTTCATATCAGATTTAGGGATTGAATAACCCGAACATTAACAAAGGGTTTTAAGCAGCCTTGTGATCATCATGAATAAGACAAGTTTTCAAGTGTCTCGACAAGTCTTCTCTTTCTACATCATAGGAAAATAGAGCCAAACACTGTCTTTCTGTCTGCAGGGGCCTCCATACACTTTTCCACACCTTGTGATGCTTATACTCTCTCAAAAGAGTCAAACCAAAAGCGAGAGTGTCATACACAAATTCGGGAGACATTCCCACCTTTCAAAAGATATGCCCCTGCACGTAAGCATTTCCGAGTCTTGTCCGATGGCGGTTGACTAAGGTGCGAAAAGATGGGTGCCCCTCTGTAAGACTACTCACGAATTTCTTCACGCTGGGGCTTTGCTAAGCGGTTCTCCCAGGTTCTCCTGTAGCAGCTCTTCAAGCCGGGGCTTATATAGTCATCTTTGGGTCCACGTTGGGTTCTTCACTACGAGATAGACTCGCCAAGTCGCCTCTTCAAAATCTGGACTTTGCCTACTCAGGATCCGGGGGCTTTGTCAAGGTGGTCTTTTGGACCCGAATTTTATCAAGTCGCAAGAAAGAATTTCGGCTTCGAACTTGGTACACGGCGGCTTCCCGTAGCATCGGAATTCAAGATCGGGGTTTCTCCGGCATTAGCAATTCCATCAAACCATTCTCCGGATAAGGTTTCGGCCAAAGTCACGGCTCACCCAAATGAAAGAAGCTTCACTCGTATCAACGTGCCCTAGAGCCTGTCAGCATCAGCTTCAAATGACCAAGAATGAGAGGGAAAATTTCAATCAAGACCCGGGATCCGAATCCAATCTCATCAAAATTGAGGTCCATGTGATACTATTAACAAAACCTCATCAACAGCCGCTGTTTTAATCGCGATCGAGGGCGCTCACCCCCCACTTGCTCAAAATCTGTTCCAAGCAGTCTCCATACCCATGCATCCCCACAAAAATCTCCCAAGGGCTCATGTAGCATGCACAAAACTTGAGTCAATAGGAACAATCCTAAGTGATTGAAGATCATAAATCATAATTTCCCTGCCAAAAGCTTAGGCCAAGTGCATCTTCGAAAGCAAGTAAATGCATCATCTCATAATCATTTTTGGTTCTATGCACGCATCCGCCATCATGAATGCCATATATGCATCTTCCTCTTCACTAACAAATGCAGGAATTCAAACGTAATCCCCCTTTTCGGCAAGGATGATCTTCACCAAAGACGACCTCAAATGGATGAAAACAGCCCCCAACATCCACAAACATATGAAGACCGCCTCCAGTGTCTACAAATCGGTCAGGGACGCCAAGCTCTCCAATACAATTCGGTCAGAGACGCCAAGTTCTCCAATACAATTCGGTCAGAGACGCCAAGCTCTCCAATACAAATCGGTCAGGGACGCCAAGCTCTCCAATACAGTTCGGTCAGAGACGCCAAGTTCTCCAATACAAATCGGTCAGAGACGCCAAGTTCTCAAAATGCAAATCAGTCAGAGACGCCAAGTTCTCCAATACAAATCGGTCAGGGACGCCAAGTTCTCCAAATACAAATCGGTCAGGGACGCCAAGTTCTCAAATACAAATCGGTCAGGGACGCCAAGTTCTCAAATACAATGCGGTCAGAGACACCAAGTTCTCAAAAGCAAGAAGTCCCAATGTGAAGACAAGCTCAACAACCTCTACAAGGTTGACGATCACCAGCAAGATACAGACTCAACCAAACTCCTCCTTCAGGTCAAAATGCCTCCAAAGACAGCAAATCGTCGGCAGAAACCGTCCCACGAATGGCAACCTAACAACTCTTCATCAACATCAGCCGTAGCCTCAGTCCTTCCGGCAGCTACAGGTAAGCACAGCACAGGTATGAAAGCATATCTTAGTCAACTACTTTTCTAAAAGAACATTATCATCAAAAACTCGGGTAACTCCCAAATACTGTCAAACCATCAAAGACCATCCCCAGCAACTTTCGAACTACGTCCAGGCTTGATTCCCACTCAGGATACGTTGGCAGCCTACCCTAGGTCCAGCCGCTTGACCAACACGGTCACCCTTTTTCCCCGATAATCATCATAAACTCTAATCTTCCCCTGCGAGAATGCCCTCAAACAGTCTCCCTCAACCCCGACTTAGGATCATACTCCTGAACTAGGTCCCCATTTAGGTTCATACTCCTGAACTGAAACCCCGACTTAGGATCATACTCCTGAACTAGGTCCCCATTTAGGTTCATACTCCTGAACTGAAACCCCGACTTAGGATCATACTCCTGAACTAGGTCCCCATTTAGGTTCATACTCCTGAACTGAAACCCCGACTTAGGATCATACTCCTGAACTAGGTCCCCATTTAGGTTCATACTCCCGAACTAAGTCCCCATTTAGATTCATACTCCTGAACCAAACCTCGACTTAGAATCCTACTCCTGAACTAAGTCCCCATTTAGATTCATACTCCTGAACTAAACCTCGACTTAGAATCCTACTCCTGAACTAAGTCCCCATTTAGATTCATACTCCTGAACTAAACCTCGACTTAGAATCATACTCCTGAACTAGGTCCCCATTTAGGTTCATACTCCTGAACAAAACCTCGACTTAGAATCATACTCCTGAACTAGGTCCCCATTTAGGTTCATACTCCTGAACAAAACCTCGATTTAGAATCATACTCCTGAACTAAGTCCCCATTTAGGTTCATATTCCTGAACTAAAATCCACCAAAGGACCATCCATCCCAAACCGTCAAAGGGAAATCATTTCAAATCAAGGTTCGAGGCACCTAAGATGCCATCTCCAAGGTTCGAGGCACCTAAGACGCCATCATCAAGGTTCAAGGCACCTAAGACTCCATCATTAAGGTTTGAGGCACCTAAAACGCTATCACACACAACACTAGGAAAAGCGATAAAACGCAATCATCCCCTAATTCGACAAACCAAAACCATAGGGCGACTTCCCCAAAATAGTCAGATCATAGGGCGACTTCCCAAAAATAGTCAAACCATAGGGTGACTTCCCAAAAATAGTCAGGTCATAGGGCGACTTCCCAAAAATAGTCAGATCATAGGGTGACTTCCCAAAAATAGTCAGATCATAGGGCGACTTCCCCAAAATAGTCAAACCATAGGGCGACTTCCCAAAAATAGTCAGATCATAGGGTGACTTCCCAAAAATAGTCAGATCATAGGGCGACTTCCCCAAAATAGTCAAACCATAGGGTGACTTCCCAAAAACAGTCAGATTACAGGGCGACTTCCCAAAAATAGTCAAACCATAGGGTGACTTCCCAAAAATAGTCAGATCTTAGGGTGACTTCCCAAAAATAGTCAGATCTTAGGGCGACTTCCCCAAAACAGTCAAAACCTTAGGGTGACTTCCCAAAAACAGTCAGATTACAGGGCGACTTCCCAAAAATAGTCAAACCACAGGGCGACTTCCCAAAAATAGTCAAACCATAGGGCGACTTCCCAAAAATAGTCAAACCATAGGGCGACTTCCCAAAAATAGTCAAGCCATAGGGTGACTTCCCAAAAATAGTCAGATCATAGGGTGACTTCCCAAAAATAGTCAGATCATAGGGCGACTTCCCAAAAATAGTCAGATCTTAGGGCGACTTCCCCAAAAATAGTCAAATCTTAGGGTCAAAGACCCGAACCACAACTGGCTTGATTCCTCTTAAGGATACGTAGGTAGCCTATCGCTAGGTTCAGCCACCAGACCAAAATGGTCATCTCTTACCCCCAGCAGAGTTTCTTTCAGCAAACGACTGCAGAACTCATCAAGGTTCGAGGCACCTAAAACGCCATCATCCCAGGGTCAAAGACCCGAACTACGGCCGGCTTGATTCCCACTAGGGATACGTAGGTAGCCTATCGCTAGGTTCAGCCACTCGATCACCTGATCATCCCGTCAAAAATGGAGCCTTACTCTTATCGACGACCCCGCTTCCTTCGAAAGCACCGTCGCCGAGGGGCTACTGTAAGTGCTCCAATTTGAGCCGTTAGTATTTTCGTTAGAAAATTAACGAAAGTTTTAACATTTCCAACATTTCTAACAAACCCTAACCTTTCTAACAAAGCAAGGGTAAAGTGGGCATTGCCATTTAAAGTTAAACCAAGAAAAGAATCTCAAAAAGCAAAAGAAATTGGAAAAATCCGAATTAGGCAAGTTGAAAAACAAACTGCTGTAATTTTTTGAATAATATTCCTCCTGTCCAAAAGCCAGCACTGTAGCAGATGAACAGTGCACGCTTACGAACCCCTCCGCGCGGACATCTATGTAAATCACAGAGGGCTATAAATTAAACCCTCCTCTCTCAGTCTACACAACACACTTTGCTCATAGAAGCTGCACTTTGGCGAAAAATAGGGAGAAAACAGTGGGAATCCTTAGATTGCCACCATTTTCTCTTGAATCTTTCCCAATCTCACTCCAAACACAAATCCAAACACCAAACCTTGATACTCCTCAAGCCAAACACCAAATCTTGATACTCCTCAAGTCAAATTCCAAGCCTAGGAAGATAGGGTGTCACCATTGGTAAAGCCCTCCTTCTCAAAACCCTAAAATCCTCTTTTAACTTCTTGTTCATCTTGTTCTTCTTACTTGGATCTACTTGATGTCTAGTTTAACTTAAGTTTTGACCCAAGATGGTCATCTTGAAGTTCATCTTCATGAATGACCATCTCAAATGGTCCACATTTTAAATCTCTAGTTGATTTGTCTCTTTAATTTCATTTCTACAAAATATCCCCTTTCCCTTTGCAAAGGACATGTTTAAACCCCATAAATTCCCCAAGGATGACTTGAATATGATAACCACTTAACAAAAAGTAGTGGTATCAAGTCTAGGGATGAAAATGGGGTGAACATAGATGCAAATCCCCCAAAAATCACATTTTCCCTCAAGAACATCTTGCTGTCCAGTAGCATTGTTCTGAGACCTCAGTCCATTTTCCTATTTTTTTGGACCCAGTAAAACTTGGAATTGGGTGTTTACTACAAAATACTTTTTGTATCCAACATCCAGAGCTTTCCAGACATATTTTTACTTTATTTTTTGTGTGAGTAAAACTCCCTTTTTCAAATTTTCTTTTAAAGGTCAGTTCATCAGTTTCTGGAAATCCAGATTTCATATCTGAGATTTCCAGAAGGTTTTGGCCCCTCAAATCACCCCCAAAATGGAAAGTTCCTTTGCAGAAACCCTATTTAAGGTGTTCTAAGCAACTTTCATTCTCGGACTTTTCCCAGATTCTGAGTTTTTGAAGCCCTAAAGTCCATTTCAAAGTCAAGGGTCAACTGCCTTTTTCATTCTGGCAGAAATAATTTCCAACTTCAAAAGGTCTTTTGAGTACCAAATTTCAAACCAAAAATCATCCAAAAAATCATGGGATCAGTTTAAAGTCTTCAAAAGAGATCCCAATTTTTGCTTTTCTCAGTTTCAAATTATTTTGGTCAAAACACACACACACACACACACAACAAAAGGATTTCAAATGTTTGGAAGACTCGTTTTTCGAGGCGCGCCGGGTGCACACTAACGTCCTTCCCGGCGCGTAACGTGACCTCCGAACCCAAATTTCTGATCTCGGGCATTTTTCAAAGTTTTGGCCCTCAAAATTAAAATGGCGTGGCGACTCCGTTTGATCACAAAAAAAATCGGGTACATCACAGTGGCGACTCCGCTGGGGACAAACAAGTTTTATCTTTTCAAAAAAAAAGAAAAACTTTTGAGGGTCAAGCTTCCGTCCCGACATTTGAAATCCTTTGTTTTGTGTGTGTTGATTTTTGCACATTTTCGTGTTTGTTTTGGCCGCCTCGGAAAAAGTCAAAATTTTGACTGTCGGAAATCATGTCCCTAACTGTTGGAATTTTTGTGATTATGTGCTTATGTGTTCATTAATTTTCAAAAAAAAAATTCAAAAAAAAAATTTCAAAAAAAAATTTTCAAAAAAAAAAGGATTTTCAAAAAAAGAAAATTTTCAAAAAAAGAATCATGCATCATGCCTTTTAAGACACATAAAAAATCTCTATTTTACTCAGAAAAAGAAGATAGACTGCTTGCACACTACGCGCACGTGGCCTTACACTGCACACTACGTCCCTAACCCGGGAAAATCCTTGTCGCGGCCCGTTTGGTCTTATTACGCCTCTCGGTGCGAGCACAGGACTACCCAAACATCCCATGGAGCCTCGTGTCGACCATGCACTTGTCCGTGACACACTTTGTTCGAGACCCGGTTGGTTTTTAGTCCGGTCTCGTGTCATGCCCCGTCTCGTGTATAGACCTTTCCTTTTAAGCCTTTGTCGGCATACCGACTCAATATCTTTCGGGTCCCTAATCGCCGAAGTCATGCCGGTTTTCCGCCGCAGACTTTGACCAAGATATTGACCGGCGCCTTGACTTTGGCTCGATCGGCACAAATTATACACCGACTCCCAAAGATGACACCGAGTCATCAAGGATTAACGGTTATTCCATGCCTAATTACGGCCTAACCGACGACAAGTCAAAGTCAACCGTGGACATTTACCAGCCAAATCATGCCGACTTTTTGTCGAGCCCTCGGACGTGATCTTGACTTTGACGTCGCCTTGTCCGTAATTTACATCGAATGCTCGTTAAGACTCGATTACCCGCCGACTTCTAGGATCGTTTTCTTTCGGTCGGTGGGATCCGCTTGCCCTATAGGACCCTCGCCCGGGCCGCCCACCCCGGGAGGTCGAAATACAGGTGGAATACGAGGGGCTTATAGACGTAGTGACGGGGCCCACTGATCCAGAATCGAGTAGTTTGCGAAAAGAAGAGAAATCTTTTCCAACCGATTAGGTTAATAAAGTGTGTTTTAAGTAAACATGAACAAATAATCGCATGTTGCGTGAGCCTTAAGCCCAAACACCTACCTTCCTTCAAATCCCACCATCTCGAACCCTCGTGTCTTTCCCCCGCAGCCTCCGCACAAAGCTTGGTTTCGGCACCGGTCACCGTTTGATCAGCTTGGGAAGAGTCAAGCGCATCGTCGCCTTCACCGTTTGTTTCAACTCCGGGTTTCGTAATGTCTGCATCGCCCGGTAACGAGGGGGACAACGTCACTCCGCCTCCCGGACTAATCGCAGTAACCGCAGTGGAATCGCTAGCGTAACGTATGAGAGTGCGACAGAAGCACATGAATAGCCTTATGGAGGCTATTAAGAGCCATGGTCTGGCCGCTAGCCTTAACCCCGATGGCACCTTCACCGTGGAAGAAGAGGAAGACTCCAATCCTAATCTTCGTCGCCCGATCGCTCCAAAGATGCCACTACCAACCTCCTTCGGTGCTACCGTAACCCATGCTCCTCGATCTCTCGGGTCGACCACTAGATCCCCGCAGCCTCGATGGGACGAATCGCTCACGGCTCCTCAGTGGGGGCAAAGTCGGTACGGAATGGCCTCTCACGGTTGGGGATACCTCGGAATGCCACAGCAGATTGGAATCCCACCGCAGTTCGGAACCGATCAATCCGGACCTTCACAACCACGCTTTGGAATGCCGCCACAGCCGGTTCGGGGCCACGCCAGGAGCCCCTCCTCGTAATGGTACTGGTTCGCTTGCTCCTCACACAGCCTTTCACAAATCCATTTATCACTCGTGGTTCGATGGGTTACCAAACCTCCATCCCGGTTTCATCGAATCACCAGACCACAAGATCCTCTCGGTTATGCATCCTCGCCACAACCAGCCATGCAATTCAACAACCAGGACAAGCAGCCCGCACTTAAGCCTACTTATGGGCCTCACTCCGGAAAATCCAAGCCATTTGGCTACCTCGATCCGCCTCCATCTTCTCTCGCCGATTGGAAGCCAACAAAGCAAGTCGCCGGGTTCTATCCTTTTGCCCCAGCTCCTACCTACACTCCCTGGTAATTTGGGCCAAGGACAAGTGTTTTCACCTATGCTCCGGAATATGGTATTCCTTCCACCAATGCACCACCAACTTAGTCCTCTTCCTAGCTCAAATATCGGCTCAGAATTCCCGCTCCACCTCTGGATCCCCAATTGGCTTGGTTTATGGAGCAACACAAGGAAATGAAAGCACAGATTGCCGAATTGACCGCCAAAAAGAACACCGCTCTTCGGCCTACGTATCCCGACTCGATTGTCCCCCCGCTCACAAGTTTGTGATGCCCACTCCAATTGTTTGACGGGAGTGCATGCCCTAAAACTCACTTGGACACCTATACTTTGGCAATGAAGGCTAAGGGATGCACAAACCAGAAGCTTGGCCGATTACTTTAGTCTCTCTTTGAAGTCGTGGGCTTTGAAATGGTTTTTCCGATTGCACTGAAGCTAGGGATACTTGGGAACGGATTACCGGCACTTTCACGTATAAGTATAAAGCCAACTTGGAATGGGAGACAAACAGAGTTGACTCGCAAACAACGATGCACGCCCTAATGAGAATATTGGGGATTTCTATAAGAGGTGGAACTTAAAGCTCAGTGAAATGGCCATTCCTCCTCCGACGAGGAGCAAGCTAGACATCTTTCGCCATGCTTGAAGCCGCATCCGAGAGCTTCCCTCGCCCACTTCCCTACGCCGACTTGCGTGCAATGGTTAATTCCGGCTAAGTTTGAAAAGGCTTACAATCGCCAGCCGATCGCCGCACCCGCCTACGGATATCGGGCTCCTCCCTCCAACACGCTCTCGCTCCCGCTAAAGGCAAAGAGGCAATCAACTACGCGGGACAGATCAGAACAATGCCACTTCCTTTGTTCCCAAGAGACCCGATGCATCCAGATCTCGGCCCAAGGCTTGAGAAACCTTGGGATGCCTTTAAGTGATATCTTTAGAGGATTGGTAAAAGAAGGTTTGCTCCGGCCTTTGGATAATTATCGCCCAAGAAACCCCAACGCTCCTTTGGATACCTCCAAGCATTGTGCCTTTCATCGCACCACGGGCACCTGACGGATGATTGCGTCCCCGAAAAGGCCATCCAAGGTTTGATTGAGCAAGGGAGGTTAGAGATGCCCGAAGGGCCTAATACTATCAATAACCCGCTCCCTAACAACATGAGTGTCAACATGATCGAGTTTGGTGGTTCAAGCCTTGTGGGCATAATGGAATTTGACTCGCCCCTTGTGAGGTCGGTGAATCAGCCATCGCAGCGATGAAAGTGGTTGGATTAAGCAAGAGATTGCCAAGGAAATCCCGATGGAAAAGATCTCGCAATAGCTCCCATCTCCAACGTCGAAGAGTAGATGCATGATCCAACAAAGAAAGAGCAACTAGATTAGGGGCTACCTATCTCTAAATTAGTCTTTTAGTCAACCTTCGTAGGTTCTAGTACTTCCTGTCACCTAAGTCCTTCCCCGGACATTTGTCGTTGTAGTCCATTTTGGACACAAATAGTTAAATGCCTAGCTTTTAATATAAGTCTTTTTTCTCTTCTTGCTAGACTCGAGACATCACTTGCGCACCCACGTTACACTTAATTGAAATGGTTTTATCCAAAATGATCACTTGTGCTGCTCAACCACTAATTCGTTGAAATGATTAATATTTAAATTAATCGGAGTGAGAAAATCAATTGATATCCTTCCCAAATTGGGGCTTACCAACTCCCCATCTTGCATCTCATATGCTCACATCCCTTTCATCCTCATCATCTCGTTGCTCGATGAATTTGCATGGATCTTTTCTCATATAAAGCTTAAGCAAGCAATGAAGACTTAATCTCGTTTAGGTCATCCAGTAGGGATTGCGCTGAAACCTTTCACCCATAAGAAAGCCATTACCTCACCCTTACTAAACACTACCCTTTCATTTCAAGATCGGCGTGCTTTGAAACCCGGTTTAGCCGTCATTTTTGCTCCATACTGAGAGAAAGTCCAAGCGAGCCCGAGAAGTTAGCTTCGAGAGTCGGCGATGCGCAAAATATCTCAAGCCATGAAGGAAGGACAAAGATAATCCTCAACTCCTCAGGAGGCTCTCCAAGTCAAATCAAAAAAAAAAAAAAAGAAGAACTCAAAAGTCCCCGACTTCTCAAGAAACTCTCCAATGATCAAAAAGGAGCCTGAATTCTCGCAAGATCGCAAAAAGTTGTCGATAGCTTGGACTTCCTCTCACCATTACCTTAAATCAATCCCAAGCCATCCTCTCGATTTTAGAGGATACTCCCATTACCCTCGCCTTTGGCCAAAGTCAAAAATTTGACCTCTCATTCTTAGAGGCAATCAATCTTCCCCGCCATAGATTTCCCAAACACATCCCTGCAAGCCAACCTCTCACCTTTAGAGGTTCGCCAAGAAAGGCCCAAATTGACCTCTCACTTTAAGAGGTCATAACTTCCAAAATTACCCAATGGCCGATCGAAGCCCGAAAACCCAGCTGCAATTCCTATCGATGCAATTCCTATCGAATAGCAATTTCATCGTAAAATCTTTAAGATCTAAATCAAATTAATGCTTCATTGCTTGCTTAAATCGGAATCTAATTCATCTTGGTTCAAAATTATCAATCAAAGATTGTGCAAATTCAAACCTGATGTGAGCATATTTCATTTCTCCTCACAAACACCTGCCGTGAATGTCCCACTGGGGCTTCGCATCCGTGTCTTTCATAGACACTCTAAGGGGATAGGTTATTCGAATCCCCAATCCTCAAAATTCCCAAAAGAACCTCAAAGTCTTGAATTTTCACACTCATTCTCTCTTCATTTGGGATAAGCCCGAACTACGGCGACCTGAGCTCTTCATAATGGAGGGAACGTAGGCAACCAGAAATGGTCCGGTCGAAATCACAAACAAATCTCAAAAAAAAATCCGGTCTCATCAAGGATCGTCCCTATACACTTTCCGAGCTTAACTCTCGATATCAGTTGGTTTTCTCCTTGTGATTAATCAAAATATTTGTTCATATCAGATTTAGGGATTGAATAACCCGAACATTAACAAAGGGTTTTAAGTAGCTTTGTGATCATCATGAATAAGACAAGTTTTCAAGTGTCTCGACAAGTCTTCTCTTTCTACATCATAGGAAAATAGAGCCAAACACTGTCTTTCTGTCTGCAGGGGCCTCCATACACTTTTCCACACCTTGTGATGCTTATACTCTCTCAAAAGAGTCAAACCAAAAGCGAGAGTGTCATACACAAATTCGGGAGACATTCCCACCTTTCAAAAGATATGCCCCTGCACGTAAGCATTTCCGAGTCTTGTCCAAGAATCGTTGACTAAGGTCTCGAAAAGATGGGTGCCCCCTCCGTAAGACTACTCTGAATTTCTTCACGCTGGGCTTTGCTAAGCGGTTCTCCTGTGTTCTCCCGTAGCAGCTCTTCAAGCTGGGGCTTATATAGTCATCTTTGGGTCCACGTTGGGTTCTTCACTACGAGATAGACTCGCCAAGTCGCCTCTTCAAAATCTGGACTTTGCCTACTCAGGATCCGGGGGCTTTGTCAAGGTGGTCTTTTGGGCCCGAATTTTATCAAGTCGCAAGAAAGAATTTCAGCTTCAGAACTTGGTACACGGCAGCTTCCCGTAGCATCGGAATTCAAGATCGTGGTTTCTCCCGCATTAGCAATTCCATCAAACCATTCTCCTGATAAGGTTTCGCCAAAGTCACACTCACCCAAATGAAAGAAGCTTCACTCGTATCAACGTGCTCCTAGAGCCTCACAAGACGCCTTCAAATGACCAAGAATGAGAGGGAAAATTTCAATCAAGACCCGGGATCCGAATCCAATCTCATCAAAATTGAGGTCCATGTGATACTATTAACAAAACCTCATCAACAGCCGCTGTTTTAATCGTGATCGAGGGCGCTCACCCCCCACTTGCTCAAAATCTGTTCCAAGCAGTCTCCATACCCATGCATCCCCACAAAAATCTCCCAAGGGCTCATGTAGCATGCACAAAACTTGAGTCAATAGGAACAATCCTAAGTGATTGAAGATCATAAATCATAATTTCCCTGCCAAAAGCTTAGGCCAAGTGCATCTTCGAAAGCAAGTAAATGCATCATCTCATAATCATTTTTGGTTCTATGCACGCATCCGCCATCATGAATGCCATATATGCATCTTCCTCTTCACTAACAAATGCAGGAATTCAAACGCAATCCCCCTTTTCGGCAAGGATGATCTTCACCAAAGACGACCTCAAATGGATGAAAACAGCCCCCAACATCCACAAACATATGAAGACCGCCTCCAGTGTCTACAAATCGGTCAGGGACACCAAGCTCTCCAATACAATTCGGTCAGAGACGCCAAGTTCTCCAATACAATTCGGTCAGAGACGCCAAGCTCTCCAATACAAATCGGTCGTGGACGCCAAGCTCTCCAATACAGCTCGGCCGTAGACGCCAAGTTCTCCAATACAAATCGGTCAGAGACGCCAAGTTCTCAAAATGCAAATCGGTCAGGGACGCCAAGTTCTCCAAATACAAATCGGTCAGGGACGCCAAGTTCTCAAATACAAATCGGTCAGGGACGCCAAGTTCTCAAATACAATGCGGTCAGAGACACCAAGTTCTCAAAAGCAAGAAGTCCCAATGTGAAGACAAGCTCAACAACCTCTACAAGGTTGACGATCACCAAGAAGATACGTACTCAACCAAACTCCTCCTTCAGTCAAAATGCCTCCAAAGACAAAGAAATCGTCGGCGTAAAACCGTCCCACGAACGGCAACCTAACAACTCTTCATCAACATCGCCCGTAGCCTCACCCTTCCTAGCCAGTGTAAGCACAAAGACAGTATGAAAGCATATCTTAGTCAACTACTTTTCTAAAAGAACATTATCATCAAAAACTCGGGTAACTCCCAAATACCGTCAAACCATCAAAGACCATCCCCAAAGAACTTTCGAACTACGTCCGTGCTTGATTCCCACTCAGATACGTAGGCAGCCTACCCTAGGTCCAGCCGCTTGACCAACACGGTCACCCTTTTTCCCGATAATCATCATAAACTCTAATCTTCCCCGCGAGAATGCCCTCAAACAAGCCTCCTCAACCCCAACTTAGGATCATACTCCCGAACTAGGTCCCCATTTAGGTTCATACTCCTAAACCGAAACCCCGACTTAGGATCATACTCCCGAACTAGGTCCCCATTTAGGTTCATACTCCCGAACCGAAACCCCGACTTAGGATCATACTCCCGAACTAGGTCCCCATTTAGGTTCATACTCCCGAACCGAAACCCCGACTTAGGATCATACTCCCGAACTAGGTCCCCATTTAGGTTCATACTCCCGAACTAAGTCCCCATTTAGATTCATACTCCCGAACTAAACCTCGACTTAGAATCCTACTCCCGAACTAAGTCCCCATTTAGATTCATACTCCGAACTAAACCTCGACTTAGAATCCTACTCCCGAACTAAGTCCCCATTTAGATTCATACTCCCGAACTAAACCTCGACTTAGAATCATACTCCCGAACTAGGTCCCCATTTAGGTTCATACTCCCGAACAAAACCTCGACTTAGAATCATACTCCTGAACTAGGTCCCCATTTAGGTTCATACTCCTGAACAAAATCTCGATTTAGAATCATACTCCTGAACTAAGTCCCCATTTAGGTTCATATTCCTGAACTAAAATCCACCAAAGGACCATCCATCCCAAACCGTCAAAGGGAAATCATTTCAAATCAAGGTTCGAGGCACCTAAGACGCCATCTCCAAGGTTCGAGGCACCTAAGACGCCATCATCAAGGTTCAAGGCACCTAAGACTCCATCATTAAGGTTTGAGGCACCTAAAACGCTATCACACACAACACTAGGAAAAGCGATAAAACGCAATCATCCCCTAATTCGACAAACCAAAACCATAGGGCGACTTCCCCAAAATAGTCAGATCATAGGGCGACTTCCCAAAAATAGTCAAACCATAGGGTGACTTCCCAAAAATAGTCAGGTCATAGGGCGACTTCTCAAAAATAGTCAGATCATAGGGTGACTTCCCAAAAATAGTCAGATAATAGGGCGACTTCCCCAAAATAGTCAAACCATAGGGCGACTTCCCAAAAATAGTCAGATCATAGGGTGACTTCCCAAAAATAGTCAGATCATAGGGCGACTTCCCCAAAATAGTCAAACCATAGGGTGACTTCCCAAAAACAGTCAGATTACAGGGCGACTTCCCAAAAATAGTCAAACCATAGGGTGACTTCCCAAAAATAGTCAGATCTTAGGGTGACTTCCCAAAATTAGTCAGATCTTAGGGCGACTTCCCCAAAACAGTCAAAACCTTAGGGTGACTTCCCAAAAACAAATGATTACAGGCGACTTCCCAAAAATAGTCAAACCACAGGGCGACTTCCCAAAAATAGTCAAACCATAGGGCGACTTCCCAAAAATAGTCAAACCATAGGGTGACTTCCCAAAAATAGTCAAGCCATAGGGTGACTTCCCAAAAACAGTCAGATCATAGGGTGACTTCCCAAAAATAGTCAGATCATAGGGCGACTTCCCAAAATAGTCGATCTTAGGCGACTTCCCCAAAATAGTCAAATCTTAGGGTCAAAGACCCGAACCACAACCGGCTTGATTCCTCTTAAGGATACGTAGGTAGCCTATCGCTAGGTTCAGCCACTGCACCAAAATGGTCATCTCTTACCCCCAAAGCAGAAGTTTCTTTCAAAGAAACGACTGCAGAACTCATCAAGGTTCGAGGCACCTAAAACGCCATCATCCCAGGGTCAAAGACCCGAACTACGGCCGGCTTGATTCCCACTAGGGATACGTAGGTAGCCTATCGCTAGGTTCAGCCACTCGATCACCTGATCATCCCGTCAAAAATGGAGCCTTACTCTTATCGACGACCCCGCTTCCTTCGAAAGCACCGTCGCCGAGGGGCTACTGTAAGTGCTCCAATTTGAGCCGTTAGTATTTTCGTTAGAAAATTAACGAAAGTTTTAACATTTCCAACATTTCTAACAAACCCTAACCTTTCTAACAAAGCAAGGGTAAAGTGGGCATTGCCATTTAAAGTTAAACCAAGAAAAGAATCTCAAAAAGCAAAAGAAATTGGAAAAATCCGAATTAGGCAAGTTGAAAAACAAACTGTAATTTTTTGAATAATATTCCTCCCCGTCCAAAAGCCAAAGATCAGTAGCGTATGAACAAAGGCACGCTTACGAACCCCTCCGCGCGGACATCTATGTAAATCACAGAGGGCTATAAATTAAACCCTCCTCTCTCGCCTACACAACACACTTTGCTCATAGAAGCCGCACTTTGGCGAAAAATAGGGAGAAAACAAATGGGAATCCTTAGATTGCCACCATTTTCTCTTGAATCTTTCCCAATCTCACTCCAAACACAAATCCAAACACCAAACCTTGATACTCCTCAAGCCAAACACCAAATCTTGATACTCCTCAAGTCAAATTCCAAGCCTAGGAAGATAGGGTGTCACCATTGGTAAAGCCCTCCTTCTCAAAACCCTAAAATCCTCTTTTAACTTCTTGTTCATCTTGTTCTTCTTACTTGGATCTACTTGATGTCTAGTTTAACTTAAGTTTTGACCCAAGATGGTCATCTTGAAGTTCATCTTCATGAATGACCATCTCAAATGGTCCACATTTTAAATCTCTAGTTGATTTGTCTCTTTAATTTCATTTCTACAAAATATCCCCTTTCCCTTTGCAAAGGACATGTTTAAACCCCATAAATTCCCCAAGGATGACTTGAATATGATAACCACTTAACAAAAAGTAGTGGTATCAAGTCTAGGGATGAAAATGGGGTGAACATAGATGCAAATCCCCCAAAAATCACATTTTCCCTCAAGAACATCTTGCTGTCCAGTAGCATTGTTCTGAGACCTCAGTCCATTTTCCTATTTTTTTGGACCCAGTAAAACTTGGAATTGGGTGTTGACTACAAAATACTTTTTGTATCCAACATCCAGAGCTTTCCAGACATATTTTTACTTTATTTTTTGTGTGAGTAAAACTCCCTTTTTCAAATTTTCTTTTAAAGGTCAGTTCATCAGTTTCTGGAAATCCAGATTTCATATATGAGATTTCCAGAAGGTTTTGGCCCCTCAAATCACCCCAAAAATGGAAAGTTCCTTTGCAGAAACCCTATTTAAGGTGTTCTAAGAAACTTTCATTCTCGGACTTTTCCCAGATTCTGACTTTTTGAAGCCCTAAAGTCCATTTAAAAGTCAAGGGTCAACTGCCTTTTTCATTCTGGCAGAAATAATTTCCAACTTCAAAAGGTCTTTTGAGTACCAAATTTCAAACCAAAAATCATCCAAAAAATCATGGGATCAGTTTAAAGTCTTCAAAAGAGATCCCAATTTTTGCTTTTCTCAGTTTCAAATTATTTTGGTCAAAACACACACACACACACACACAACAAAAGGATTTCAAATGTTTGGAAGACTCGTTTTTCGAGGCGCGCCGGGTGCACACTAACGTCCTTCCCGGCGCGTAACGTGACCTCCGAACCCAAATTTCTGATCTCGGGCATTTTTCAAAGTTTTGGCCCTCAAAATTAAAATGGCGTGGCGACTCCGTTTGATCACAAAAAAAATCGGGTACATCACACCCTGAGCGGCAGCTATCTTCACCAACCTTTGCAGCATCCTCAAATGCTCCTCCACAAAGGTGGCATAAGGAGTGGCGTGGTCAAAATAATCCTCCGCTGCTAACCCAGCCCTGTACCAGTCCCTCTCATCCTCTGACCAATCTTTAGGCTGCAGCATAAAAGGAGAAGGATCACGGGGAGTAATGGCACCCAAAGGAGAGACATGACCATGCTGCCGGGAAAACCGATCACCCAGGTATATCACATCCCAGGTCAAGCCTGTCAGCCACCTCCTCTGTCGAGTCACAGCCACGGCATCGCCCATCAGAGCCGCAGGATATCTCCCCCAAGGGTAGAAAGTCACCCTCTCATAGCTGTCCCCATTGATGATGGGCCTCACCATCTTGTTGTAACGACCCTAACCCTAGGCACTAATTTTAATATCATATTGTGTGCTTTTAATATTATTGTTAATATTATGTGTCCATTTTTATATACTTGATTTCTTATATTAGGATAAAATGATAAGGAAGTAAAATAATGTTCTAGGGGAAAATAATAAAAGTAGAAAATAGATAAAGAGTAAGAGGAGGTTAAATTGGGTAAAATAAATAAAGGGGAATAAAAAGGGGCTTTCATTTATTTAGGGTGAAAGCCTTGGATGAATAATTTAGGGAGGGGAACCAAATCCCTTAAAATCCTCCACTCTTACCTCCTAGTACAAGGACCCCCATACCTCCCATACCTTTCCCCTTACTCTCCCTCCTTCCTCCATACTCCTTCATTCTTCATACTTCATTTCCCTAGCAAAAACTCCATGGAAAGCTCCATTGAAGCCTCCTCTTCCCAAGTCATATAGATAGTTTATTTCTCCACCATTTTCAAGTTCAAGGGCATTTTTGAGGTTGGATCATCTAGAGGAATTAATCAAGCTAAGAAGATCATCTTTTTATCCCAAAAATCCTAAGGTAAGTTATTATGACTTCTTTCTAATTATTGCACATTTTATGTGTTAATGAAGGTTTTATGAAAAGAAAAAGTATATTGTATTTTTAATATGGTTATTTGAGTAAAATGATTATTCAAGATTTAATTGATTTTAGTTATGATATGGGGGCTTAAGTTGAAGGAATGAGGGTATAATGGGAGTAATATGTTAATGACTTGATTGGGGATTATTAGGATTTTCTCTTCTAATTAATGTTCATGAATTATTTGGTGTTGTTATTATTATTAAAATGGTTATTAGATGCTTGGAAACCTTCTTGTAGTTAAGAAATGGGTTTATGTTATAGAATGATGTGGTTGTTTAAGGAAGAGGATCAATAGTGTAAGAAAATGGATTAAGTAGATTAAGGAGGTTAAACTTGAATTATGGTATGAAATGGGTGGAAGATTTAGTGATGAATAATTTAGGTTTACATTATTATGGGTTTATTTGATTTATGATGATCCTTGTAAGCTAGGAAATCCTCTTGGTGTTCTTGAATATTGGGCTAGATAAAAAGAAAAGGAATTAAAGCTAAGTAGAAAGGATTAGAAATCTGGATGTGCTGGAAATCGCCTTGGGCGGTCGCCCATAGGGGCTTGTGCGGCCGCCCATGAGGCCAGTAACATCCCTACCTTGAAACCCTCTTGGGCGGTCGCCCAAGAGGTGTGTGCGGTCGCCCAAGAGGGCAGAAACTAGTATTCCTTTTGAAACCCACTTGGGCGGTCGCCCAAGTGGTATGGGCGGTCACCCAAGACCCCAGACCTCATTTTAAAGCTGAGCCTGAATTAGTTTGGTAAGCTTGATTCATCACTTATAAATGGTGACTCCCACTTGGTAAATTGAGCTTGAACCTTCATAGAGACCTTGTGATATAGAATATTGTCAGGAAAAGGGTTGATAAGCTTGAATTGTAACTTCACCAAAGTGATTCAAACTTGGGAAGTAGGACTTACACTTTTATTAATATTATTCGAGGTTGAGTAGTAACTTTGTAAGAATGGTTTACGGTTTAGGTTGGCCTTACTTGCTCCCATACCTTGGTGATTAGTTGAACAGTGTAGAGATTAAAATCACACTAGTGTGTTGGTTAGGAATGTATATGTGTTACATCAATATATTGTATCCCGATTGTGGATTATTTGGTATATGGTTATATTGTATCCCGATTGTGGATTATTTGGTATATGGTTGTATTGTATCCCGATTGTAGATTATTTGGTATTGTTATGTTGTATCCCAGTTGTGGATTATCTGGCATATTGATTATATTGCATCCCGGTGTGGATTATGTGGTTATATGGATACCTTATTTGAACTCATAGTCGTTAATGGTATTATGCATAGTGTATTAAATGGTTGTTGCACTATGGTATTGATTAGCATGAGTATACATTACCATGTTGTTATATTATGAGGCATAGTGTATTAAATGGTTGTTGCACTATAGTATTGATTTGCATGAGTATACATTACCATGTTGTTATATTATTATCCCTTTTTGTGGATTTATTTCAAGTATCTATTATGTGCTTGAACGTGTTGATATTCGGGGGTATAATGGAATTCAATCAACTATTGATTTGTTCTATAAGTGATTGAAGGTTCATTATACCTGTGACCGTTCCCCTCTGTGGCCACAGAGTGGGTGTGCTAACGACTGTATTGACCCAAAAAGCTTTACAGACCGTTGCGATTAATGATTAGGGGTATGCTTCTGTATTAAGCCTAAAGCTTTACAGTAGCGATATTATTGTTGGATACTCTGATATAGGTATCTTTTCTTATATGGATCTCTGGAGTATGAGTCCTATAAGAGGTGAATGTGCTGGAGGCAGTTCACCAAATAGAGGAGTTTCACTCCCACGTTGTACGACTTATTGTTCAGACGGGAAAGGTAAAATGAGGTAACGTAAGGTGTTTATCGCTTTCATAATGTGTTATGTGCTACCATGCTATGTGTTGCATCTTGTTTGGCATATTGCTGCATTCATAATAGCTTATTGAGATTTATTCTCACCCCTTCCCTTTTACTGCTTTAGATTGTGCTGAGACAGGTGACCTGAACCAGTGAGGCCGGGAAAGAGTTTGGACTCTCGCTTTTGGGACTTATCAGGATAGGTATATGAGTGGGTTGTCAGGAGTCACAATTAAGTTTTACTCTTTTACAAGTTGGAAGGAAAACTATTTTGTCAAACAATGTTATTTAGGATTTTCAATGTAATTAATCAAGTATGGTTATTAAAGTATTTGTTTAAATTTCTCCAAGTGGAGATATTATTATTTGATTTTGTTTATGGAAAATTTAGAATTGGTTTTCTTGTAAAGGCAAATAAAAGTTTTAAAAAATCTAAGATGGGTTTTCTTAGTTTGAGCTTCTCAAGCTCGGGACACGCGTTAGGTCCCGGGTTGGGGTGCTCACAGTTGGTATCAGAGCTTAGTTTAGAGGTCAAGGGTAGATGTCTAAACTAAGGGGGAATGTGTGGTAATTGACGCCGAGTGTTTAGTGCAGGAGTTTGTTCTAATGGCTGGAAACAATGATGACCAGCGAAAGGTTCTAGAAAATGAAAGATGTTTAAATTGTAGCCTTACAGTCATGGTATTTTAGTGATGAATTCAAATGGTCTTGGGTTGAATATGGAAAATGTTACAGGTGAGTTAATACATTTTACTTGAGTTGAAATTGTTAATTTAGTTGAGATATGGTATAGTGAAGTTTTGGTATAATCTTGATGTTAAGAAAAATGATTTAAGTATGTAGTATTATTTAGGGTTCCTTTTCATGAAGTTGGCTAAGATGTAAAGTTGTTGTTATATGAGTTGTACAATGCTATTATTATCGTATAAATGATTTTGGATAAGTTGACAATTTGTTTGGTGGTTAGAATATGAGAAAGGGGTTTGGAAATGAGTAGAGTAATAGTTTGATCAAATATAGGTGGTAATTGAAAGAGTATTATAAAGGTTAATATATGGTGGAGAGAATATTGTTGTGTGGCTTGTGATGTGTAAAAATAATGAAAATAACTTGAGTAGTGGGTGAATGAATATGGCAACTAGTGATAATAAGATATGATTTAATGTGGGAAGATAGAGTAATAGGGTTATAAGACTTGGAGACAGTATGTGGTATCATTTGAGAACTTTATGCTTAAAAATTGACTAAGTGGTATAGTTGTTGTTGAATTGTGGTCTTATATAGTATATGATGTATTAGGTGATATACATGGTGATTGTAGTGGTTAGTCAATTAAAAGGGCTTTAGAAATAAACAGGAAAGGGTGATTTTGGAATGAATGTGGTAAGGTTGATATTCAAAGTTATTGGGAATTATGTATCCATTTTAGTTAAGTTATAATGATCATAAAAGGATTTGAAGAAAGATTTAATAATAGCAATATTGTCTAGAGTAAAATGGTGTTGTAAAGTAAAGGCCTATGGTCGAGTATGTGTTTCGGTTCCAGGAGAGATAGATCCCTCAGGGGTCACTAGAGGTAAAATTCCCTGTCTCAGAAGTTAGGGGTTATATTTTATTGATCTTGTTTCATATCATTATGTGTGGCATAGCATGTTGCTTCTATGTGGCATACATTACTTGAGAAATTGTTTTATTGTTAGAGGATTCTGCTCTTATGAGAGAATACCTCGAATCTCCTTTGGGTTTGCCACGATGGTGATGTGGTTAGCTGGGCATGTATTGCCAGTTGATTTGGTATGATTACCGATGTGTAATTATGAAATATACTTGACCTGGATGGTTAAGTAGTTGTTGTGTATTGGTAGACTATCATAATAAATGAGTCTCCTTTTCTAAGCCTAATTTGCTTATATTAGTATTTGGCATAGATAAACCTTTACATGGTATTCTTGTTATATATGCATTAAAGGCAGAAAGTTTTGGTTAAAGATGTGAAGGATAATTAGTATGTGTTAGACTTGCATAAGAAGTCTTTCCAGAAGTTTTATGTGCTAGTTGTGAGTAGATGGTAATTGTGTTTCCATCCAGGTATCTCATGTGTTGATTCTAAGTATGGTAATCAGAATTTTAATCCTTATCTTGATGGCTTTATGATAGTTATGATTGATGATCTCCTTGGTTATTTAAAGTTATGAGAGGATCAATTGTGAGTTGTGTTATTTACCTTTAGTAGGAATTCATTGTTTGAGGAAGTGTGAGTTGGCTTGAGAGGATTCCAAATTTTGGGTTCTACAGTCTTAAGCTTGGATGTTACCATGGATCTAGCAAGAATTGAGTCCGTGATCTTTGGGTTGGCAAGTACTACCGAAGGAATTTTTAGGGAATTCTTGAGAATTGTAAAATCATTGATTTAGTTAACACTAAAGAATATATAAATGGTGTAGGATGTACTAAGGATGAATCATATGGATAGAGATGGAGAATAGATTGACTATAGGTCCAATCCTTACCTTACTTAATGGATGTGAGGACTTTGTGAAAATTTAAGTGCGTATTAAAGGAGAATTAGATGGTGATATTATGAGAATTGGGAAAGTAATAGCGTATGCTTCGAGGAAGTTGGCTTAGATAAACCGGAATTTTCTTACCCTCTACTCGAGAGTGGCTGCAATTGTTTTATGTGAGAACTTTACCTTTTGGAAGCTCTCTTGTGGAATTTGTTACCGATCCTAAGAGTTGGAGGATTTAGTTATTTAAAAGGAAGAGATTAGAAGACTATCTAGATTATTGAAAAATAGGCTGTGTATGGTGTGATGGACTTCCTTTCAAGTTGAGAGGTTAATTAACCTTAGCAAGTTTATGTAATAACAGTTTTTAGTTTAGCATTGGAATGGGTACTGTACAAAGCTTGATATGGACAAGTTTAATTGTATAATCCTTCGTGCGTATGGAGTTCTGCAGTTAAGGATGATTTGGCGGATTTGACTTATGTGGGAAAACTGTTGAGAGTTATTAGAATGATAGTTTAGGGAATTGAAATTCTAGGGTATTCGGGTTGTGAAAATGTATAGAAGAATCATGCCGTTAAGGAAACTAGTGAAAGTTGTAATTTGAGATTCGTGAGAGGAACCTTTGCTAGTCGATCTTTGAGGTAAGTCTTTTTAAAAATTCGGGACGAATTTTCTTTAAGGGGGAGTGAGTGTAACGACCCTAACCCTAGGCACTAATTTTAGTATCATATTGTGTGCTTTTAATATTATTGTTAATATTATGTGTCCATTTTTATATACTTGATTTCTTATATTAGGATAAAATGATAAGGAAGTAAAATAATGTTCTAGGGGAAAATAATAAAAGTAGAAAATAGATAAAGAGTAAGAGGGGGTTAAATTGGGTAAAATAAATAAAGGGGAATAAAAAGGGGCTTTCATTTATTTAGGGTGAAAGCCTTGGATGAATAATTTAGGGAGGGGAACCAAATCCCTTAAAATCCTCCACTCTTACCTCCTAGTACAAGGACCCCCATACCTCCCATACCTTTTCCCTTACTCTCCCTCCTTCCTCCATACTCCTTCATTCTTCATACTTCCTTTCCCTAGCAAAAACTCCATGGAAAGCTCCATTGAAGCCTCCTCTTCCCAAGTCATATAGATAGTTTATTTCTCCACCATTTTCAAGTCCAAGGGCATTTTTGAGGTTGGATCATCTAGAGGAATTAATCAAGCTAAGAAGATCATCTTTTTATCCCAAAAATCCTAAGGTAAGTTATTATGACTTCTTTCTAATTATTGCACATTTTATGTGTTAATGAAGGTTTTATGAAAAGAAAAAGTATATTGTATTTTTAATATGGTTATTTGAGTAAAATGATTATTCAAGATTTAATTGATTTTAGTTATGATATGTGGGCTTAAGTTGAAGGAATGAGGGTATAATGGGAGTAATATGTTAATGACTTGATTGGGGATTATTAGGATTTTCTCTTCTAATTAATGTTCATGAATTATTTGGTGTTGTTATTATTATTAAAATGGTTATTAGATGCTTGGAAACCTTCTTGTAGTTAAGAAATGGGTTTATGTTATAGAATGATGTGGTTGTTTAAGGAAGAGGATCAATAGTGTAAGAAAATTGATTAAGTAGATTAAGGAGGTTAAACTTGAATTATGATATGAAATGGGTGGAAGATTTAGTGATGAATAATTTAGGTTTACATTATTATGGTTTTATTTGATTTATGATGATTCTTGTAAGCTAGGAAATCATCTTGGTGTTCTTGAATATTGGGCTAGATAAAAAGAAAAGGAATTAAAGCTAAGTAGAAAGGATTAGAAATCTGGATGTGCTGGAAATCGCCTTGGGCGGTCGCCCATAGGGGCTTGTGCGGCCGCCCATGAGGCCAGTAACATCCCTACCTTGAAACCCTCTTGGGCGGTCGCCCAAGAGGTGTGTGCGGTCGCCCAAGAGGGCAGAAACTAGTATTCCTTTTGAAACCCACTTGGGCGGTCGCCCAAGTGGTATGGGCGGTCGCCCAAGACCCCAGACCTCATTTTAAAGCTGAGCCGGAATTAGTTTGGTAAGCTTGATTGATCACTTATAAATGGTGACTCCCACTTGGTAAATTGAGCTTGAACCTTCATAGAGACCTTGTGATATAGAATATTGTCAGGAAAAGGGTTGATAAGCTTGAATTGTAACTTCACCAAAGTGATTCAAACTTGGGAAGTAGGACTTACACTTTTATTAATATTATTCGAGGTTGAGTAGTAACTTTGTAAGAATGGTTTACGGTTTAGGTTGGCCTTACTTGCTCCCATACCTTGGTGATTAGTTGAACAGTGTAGAGATTAAAATCACACTAGTGTGTTGGTTAGGAATGTATATGTGTTACATCAATATATTGTATCCCGATTGTGGATTATTTGGTATATGGTTATATTGTATCCCGATTGTGGATTATTTGGTATATGGTTGTATTGTATCCCGATTGTGGATTATTTGGTATTGTTATGTTGTATCCCAGTTGTGGATTATCTGGCATATTGATTATATTGCATCCCGGTGTGGATTATGTGGTTATATGGATACCTTATTTGAACTCATAGTCGTTAATGGTATTATGCATAGTGTATTAAATGGTTGTTGCACTATGGTATTGATTAGCATGAGTATACATTACCATGTTGTTATATTATGAGGCATAGTGTATTAAATGGTTGTTGCACTATAGTATTGAATTGCATGAGTATACATTACCATGTTGTTATATTATTATCCCTTTTTGTGGATTTATTTCAAGTATCTATTATGTGCTTGAACGTGTTGATATTCGGGGGTATAATGGAATTCAATCAATTATTGATTTGTTCTATAAGTGATTGAAGGTTCATTATACCTTTGACCGTTCCCCTCTGTGGCCACAGAGTGGGTGTGCTAACGACTGTATTGACCCAAAAAGCTTTACAGACCGTTGCGATTGGTGATTAGGGGGAATGCTTCTGTATTAAGCCTAAAGCTTTACAGTAGCGATATTATTGTTGGATACTCTGATATAGGTATCTTTTCTTATATGGATCTCTGGAGTATGAGTCCTATAAGAGGTGAATGTGCTGGAGGCAGTTCACCAAAGAGAGGAGTTTCACTCCCACGTTGTACGACTTATTGTTCAGACGGGAAAGGTAAAATGAGGTAACGTAAGGTGTTTACCGCTTTCATAATGTGTTATGTGCTACCATGCTATGTGTTGCATCTTGTTTGGCATATTGTTGCATTCATAATAGCTTATTGAGATTTATTCTCACCCCTTCCCTTTTACTGCTTTAGATTGTGCTGAGACAGGTGACCTGAACCAGTGAGGCCGGGAAAGAGTTTGGACTCTCGCTTTTGGGACTTATCAGGATAGGTATATGAGTGGGTTGTCAGGAGTCACAATTAAGTTTTACTCTTTTACAAGTTGGAAGGAAAACTCTTTTGTCAAACAATGTTATTTAGGATTTTCAATGTAATTAATCAAGTATGGTTATTAAAGTATTTGTTTAAATTTCTCCAAGTGGAGATATTATTATTTGATTTTGTTTATGGAAAATTTAGAATTGATTTTCTTGTAAAGGCAAATAAAAGTTTTAAAAAATCTAAGATGGGTTTTCTTAGTTTGAGCTTCTCAAGCTCGGGACACGCGTTAGGTCCCGGGTTGGGGTGCTCACACTTGTAATCAAAGGTGATCCGGGTCTTCGCATTGAACTTGTCCCGAGCCTCACCTTTCCAGCATACCATAGCCGGGAAGATGGCGGGATCGCTCTGCTGGTTCCACGGAAAGAACCCGATCACCTCACAAAACCAAACATGCATGTCAAAACATAAAGGTTACCTCTCTTACAGATAGTGAAAAATCTTGAGGAAACAGGAAAAAAGAAAGAACATAAAGAAGAGTGAGAATACATCCAAAGCAAAGGAGAAACAGTCCAAAGAAGCAGCCTTATTCCGGCTGTATAGATACAAAGCAAAATAAAGCTCGGCCAATCCGACCTCGCCCCAGGAGATCTCCCCAACGGCAGCCAGATCATCCAAGAACCTAGCAGACAGATCATCGCCACTGTCCCAGAGTTGGCGAAGAGGGTGACAGATAAAGTCAACCATAGAAAAGCTCTCGCGAGCTGGTGAGCAGTCACGTCATTGGTAGCAAAACCCTCCATGCACCGAGGATCTCAATCTCCACAAGACGGGTCTCCATCCCTAGCCCCTTCGGACGGATGTCAAACCCCACATAGTCCCTGAACTCAGCATCAGAAATGTGGTCTCTCCAAGTAACAGGTCGATCGGTGAACTGTAAGCTTGTGATAGCCGTGAAATCGGCAGGGGTCACAGTGGCCTCTACCCAGCCCAAGTAAAAGTTGTGGGTAGTGTCCCACCAAAACTCAGAAAGAGCTAGGGTCAGCCCCTTACTCTTGTTCGTCACATGAACGCCTCTGATGATAGCCTCAACAAAGGAATGGAGACCCGTAGCCTCTACTAGCTATCTCGGGTTGTGACCATCCATCTCCAGGTCAGGCATCCTCGCCCACAAGTTCACCGCAATCTCAGCGGGTCCTCGAGATTTTCTCTCCTGCAGGTAAGCATAGCAAAGGTACGTTAGTCCTTCAACTTATCTCAAAAATATGCATATGTTCACAAAGTGTTGGACACATGCCAAAGAAAAGCATTCATAAGAGATTTTCTAGCATCATTTGCCTAGAACACGCGTTCTTCATCATTTGAAACGCGTCACATCGAGCACATGCTCTCCTAAGCACAAAACATCTCAGTTTTTCACAAAATATTTTCATACAAATTTAATCTTTCAAACAGGCATGTATGAATCATTTTCATCGTCCAAAATCTCATTCTCGCATCCATGATCAGGAGTTAACCTAGTTCTAGCACATGCAAGAAATCCGTCCCATTTTTAGCATTATTTTTCTCACTTTATTTTCAAAAAATGAGTCATACTCATATTTCTTCAAATAAATTGCACATGCATGATTACCTATATATTTAGCCCCGTATGTCAATCATCAAATCCATGTAATCATCAACAAAATCACAAAAAAATCCAAGAAATTCCCAAAATTCAAATTTAGCCCTAATCAATCAAAAATCAACCAAAATCGATGAAATTGAGCAAATCGAAAGTGCTTACCCCTATAGATTGTGGTTTCATTGACTTGTGATCCCTTTTATCGGGAAAAATTGAGAGGTAGGCACCGCAAAGTCATACTTTCGGTCGGTTCTCACAACTCCTGTCCCTCTCATACCTCGCGGCCTTGCCATAGATTACGCGTGTTTGGTGAGGCATAATGTGTCCGCCTTGGTCCATTTGAGCAGTAGAAACTAGAGATTTTGAAGACCTTGGCATTTCTCTCTCTCTCTCTTCTCTCCTCGACAAACAATGGCCAACAATGGCCACTGCCCGTTTTTCTTCTGTTTTAAATAATCTGGTGCGACGGAAGAACTTGCCGGGCGGCCTCTTTTTCTCCACCCCAAGCCGAGCGGCCTTATTCGCCTCAGGCTGAATTTACACTTTTGCCCCTGGACTTTCCAATTGAACAAATGATTCCCGTTATCTCCTAACGGAGTAACGTTGTCTCCCAAAAATTTCCGTTATCTCCAAATGAAATAACGTTTTCTCTCAAAAATCTCTGTTATTTTCGTCAGAAAGAAATAACGTCATCTAGCTTTAGCTCCCTCTATCTCTGTCAAAAACAGATAGCGCCGTAAGCTTTAGCAATTAGGTGATCCCTCAAAATGTTCAAACCAATTAGGTGATCCCTCAAAATGTTCAAACTAATCAGATGACAACCTCCAAATTGTCGAATTCCAGCTTTAGCTCCCTCTATCCCCGAGATAGCGCCGTAAGCTTCACTTTCCAAATTTAGCTCCCTCTATCTCCAAGATAGCGCCGTAAGCTTCAGATTTCAACTTTAGCTCCCTCTATCTCCGAGATAGCGCCGTAAGCTTTAGTTTCCAGCTTTAGCTCCCTCTATCTTCGAGATAGCGCCGTAAGCTTTAGTTTCCAGCTTTAGCTCCCTCTATCTCCTTAAAAGGAGATAGCGTCGTAAGCTTTAGCTTTCGTTACTTCCGTTAGAATGGAATAACGTCAGGTGACTCCTCCATTAACCGTCAAAAACTCCAAAGATCCTAGACCTGTTGCTTAGCTGTCTGACGGTGATCCTGAACTACGATTGTGGCTTGATTCCTCCGGAGGATACGTAGGTAGCCTTCCAAAGGTTCAGCCATCCGACCACATCAGTCACACCCTTCCTTTACCATCTCCTCAGTGGTGCGCGAACCTATTAAAAGGTCCAACCATTCGACCTCTTAGGTCACCTTCTCTCTTCCTTTAAAGAAAGGGACCTGTTTCTCTTCACCATTCCCCATCGGATTCCGAACTACGACCATGGCTTGATTCCTCCGTGATACGTAGGTAGCCTACTTTAGGTACAGCCAATCCGTCACACATGACACCCCTTTCCCCAGCGGATCCAGAACTACGATTCGGCTTGATTCCTCTCAGGGATACGTAGGTAGCCTTCCAAAGGTTCAGCCACTCGACCTCCTTGGTCACCCAATCCCAATCCATCTCGGCAGTTCACCAGATTGGATTCTCACTTTTATCGACAACCCCACTTGCTTCGCAAGTACCGTTGCCGAGGGGCTTCTGTAAGTACCCAAATTTGGCTCATGCCTTCCAATCTAAGTCTCCTAGAAATTTCCCAAACTTTCATTAAGTTTAGGGGCAATTTGGAAACTTTTCAATACTTTCTGAGCAAGGAAGGAGCTATCAGGAATAAGAATTCTGGATAGGACCTCGCTGGAAAAAAGCTTCCAAACTGTCACCTTACATGTTTCCAGAAACAAGCTGACGCGACAGGAGATTTGGCCCGGCGGCCTCTTTTGCCACAGGTATGTGTCGGGCGGCCTTATTAGAAGCACACCAGAAGCCTATAAATAGAGGCCTCCTCTATTCATTTTAAGAGACAATTTTGAGCACTTTTTCTCTGCATAAATTAAAGCTCGAATTACAGTCCCTAAAAACACACAAAATCACTCTCTTTCATACTCTAATCCTAATGGTACCTTAATCTATTCCTAATAGATATTGCCTAGGAAAACTCCCTTGGAAGATAGAGAAAAACCAATATTGATAATCTCTCCTTCCCTTACCCTTAATAAACTTCTATATACTCTTACTCTATTGTTACTTATTGTTTATCTTCATTTATTGTCATAAAGTTTTAATTTTTAGCAATGTAACTCAATATTTCCCCCTCCCCTACACAAATGACTCTATGGAGATCCTCTCCCTATGATGAACAAGATTCCACAAGTGGCTTGTTCTAGGGATGATCTACCAAATGAGGATATGAAACCCCTTTACATTCATGTATAAAAATGCAATCTTTATTTACTATATGTCATCCCCTTCCCTTGATCTAGTTTTTTCAAGAATTGTCCACCTAATGAGGTATTAAGGATATAGGAGAAGCCTTGAAGATCATCCTTTTACATTATGTTCTTAGATTAATAATACTCCTTGTATTTATATATTAAAAATGCAATATTTATGTTAATATTGTTTCTCCCCATGTCCCTAAAGTTGGAATCTTTCTCCAAGGATTGTCTAAAAGCCTCCCAAGGCATCAAAGACATAGGATGAACATAAAGATCCAATCTTTACATCCCATTTCCCTAGTCCCATGGTTCTTGAGCATTCCATAGTGAAAATTAGTGTAAAGACTCCATCCTTACATTAATCCCACTACAAAAATGCCATAATCTTTGTCCATTTAGAAATCAATGAGTCTCGGTCCCAAAATCTCCGATAATCACTTGAGACAAAGACAAAATGTCCCTACGAACCATCATTGTCTCAAGATGTAGGATTAATGGACAAAGATTCATTTTTTTCTAAAAAGTCTCATTCTTGGACTTAAAAACAAGTTCTTCGATCACATTTGACTAAAATCCCCAAGGAAAGTTAGATTAAGACATACCAAGGCTCTTACGCCTATATTGGTTGATTAATCTAATGGGAGGGTAGATAAGTCCCGTAATGATGATCATAAGTTCAAAGTGAGCACGGGATCAAAATCCCGAAAACACCAAAGTCCAATGTATCCCGAACTAAAACCTTCTAAAAATGGTTCTTACGTTCGGATAATGAACTTGGCACATCTTCTCTCTTCTCAAATCACACACACGCACACAAACAAGAACAAATTTTGGACCTTGGAAGACTTGCTTTTGCAAGGCTCCTTGGGTGAACGTCAAACGTTCTTCCCAAGAAGTAACTTAACCTCCGAACCCTTTTCCTTTTTTTCAAAGTTTTGAGGATAAATCAAAATGGCATGGCGACTCCGTTTTTCATAAATATGGTGTCTTCCAACTGAGGTGAACTCGACCCTTTTCGCATAAGAAAGTAAAATGGGGTAATTCACACCCGCGCAATGTTTTAAAGACACCCTCCTTTTTTTAAAGATGTTTTAAAACAAGACCTATTCCCCATCAGAGTCACCAACTGAAATTACCCGATCCCGGCGGACGCCGGAGCGTGTCGGACTTCGCTACTCTTTTGAGAGGTGAAAAAGTGTTTTAAAGTTTGGACGGATGAATTTCTTTGAAAAGAGTGTCGTCACGCCGTTTTGTTAGCCCAAAACATTGACAAAAGGCTTTTGATGTGAGATTTTTGAGTTCGCAGGTCACGTTACGCCTCGTGAAAAGATTTTTGTGCTCACTCGAAACGCCTCATATCTATAAGACTTTCTAAACCTTTTGAAAGTTGTGTGTGTGTGTGTGTTCAAAATCTAGTGGCCTCGTAATTTAAAAGAAAATGGAATAATCGTGCAGTTTTTAGAGAAAAATGTTTATTTTGATAAAAGGGGGGTTTAAAACAATTATGAAAATGGAGAAAACTTAAAAACTGACCAAATATTACAGGCTGCAAACTGATCCGTACGTACTAGTGTCCCTTTAGAAGGATGTCCGTACGAATTATGATATGCTGTAAGTTGTTTTTTTTTGTATCTCATTTAATTCTTAATCTTACTTTGATTAGACTTGGCAAAGAAAGGTGACAACTTCTGAATTGTCCAGAAAATTGGCCATAAAACCCAAAAAAGAGGGAAATGTCCAATCTTAGGGTTGACATTTTCAAGCATTAGGATATTATAACAATGGTGCTTTCAAGCTTTTCTTGAGAAACAACAATGGAAATTGTTTGCCTCAAGTAAAAAAAATGAGAAATCTTTTGAAGGTTTAAACTTGAACTTTTATCACATTTTAATAAGAAAGTGAAAGAGATGAAATTACATCAACATTGTAACCATAAATCATAATTCCTAGAACCATATCTTTAACATGAGTGATGAGTTTATCATTGGTGATTAGGGTTACTTGTATTATAGTAACGTTAAAAAAAGGGATCAAAAGATGATCTTAGCAAGTAAATACGTTCGAAAGTAAATAATGTAAAGACAATACATGAAATATAAACAAACCACTATCACCATTAGACCTTCATTTTTAAGCACATTTTGCATGAAAAAATCTTGTAGGATCATTTTGATGGTTTGGGTCTACAATGTACAAAATAAATAAAGACTACATTATAAATGGTATATTTAACAGTAATGGTTACTAATACATTAAAAGACTTGAAAATAAAAGATTAAACATTATTTAGGTTTTGGGAGTAGATATCATCAATATTGGTTCTTTTTTATCTTTCTAGTGTTTGATTTTATGGGAAAAGTATGTGATTTGCTTATGGTGATTAAGAAGGAGAGAATTATGCTCTCAATTAGACAGAATGTTCACTAATACTCACTATTCTCAGATTTTCTTGCCTTGCCTTGTGTTTTTTTTTTTTTTTGTTGGTGTTGGTTTCTCATGTCCTAAATGAAGGAGAAGGAGGGTTGTATTTATAGCCTCTGGAAATGATAAGGAGGTCCTTACGGCAGACACTTCATTTTGCAAGGTGGTCCGTGTGAACCAAAGTGCTGTGTCAGTATATTTTGACTTTTGTCATTCCTGCGAGTTCCTTTTAATGTTTTTATTGTACAAAAGGTCATTCTTTGCTTTGTTTGTTCAATTTGATCATTGAAAAGTCACGAAACTTTGTGATTACGGATAAGTGGACCCTCGATTTCCTTACCGCATGATCGGATGGAGATTGGTACAGATTTGGGCACTTACAACTGGTGACAAATATGAAAACGGATCTCACAAATTGAAATCTTAATCTTCAGCCTTCAACCCTTTTTCCTAAGAATTGATTGGGGGAGAGAAAGTTCTTGTAATAAGCTGTTAGGGAGAGGTGTTGGAATTTTTTAATTGTGTTGCCGCATATGTTGGAAGAGAGACTAAAAATGTCATGCAGTTTGTGGAGGAGAGGAGGGGTGGGGAAGTTCACAAACAGTTGGGGTGGAGGAAAAAATTAAGCCGTCGGATCTTTTTAGAAGACTCAATCTTAACCCATATTTGTATCGGTGGTTACTTTAATTCCCTATTATAATATAGATTTTGTATTATTCTGTAATAATATTGCATACAAGATTATTCATAATATTGTATACTCATATAATACAGCATTGATGATGACAAGTGGCGCCGACGATCATTGATCGGATTTCGGCGAGTTTTCGATGATCGGATTTCGGTGAATTTCAGGCAACAGTATAACAGTTGACCATTGAGGATGTTATATCAAAATTTTTAAATGATGAATAAGAACATATGTGTCGTTTAAATTAATAAAGAATTCGAGGAGAAGTCATTTATCGTAATAAAAGAAGGAACTTGTTGCGGGTAAACAATTTACAACCATATTTTGTCCTAAAAATTAAGAGTCGGAGGTAGACATGTCCAAATAGAACCAGGAATCGACGGAGCCGGCGGGTAGAACCGAAACCGGGAACCAGCGAGAATCGGGAACCGGGAACCGCCGGATCCGGGAACCGAACGTAACCGGGAACCGGATTGAAACGGTTCGAATACGAATCCACCGTATTGGGAACCGAGGAACCGGCGGAACCGGGAATCGGCGGTTCCGGAACCGGGAACCGGAACTCAATGCAAGTTAAATGTAATATTTAGCATTTATTTAACATTTATTTAGTATTTGTACTTGGAGTGTAGTCTTGTTTTAATTAAATTCTAAAAATATTATTAGAATTTTTATTTTATCTTTAATAATATACTGACCAAATCTTGTCCACTTCTCATTCTTTCCAAAAACATACTCCCCAAGTGAAAAAAAAAAAAAACAGATTAGTTAGCGTCTTTACCGTCTTAAGAGGTTTGGATTAAAAAAAAAAAAAAAGTTAGATGGTGATGGAACCGGTGAAACCGTTGGAACCGGAACCGGCGAATAGAACCGAAAATCGGGAACCGAATTAATATGGTTCGAATACGATTCCGACTACTTGAAAACCGAAAACCGAAACCGAAACCGAAACCGTCTACATGTCTAGTCGGAGGTGCCGAAGGCAAACAAGGCTTATGGTGCGTTGCTTAGCGTAGCTGCTGAGTGTCCGACTGAGCAAGATAGAGCTTAATCAAATCAAAGCTGAATTCTCGCGAGACATTTCACATTCAAATCCCTTCAATTCATGCAATGTTCTCTGTAACAATTATCTCGCCAAATCCCTCTCTGTTTCACACACCTTCCTTCCCAGACATTCAATTACACAAACACAAGAACCGCTTCAAACAAACCAAGATCTCTAACTCTAACAACAATTTCAAGAATTTTCAATGCTTTTCAAACGATTCCGATATCTCTCTAAGTTATTCATCTCCTCAAGAAAACCCAGATGGTAATTATGTTTCTATTGATGATACTCCTTCGACGTCGGCCACTGCTGACTTTGTTGAAGACTTTCGAGTTCTTGCTGGTTACCTTCAGCGGTGTTATAGTGTTAGAGAAGTGGAAATAGTGCAGGCAGCTGTTGTGAAGTCTGTGGACAGATTTGGGGCGTTTGTGGGTAATAATTTGATAAGCGCTTATGTGAGAATGGGGAGATTGGTAGAGGCACGGGAAGTGTTTGATAAAATGACTGAGAGAAATGTTGTTTCTTGGACTGCTATGCTTTGTGGGTATTTGAGATATGGGTTTGAAGATGAAGCTTTAAGATTGTTTTTTGATTTGCTAGAGGATGGGTATCGGCCGAATTCTAAGACATTGGTGTGTGTTTTCGATTTGTGTAGTAAAAGATTAGATTTTGACCTTGGCAGGCAACTTCATGCTCGTGTAGCAAAAGGGAATTTCTGTAATGTAATTTTAGATAGTGCTGTAGTACATTTTTATGCGCAGTGTGGTTACCTAACTGAAGCATTTCGTCTATTTGATCGGATGGAAGAGCGGGATGTAATTTGTTGGACAACGATGATAACTGCCTGCTCACAAAATGGGTGTGGGGAGGATGCTTTTCTGCTGTTTTCGCAAATGTTTTCTCATGATTTTGTCCCAAATGAGTTTACTGTCTGTAGTGCTTTGAAGGCTTGTGGCAATGAGAAAGCATTGAGCTTTGGCAGGCAATTGCATGGAGGCGTGGTTAAGAAGCTATTCAAGAATGATGTTTACGTTGGGACTTCGTTGGTGGATATGTATGCCAAGTGTGGGGAAATTAAAGATTCTAGGATCGTTTTTGATGGAATGAGGAGGAGAAACATGGTTAGCTGGACTTCCATTATAGCAGGGTATGCTCAGAATGGCTTTGGTGTAGAAGCTATTCATCTGTTTCGGGTTATGAAGAAAAGAAAGATATCTGCTAATAAGTTAACATTGGTAAGCATCCTTAGGGCATGTGGTCTTGTTAGGTCTTTAAAGACAGGTAAAGAAGTCCATGCACAGATAATTAAAAATCACTTTCAAGGCAACATCTACTTAGAAAGCACTCTGATATGGCTCTATTGGAAATGTGGAGAGTACTCTGCTGCGTGCAGTGTCCTCAAAGGGATGACCGTAAGAGATGTAGTTTCTTGGACTGCAATGATCTCTGGCTGTGCTAACATTGGGCACGAGTTTGAGGCTCTTGAATTCATGAATGAAATGTTGGGGGAAGGGGTGGAGCCAAACCCTTTCACTTATTCTTCAGCTCTAAAAGCGTGTGCTAAATTAGAATATGCCGGGCAAGGGAAATCGATTCACTCGTCTATAAGCAAGACTCGTGCTTTATCAAATGTGTATGTAGGCAGTTCTTTAATCAATATGTATGCGAAATGCGGATATGTTTCAGAGGCAATTGAAGTTTTTGACAGCATGCCAGAAAGGAATTTGGTAGCATGGAAGTCTATGATTATGGGTTATGCAAAGAATGGGTTTTGTGGAGAAGCTATAAAGCTCATGTATCGAATGCAAGGGGAAGGTTTTGAGGTGGACGATTACACTCTCTCCACAGTTCTTACTACACTTGAAGATAGCGAGTCAGATACAGAGCATAGTACTGTTTGCAGTCAAACCGACACTTGAGCCAAACTAAAGTCCAGTTTTTAGTTCAAAATTCTGAAAGATATCTTAAATGGGAAGCTTATGTTAGCTACATATTGAACTACAGAGAGACAAAGAAAAGGGTACATAATACATGGTAGGCACAATTGAAAGCTGGTCAGATTCTCCAATCCTGGTATGTCTAAGCGTCCTGTCAGATACTACTTTATACCAGAGACAACTACCTATCCTCACTGAAAAAGAAAGATAGTATATAGTAAGAATGTGATGTTTTAGCAATTGTCCTCCTTATTCAGGCTAATTTCAATGATTCTCCAGAATCTTGCCAAAGGAATCTTTGGAGCTAAGTCAATTGTTATACGATGAAGATGGTGTATATCCATTATCAATGATGCAAATCTATTGGGTTTGTAAATAGGGAAATCCTCTCCTATCCCAGTTTGTCGTTTCAATCTTAACCCATAAGTCCATAACTCTTTCCTTCTCATTTCTCCCACAAGATACTTTTGAATTGATCTAGTCATGTTACATTCGACTAAATATGGCCTCAGTTCCCTCTTCAGAATACATTTGGATCTCTTTGTTTGGACTAGTTGTCAATGCTTGGAGTTGAAGAATGAAGGTTTCTAAAAATTCTCAATTTGTCGGGCTGACCTGGAAGCAAAGTTGAAGAATTTGGGTGTACTTCTCAAAGAATAAAACTAGGGGCACAAAATAGTCACAAAATCTTGCTCACAAACTCGTAGGTATAATGATTTTATTGGTGTTTTTAATTAGAGTGTAGCGGGTCTACTATCGATACAACCATTAAAATATCGCCAACTCATTTTGAAGCAAGATTTTGTGGCTTTCTTTTGTGCCCCTAGCATTGCTCCTCAAATTAGCTCAAGAAGATAAATGAGGTAAGATGACTAGGCTAAACCATTGGGAGCAACACAGGTATGTATAACTATATGCAAATGCAAATGCATGAGCAACAAATGGAGATACATGCATATGGTATACTCCCTCCGTCCCACGTCATTGTGAACCATTTTTTCGGACACAATAATTAAGAAATATTATTAAGATAATGAAAATGTGTGGTAGGAAATGAAGAGAGAGGATGAGTGGAGTTAATAGTAGGTTGGTTGAATAAATTGTATGGTGGAAAATGAAGAGAGAGAATGAGTGGGTGGGGTAAGGTGAATATAAAATAATAAATTTATTTCCATTTTGGGCAGTTTGCATTCACGCGACTACTAAATTAAATAAGCCAGATTCACGCGTGGGACGGAGGGAGTATACAAATGCATATTTATCATGAAGCCACTTGGTTTCATTTTTCTCCCCAAGTGAGGAAAAAAAAGTTGGTTCTTTGGTTCAATTAAACTCTGCTAGTAAGATGTTTGAATTAAGGAGGGAATAGAGATTCTGCACCATATTAATCATTTAGTTGGAGTTACCAACAGTGTAACATGGTGACCTAACATCAATAGAAAGATTCAAAGAATTATATTTGCATGTGAAATGGTGAACCTGGTATTTGTTATAAACTCTGATGTTTCCTCTAGTTATATGGTACAATTGTCAAAACATAAGTGCATATAATTGTGAGCATGCCAAGTGAACCAAGCAATCCCACACTGGTCCAAAAGAAGTGTCTGGATCAAATTTTATTAGAAAATGTGGAATACCCAATGAGGATAGAGTTTGTAGGCTGATTGGTCCACATGTGAAGTTTTTATTTGACCAAAATTACGACTCAAGGACAGAGTGTGTGTTAAACTTCTTTACAAGCATCGTACTATTTTGGAATTTTTGGATTTATTTTTTATGTTTCTGTGCTTTAGAATTAGAGGTAGTGTGAAATGAAATGAAGTTGATCTTGTTTCTAACTTGTTCAATTGCAATCGAACTTTTATAAGCAATTTATATATGTGTTTATTATCGTATATCCATGCGTATTATTCAATTATTACCGATTAGCCTATTTGATGCTACCAATTACCAATGGAAACGGGTTTGCAACGGTGGTCCGGCTCAAGGATGAGGGCGGTCGGATATCTGGCTTAACTCGATCCTCTTGACCTGAGAATAAGAGAGAAAACCGTTAGCTCAAAGCCGAGGGGGGGGGGTCCCCGGCGATGAGGCTCCGGCGTGAGGATAAGAACACAGTGATGGGAGATAAAGCTATGGAGTATGAAAATTGGCTTGAGTTAGAGTGACTTACCTTCTGCCTTGAGGGAGAATTCCTATTTATATGAGGGAGAGGTTTGGATTATTATCAAATATCAAGGGGACACGTGTTCGTACCTCATTGGCGGAGAGTCCTTTTGGTTGGAATAGTGGGGAGCAAATCTCTGTTGGGACAGAGATCATGGGAGCACTCTCTGCCATGCAGAGGGAGTGGAGTCGTTGGTGGAGATCTTTGTCGGGGGACCACTAGGATGGTCGTCATATTCCTAGGGGGACCATTCTAGGCTACTTGGGGTCACTACACGTGGAGAGGTTGTTGATATCCGTGGGGGGAATCATCTGCTAAGTCGAGGAGGGATCATGGGTTTAGTTGGATAGGTAGAGGAAAATGGATAGAATCTCATGGGGAAGGTACATGGCGCGGTATGCTCTTGAGGGATTGGTACAAGGGGTTAGGTGGGAAAGGTAGGGAGTATGCGGGTGTAATCTCATGAGCAAACCGCCTATTGCGGTATGCCCCAAAGGGCATTGGGGGTGTTGAGTTTGGTATATGGGAGATGGGTGATGTGCTAAGGGGGACACAAGGGAGGATGACACCGCATGGGCAAGATGGTGAGGACAAGGACAAGGGAGGAAGGCGGTGTGAAGGAAATTACATAGGGGAGGAGGACAAGAACATGAAGGTGGAATGAGAAGGAATTTGGTTGGGAGACGGCGATATGACTTAGAGGGAAACCGCCCTAGCGGTGTGAGGGAGAGGGACCTGAAGGCGGTATGAGGAGGAGGGCATGAAGGCGGGATGAGGGGAGAGGGACATGTAGGCGGTATGAAGGGAGAAAGGATGTTGGCGGTTTGGAGGGAGAAAGGATGTTGGCGGCTTGGTGGAGAAGGAGGTTAGCGGTTTGGAGGGAGAAAGGTTGTTGGCGGTTTGGAGGGAGAAAGGAGGTTGGCGGTTTGGAGGGAGAAAGGTTGTTGGCGGTTTGGAGGGAGAAAGGAGGTTGGCGGTTTGGAGGGAGAAAGGTTGTTGGCGGTTTGGAGGGAGAAAGGATGTTGGCGGTTTGGAGGGGGAAAGGATGTTGGCGGTTTGGAGGGAGAAAGGAGGTTGGTGGTGTGAAACTAGGAAAGGAGAGTGGGGATGCGGCTTGGTACAAACCGCATAGGCGGAATCAATATGGGTGGGTAAGGAGGAAACGGCATTGGCGGTTTGGCTTGCCATATTTGTCTCGATCCGATTTTCTTGGAGTAGTTCCGGTCTGATCTTGAGCCTGAGACTTTGGCTCATCAGTAGCCCCCAATTTCTTAGCTTGATTATTTATGATCGAGTTGAGGAGGAAATAGTATGACCACGTAGATCGACTTTTGCAAATCTTTATCGGTTTGCTATGGTCACTTAGACCAATTTTTGCAAATCTTTATCGGTTTACTATGGTCACTTAGATCAATTTTTGCAAATCTTCATCGGTTTGCTATGGTCACTTAGATCAATTTTTGCAAATCTTTATCGGTTTGCTATGACCACTTAGACCAATTTTTGCAAATCTTCATCAGTTTGCTATGGTCACTTAGACCAATCTTTGCAAATCTTCATCGATTTGCTATGGCCATTTAGACCAATTTTTGCAAATCTCTTTGTGGTTTACTATGGTTACTTAGACCAATTTTTGCAAACCCTCATCGGTTTGCTATGGTCACTTAGACCAATTTTCGCAAACTGTTATAGATAGTCATCTTGGCCTTGGCTTTTCACTGCTATGGTTGATTGAACCGATTTTGGCTAAGTGTTTATGCATCATGATCACTGGGATCAATTTTTACTAAGGACCTGAGCCCTATTTTTAGTCATATCACCACTGAGGCCTTGGGGTTTTGTTTCATCACTCGATATGCTTGTGGTGTTCCTGCTAGCTATGACCTCCTGAATCAATAGTCGCGAGCACCTTTATCGTGGCCATTCGATACCCTTTTGCTATAATCACTGAGATTAATGTTTGCAAGCATTTCGATTTTTATTTTTTGGTATCGTTACAAATGCTATAACTTCATGAGTTAATTTTAGCAAGTGCGGCAGTGCTATGGTCGTGTTTGACCAATCTTGGCAAAGCGTTCAGGCCTAGTTATTCCTGGCCTTCGATTTCCATGAGGAACCGTTTCGCAAACCGCTAGGGTCATTTGGACTGATTTTCGCGGAGTGCGTTGTTTTTAGCTTGTTTGTCTTAGGCCCATATCAGCTGAGATATGTGCGGTATGGACACCTTTGTTAGGATACCGCGTGGAATAACATGTGTAAAGCTTTTGGAGAGACATCGTAAAAAATGTGATGGAGAACATTTTCAAATGGAGAAGGCATCAATTTCATTAAACTTTCAAGGAGAGTGGAGAAAAACTACTACAAGCTTGAGTCTTTAGGGAAAGCGGCAAAACATTCTACCGATGCAACATTCTACCGATGCTACATCTTTTAGGGAAAGCAATAAAAACTTACTAAAGAGGTTCATAATGAATTGTAGCCCCTAGTGGCAAACCATCTTCATTCTTCCTTCCACAATGTTTCTTTTACTTGGAATTTTCTCTTTTTCAATTTGCTCTTCCTTCTTTCTTTCATCAAAGAGAGTTTCATCCTCATTGATTTTTACCACCATTTCAACGTCCTGTCCCAAGGGCTTGCATACCGCAACTTCATTGTCATCGGAGATTATTTCCACTAGAATTGGCGATTTGAAAATTTGACACTCCCATACCATGGGGTCTTCCTTCTGGTATTCCCATATCATTGAATCTTCCTCCTCCTCTACTTCCAAGTCGGCGATTATTCCGATCGTGCTCCTGGAGGAAGTTTGAGAACGGCTAAGTGTTACTTCACGATCTGGCTCATGGATCGTTATGCTATTCTTGTTCTTCTGCATGGTGATCATTTTCTTGAGGGCGTCAACGGGCTCACTCTTCAAGCATCCAATCCCTTTGGGAGTGGGAAACTTTGCCTTTTGATGAGGAACGGAGACCACCATTTTAAAACTCTTCATGAATGGTATACCTATAATGACATTATAAGGAGATGCCAGATCTAGGACCATGAAGGTAATCATTTCGGATCTGATCATATCGCCGTCTTCGGCAAAGATTAGGATATCGATGGTGCCTTTGACTCTAACAGCATGGTTTGTGAAACCTTCCAGCATTCCGGCGAAAGGTGCAAGGTGAGCTTCTGAATATCCCATCCCTAAGAAAGCTTCATAATACAAAATATTGTGGGATGCTCTCGTATCAACAAGGATTCTTCTGATTTCTTTTTCTGCGGTATACAACTTAATGATGATGGGCTGATCGGCATGCCCAGGCGACAAAGCCAACTCCCTCCTACTGAAACTGATCGTTCTCTCCTCCTCTAGGGCATACGCTGGCATATTGAAAGTGTGATTTAGGCTGTAAATTTGGTTACGGAGTTGGGTGATACTTGAAATTCTTTCATTGATCACGTGAATAACCGTGCGGCTTCCTCCTTCCCCTTGGCGCTTTTCTTTGTCTTCTCCTAGTTTGATCCCTTCTAGGAAACCATTTAGGAGTCCTCGATCTACCATCCTTTGCAAAGCCCTCTTCAAGTGGAAGCAATCTTCGGTGTCATGCCACGTGTCTCTATGAAACTCACAATACTTGTTCCTGTTACGTCCTCCGCTATACTTGGTGTCCATCAGTCTAGGGGTTGGCATGTCAACGAGCTTAAGGATTTCGGCTCTAGGCATATTCAAGGGAGTGAACACTTCTTCCTTAGTGGGTTCGTTTCTATCATGAGGTCTCTGTGTGTTCCTTTCATATCCTCTGTGAGTTCTTGCATCATGCTCCACAACTTCAATTCTTTCCTTCCTAACTCTTCTGGAGTCCGAACCTTCGCCTTGGCCATCAATATCTTCTCCTCCGGCGTACCCCCTAGCACGCTCGTACAACTCTCCTGAGGAATTGGGGGGACGCATATTCAATTCACTTATGAGGTGGGGAATGGCCAAACCGGCATTGAACAACATAATAATTTCTCCATCATTAATATCTGCTATCTGATCCGCCAAGTGCCTAAACCTTGTGACATAGCTGATGACCGATTCTCCTGACCTCTGCCTAATTTGACACAACTCCGATTTGGCGATGGGGAAAGCTCCCGAGGCACTAAACCGAGTCATGAACTTGGCTTTGAAATCATCATAACTATTAATGGAGTCAGATGGGAGAGCCATGAACCACTCCAGAGCGTGACCGATGAGTGTGCTAGCTAGAGCTTTGCATAAGATGGGATCATCCTTTGTGAGTAAGGACATCTTAACTTCGATTTGTCCAAGGTGGTTGTTTGCTTTGGTTGTGCCGGTATAATCTGGCAAGGTGGGAATCTTGATCTTGGGGTTTGGTGGAGCTTCCTTGATCCATCTTGTGAAGGGTCGGAGGAAAGAGTCTTTTTCTGGCTCATCCTTCTTGGCGGTTTCCACTTGGGCCAATCGTCTCATTATCTCCTTTTCCCATGAACTTTCTCTACGACTCCGCTCTTTTTCTGATGACTTTTTCTTCCCCTTTCCTTGGAGGGGCGGTATGCAGAGTCATAAGTTGATCCGGTGTCCTCATCCCGATAGGAGCACTCGTCTTCATGCCATTTCTTCTTCCGATCATCATGATGGGAATAACCCTTTAATTTCTCCTTGTGCGTGGTTTCCTCTACCAAGCTCTTCTTGGGTGGAACCATGGAATCATCCCGATTGGGGCGTTGAGTTTTTACATAGGCTACGCTCTCACTCTTGATTTTGACGGGAGAATGAACGCTGTTCGCGAACTTGTGAATTTCATCGGCGGCAAAGAGCATCTGTGGTTTCCCTAGCTCTTTCAAATGTTCATTATTCGACAAGATTTTAGCATACATCAAGCTTTGTTGTTGCAAAAGGGCTATCTCCATTTCTCCCTGCTCTAGATCAACCTCTCCTTGGGGTACTTTAGATTGCTCTCCGACGGGTTTCTTGGCATTTCTTCCTTCTTGATCCTCCTTATGCTTAGCAGCCGCAGCGAGCTCTTGTTCCTCGTCATTTTCCGACGAGGTATAAATGGTGTGTAGGTCAACAGACTTTGCCCTACGATGGTGAGTTTGATGACGTTCAGATGGTTTGGAGGGTGGGGTTTGAATTTCTACGGTGGATTTGAGGCGTCTTGATTTAGGCAAACCAAGAAACTCCATAGCAACAGAAAGGAACAAGAGTGTTTTGTTTGAAGAATGTGAAGGAAAAGTCCAGATTATGAGTTTCTGGGCAAGAGAAAGAAGACTCAGGTAAGAAGAATGATGAATGAACGATTTCCCGGCAATGGAACCAACTGATGCTACCAATAGAAACGGGTATACAACGGTGGTTCGGCTCAAGGATGAGGGCGATCGGATATCTAGCTTGATTCGATCTCCTTGACCTGAGAATAAGAAAGAAAACCGTTAGCTCAAAGCCAAGGGGGGGTCCCCGCCAATGAGGCTCCGGCGTGAGGATAAGAACACAGTGATGGGAGATAAAGCTATGGAGTATGGAAATTGGCTTGAGTTAGAGTGACTTACCTTCTGCCTTGAGGGAGAAGTCCTATTTATATGAGGGAGAGGTTTGGATTATTATCAAATATCAAGGGAACACGTGTTCGTACCTCATTGGCAGAGAGTCCTTTTGGTTGGAAGAGTGGGAAGCAAATCTCTGTTGGGACAGAGATCATGGGAGCACTCTCTGCCATGCAGAGGGAGTGGAGTCGTTGGTGGAGATCTTTGTCGGGGGACTACTAGGACGGTCGTCATATTCCTAGGGGGACCATTCTAGGCTACTTGGGGTCACTACACGTGGAGAGGTTGTTGATATCCATGGGGGGAATCATCGGCTAAGTCGAGGAGGGTTCATGGGTTTAGTTGGATAGGTAGAGGAAAATGGATAGAATCTCATGGGGAAGGTACGTGGCGCGGTATGCTCTTGAGGGATTGGTACAAGGGGTTAGGTGGGAAAGATAGGGAGTATGAGGGTGTAATCCCATGAGAAAACCGTCTATTGTGGTATGCCCCAAAGGGCATTGGGGGTGTTGAGTTTGGTATATGGGAGATGGGTGATGTGCTAAGGGGGACACAAGGGAGGATGACACCGCATGGGCAAGATGGTGAGGACAAGGACAAGGGACGAAGGCGGTGTGAAGGAAATTACATAAGGGAGGAGGACAAGAACATGAAGGTGGAATGAGAAGGAATTTGGTTGGGGAGACGGCGATATGACTTGGAGGGAAACCGCCCTAGCGGTGTGAGGGAGAGGGACCTGAAGGCGGTATGAGGAGGAGGGCATGAAGGCGGGATGAGGGGACAGGGACATGTAGGCGGTATGAAGGGAGAAAGGATGTTGGCGGTTTGGAGGGAGAAAGGATGTTGGCGGCTTGGAGGAGAAGGAGGTTGGCGGTTTGGAGGGAGAAAGGTTGTTGGCGGTTTGGAGGGAGAAAGGAGGTTGGCGGTTTGGAGGGAGAATGGATGTTGGCGGTTTGGAGGGGGAAAGGATGTTGGCGGTTTGGTGGAGAAGGAGGTTGGCGGTTTGGAGGGAGAAAGGTTGTTGGCGGTTTGGAGGGAGAAAGGAGGTTGGCGGTGTGAAACTAGGAAAGGAAAGTGGGGATGCGGCTTGGTGCAAACCGCATAGGCGGAATCAATATGGGTGGGTAAGGAGGAAACGACATTGGCGGTTTGGCTTGCCATATTTGTCTCGATCCGATTTTCTTGGAGTAGTTCCAGTCTGATCTTGAGCCTGTGACTTTGGCTCATCACTATTTACTATTGAAACGATCAAAGTTATTCGCGTATTATTGATTAATTAAATAAAATAATCAAAATGGTTAATAAATGACCTATTTACCCTTGTTTTGTCCCATTTGTTTTTCCTAAAATCCAAAAATGAAACTTTTTATACATTATTTTGTTTTTATTGAGGTTACCCCACCCAATTAAACCCAAATTTACTAATTAACCTTATTAATTAGGCTTAGAAAACCTAATACTTCCCTCAATAATCTGAAACCTTCGTCCCTTTCTCTCTCTATGTTGCCGATCCCACAATTGAAGAGCACAAGCTCCATGAAGAACACAAGCTTCACCGGTGTCTTCAATCACCACCTCACTCCCTCGTTCTATCTTCTCTCTCCCTCCCTCTTTTCTTTTCTCTTCATCCGAACCAATTAATTTGCTCAAATCCAAATCGGAGGAAGTTGTACCGGCGCTGGTTACATGAGATTAGAGTGAAAAACAACAGGGAAAGTCGGACTTGGGATTGGAGCACCATTGATGTTGAGGTCGCGAATGGATAGAGAAGTGTCAAGAGTGGGGCCGGTAATGCGACGCCGAAGGAGAGAGGGTTAAGGCTGATTGATTTGGGGACAAGAACGGAATAACTAACAAAACCCTTTTCCATTCTTTTTTCTGATTTTAGGTTTGGGTAAAATAAAGAGAATTGTTATTCACCCCCACAAATTTACTTAATATCCCCGCATTTATATATAAAAATTAAAACTACACCACCATTATTACTATTTTATCATTTTAAACCCTTCAATATACACCCTCCTAAACTATCAAAATACACCCGACTCACACCCACACCCACACCCACCCATGTTCAATTAAGTTAACCCTTTTTAGCATTAAATTACCGGACAACAAGAATAAAACCCACAAATCTACTCTCCCAACTGTTCCTCTTTCTCAGAAAAATTCATCGATTCGGCGGACCTTAATTACAAACAAAGAAAAGCCTGCATTTATCCCTTAATTGATTCGTCGCTGCCAAACCCAAATTTCTAGAGAGAGAAAGAAAGACAAAGAACCCATTTTATAGTGTGTGTGTGTGTGAGAGAGAGAGAGAGAAAGAAAGAGAAAGGGGTTAAGGAAGGAGATGATGGGATGGAGGCAAAAACACCGTCTCCTTCCTCTCTAATTGCAGAACAGCAGCCATGAACAACAACAAAAAATCGTCACCTTCTACCTTTTCTGCCTCCAACCCCATTGGCTATACTTACACCCTCACCTTCAACGGCCGCTGAATTCCATCTCCACCTTCAACAGCCCATCATTGATGTTCATCAAAGATTTGAAATTTCATACAATTAGCGGTCTGTAAAATTAGGGTTTAGTGGGAGTAAAAATTTAATGAATTTTGCGGGTGTATTTAGTAGACAAGTAAGTAATATGGAAGAAATCCAATTTGCGGGTGTACAACATCGTAGTGAAGGATAATAGAGTCATTTCAATTAATGGCATTTTTTTTTTGAAAATTGTATTGCGGGGGTATTAAGTAATTATGCAGGGGTGAATAACAATTCTCTAAAATAAACCTTAAACTTGGTTGTAGAGAAGGAGGTTGCATTGAGAGAGTGAGAGAGAGAGGGAAAGGAGAGAGAGAGCTGTAGAGAGAGGATGAAGGATTTAATTGAATTTCCATTGAAATTGATTCAAGAAAATGTCGATTGTGATTAATTGAAGGATGATAATTGAAGAAGGTGGTGGCTGCGGTTGAAGTTCGGAGGGGATGTGTGGTTGTGGAGGAAGGAGAAGTAGTAGACTTGCCCAGCCGGTTTAGACCGACGGTTTCGATTCTGAACCGGCGGTTTACCAAACCGCCATCCCTTGAACTGTAACCGGACCGGTTATGAACGGTTCCGGTTCACGGTTTGGACCGTCTGTACCCGTTCCGATTTTGAACCGTCATTTTCAAAATAAAAAATTTATTTTTTGTGCGGCCGCCCAAAAAAGGCCGAATGTTTTGTGCGATCGCTCAAGCCAGTTATGAAAAAAATTAATTTTTAACAGTTTTTGAATAAAAAAGTTAAATTTTTAACAGTTTTTTCAAAAACAATTAACTTTTTAACAATTTATGTTAAGTTCTATAAAAAAGTTAACTTTTAAAAAAAAAAAATTGGATAAAGAAGACTATTTTAGACTTTTATTTACTACATACATTTTTTGCAAAAAGTTATATAAAAAAAGTTATGAATTTTGAAAGAAATAAAACTTAACTTTTTTTAAAATAAACGAAAGTATATAAAAGAAAAAGGGACGGTACCCTTAAATTTTATTAATTAAAATAAAATTACAAAGAGGGGGGCAACCAATCTTACCCTTTTATAAATAAGAGGGGACATTTAGGAGTCTTTACCTCAACCTAACTATTAGAATTAAATAAAAATAAACCTAATCTAAAGTCTAATATATAAAATTACAATTAGCCTAATCTAAAGTCTAAAGAGCGGCGTAGTTCAATCGGCTTCGCTTTCCGATGTATCTTCATTAAAGGTCTCCTCCTCCTTGGAACTACTTCTTTTATCTTGAAGTCGTAGTTCGACTTTATGTCAATCGCCAAGCACCATTTGATATTCTAAATATTATGGAGACAACCTTGACCTTCATCGGACAAGACACATCCTCCTACACTAAATACTTCTTCTACGGCGACGGTTGAGGCGGGAGCGGCTAGGATCTCCTTTGCTATCAAGGATAGAATAGGATAATTGTTTGCCCTTCGTGCCCACCACTTTACAATATCAAATTCTTCTATAGGCTCAAAAGAAGTGATTAAATAATTTTCGAGTTCAACATAAATGGAGCCACCTCGTTGACATTTTTGACTTCTAGAACTAATTAAATTATCTATAAAGTTAAAGGGATCGCTATCATCGTGAGAACTACTACCACCTACATTTTCACTACTAGGATAAACGATATTACCAAAAAGATCATAATATTCTCTATAAAGTGCATATACAATATTTTTAGTCTCAGTTACAACGTCTTTTGCCTTTGGGATAGGTCTATCTAAGTTAAAATCAATGCCGGTGGGAAATAGATTCTTATAATAATATTCAAGTATTTGTTCTAAACCATCTTCTCTTATCCTAGGATCTAATAGATTAGCTACTAAAAACAATGGGGGAATGTTCAAAAAATATTTAAGCCATTTTGTTCTCATCATACTAATACATTCACCTAAAATTGGACAATCTTTAAAATGCATAAATATATAACTAATTTTAGCGGCGTGTTCTAAAACTATCGGTGAAGTGGGATAGTAAGAACCGGATAATTGTACGGTAGCCTCTTTAAAAACTTTCAAAAATTTTTTTAAATTATGACAAACGTCCCATTGATGAGGCAATATTATAGTAGAATACTCTATTTGTTGAATAAAATGACACAATAGTTCATGAAAATCATAAGAGTCGGATAATATTTTATAAGTGGAATTTCATCGATTTGGAACATCTAGGGAAAATCTTTTAGGTGGGATATTATTTGTTTTACAAAATCTAATCCACAATTTTGTTACACTGTAATTTCTCATTACATAAGCAAGAACTTCCTTAATTGGGGCTACATGTTCCTTTAAAGTTGATAAACCATCTTGCACACACAAATTTAAAATATGACATATGCACCTAACATGAAAAAAATTACCACCAATGGATGGTTGACAAATTTCAATGAGTGATGGTAAACTAGCAGTATTATTAGCAGCATTATCAAATCCAATTGAAAAAATTTTGTGAATCTTGTAAAACTCTAGCAATTTTGTTACAAATATTTTGAGCGTTATGAACAGTATCAAAAGATTTATATGCAAGTAATAGTTTTTGTAATTTCCAACTACTATCAATCCAATGACATGTAATTCCTATATAGTTATGAGTTTGCCAATGATCACTCTATATATCGGCACATATAGATAATTTCTGGGGTAAATCTTTAAACGTATTAATTAAAGTTAATATCCCTTGTAGATATTGGGCTTTAGTATCACGAGTACTTGTATTTTTATTAATTTCTTTAGCCGCGGGATTTAAACAAAGTTGTGTCATATTAGACCATAATGTATCATTAGCAAAATTAAAGGGTAATCCTTTAGCAGCAATATATTTTGCCATTTCTCTTCTATACATTGCATTATCAAATTTAAATAATTGTGAAGACGTACCTTGTGAGGATCCCGTAAATCCTTGTAGTTGTGTTTGATTTTGGGCATCTCCAACTTGATCGGAGTGCTTTGACTCCAAGTGTCTTTTAAATGACCCATAACCACCTCCATGGGTAAAGTAAAATGTGGAAGTGCAATAGTTGCAATAAACCGTGTATTTGTTGGTACCTTCAATTGGCACTTTTGTAAAGTGCATGGTCATGATGTCGGACCTCCCCGTGGTTCGACCTCCTCGACCTCGGATTTGACCCCCACCTCGCGCTTCACTTTAGGTTTGAGTGGTTTGAGTGTTACTCCCTTGGGTATGACCACGATCACCCATTGAAAATGTTGTATCAACTTCCTCATCGCTCAATTCGAGCGTTTCATTTGGTTGTACATTAATATTATCCCAAATGGAATCATCAACGGGAAAAAATGGATGCGAAGTTGGATTGCTAGTGGTTGCCTTCTTCTTTCCCCTATCGCCACCGGCTCCACGGGATGAAGACATTTTTTTGTGTGTGAAAAAAATGGAATTATGTAAAAAAAATGGAATTTTGTGAAAATAATAGAATTATGTGGAAAAAATGAAATTATGGAGACTTTGAGATAATATAGAGATTGAGAGAATGAGTTGAGAATGGTGTGAAAAAAATGAAGGGAGGGGGAGGGTATTTATAGGTTGGAAAATGGAGAGAAAAAGTTTAAATTTTTTTTTTTTACATTTTAGCCCCTAAAACGGCTAGAAAGCCGTTATCTAACGGGAAAGTAACAGCAACCGTCGGATTAGCCTAATCAACGGCCCAGATCAAGTAGCCGTTATCCTCTGAACTGCCGGTTAACCGCCGGTTCCGATTCACGGTTCCGGTTCACGATTCAGGAACCGCCAGTTCACCGATTTTGAAAAATAAAAATCGTAACCGGACCGGATAACCGACGGTTCGGTTCAAGGGCGGTTCACGGTTCAGGCGGTTGCGGTTTCTCGCCAGTTCTTGACCGGTCTGGTTCCGGTCCGAACCGACGGTTCTGACCGGTTGGGCAAGTCTAAGAGGTAGTGGTTGAATTGGGGATGGTGGGAAGAGGATGGGTTGGGGGGAGAGGGGAGGCTAATAAAAATAAAAAAATTGAATAAAAAAATTCATTTTTGTATTTTTTGAAAAAACAAATGAGACAAACAAGGGTAAATGGTTCATTTATTAACGATTTTGGTTATTTTAATTAATTAACGAATAATATGTAGTTACTTTGATTGTTTCGATACTGCAAAAGTCAATATGTAATGCTCCCTCCGTTCCTAAAAGATTGTCTTGTTGTACATTTTACAATTATTAAGGAAGAGCTTCACCTTCTTGTACCTTAGTAGATTTGCACTAACATTCATACATAAGTTTAGAAATGAAATATACTTTTTGGGATAAGTTAAAATGGCAAATGGGATAATCTTTCAGGGACGGAGGGAGTAATTGAATAGTACAGTCATATAACAATAAATTCATTTATATATCTTACTGCTAAATGTATACTCCCTCCGTCCCATTACAAGGAGGAAAATTACTGTAGACGCGTAGAATAAGGAAAAAAATAATGATATAAATGTTGTGAGTGTAAAAGTAAAATAGGAGAGAGAATGAGTGGAGGGAATAGTGAATTATAATGGTGTTGTGAGTATTAAAATAATGTAGGAGAGAGAATGAGTGGAGGGAATAGTAAAGATTCCTTTCCATTTTAGGAAGTTTGTGGTTTGTAATGGGACGCCCAAAAAGGAAAGTTTGTGGCTTGTAATGGGACGGAGGGAGTAAATAATATCGTCATCCCTAAATCTTGCTTCTACAAGCTAAGACACCCTCTCTTATTCTAATTCTCAGATCCTATTAGAGCAAAAGCAATTGCATTAATCATTTGCTCCTCCTCCAGATCAACATTTTCATACCGGTGCTCCCTTTGTACATCTTGGGAATGCCGCCCAACTGCGACTTTCTCCGGTAGAACCAAACACCGGCAGAGAGGACAAGTTGGCGAATCATGAATAACTAGCCACTTATCAATGCAATCTATGTGAAAAACATGTTTGCAGTTTTTCAGCTCTCTCACCTCTTCCCCTCCCACATATTCCGACACACAAATCGCACACTCATCCAAATCTTGCCTAGATTCGCTCCCAAGAGTATATCTTGAGGTGTTCTTTTCGATTGATTCAAGATACTTGTTTGAGGTTAAACGTTTGTAGGTGTCACACAAACCGAGAACAACAAGTTGCGTGGATCTAAGTACTTCAGGAAACAGCATGGTCAAGAATTCGGTCAAAGAGCTCATATTTAGGTTTAGGGATGTGGCAAATATGTAAAGTTTGATCAAGTTTTATTTGAATGCTGATATTTGTATATGTATTTATATGTATGTAAATATTTAATGGGTAATTTTTGATTCAGTGAGTGAGGATGTTGTGAAATTTTAAGGTTCTTTGTTTGTTTGGATTGACGTTTTTGAGGTGACAATGGGAAAGTGTGTGTTTTGTTCATTGAATATATACTTGGCTTAAGGTTTTTGGTTCAAGTTCACGGCCATGGCCATTGTATGCTGCCATGAATCTAAGGGGCAAAATGGTGAATTCAGTGTGTATGTATACGCGTACCTACTATTGAAGGACATAGGAAGCTGGAAATAAAATTAATATTGACATACAATAATTAAATTAATTATGATCGCTACAACACAAACTTTGGCCGCATTATTTAATGTCTATACAACTATACAACTGAACTGCATAATAGTTCAACAAAAAAAATTGGGATCTATACGGTAGTTCAACGTATTCAACAATTGTGATTAAATCTCTTTCGGGTGATCTATGTTGATAGAAATGGGGTGTCAAGATTACACCCTTGATGAACTATTCCAACGGATCAAAATTGGACTTCTGTGATTGCCGGCCTCGAACCCAACTAGGGGATCTGAAAATTGCTCCTCCCATTGGTTGTTCAGTGCTTCAGCTGGTCGATGGTTAAAATTTTGCCACATATTTTCATTTAGGCTCCGTTTGTTTCGACGTAAAATATTTTTTGGAAAACGTTTTCGGAAAATGTTTTCCTGTAAAATGTTTTCCTGTAAAATGTTTTACGAAGGTAGGGCGTAAAATATTTTACGGAGGAAGGGTGTAAAATGTTTTCGGGTGTTTGGTAAGAAAAATGTTTTTCGGAAGGACGTAAAATGTTTTATTAAAAAAAAAAATTTTAATCATTTTTTGTAACCACCCCACCCACCCACCCCCCACCACCCCAATTTTTTTTTTTTTATAACCGCCTCCCCCCCACCCCCACCCCCAATTTTTTTTTTATTTTTTTTTGTAACCGCCCCACCCACCCCCTGCCTACCCCACCCCACCCCACCCCCCACCCCCAATTTTTTTTTTGTAACCACCCCACCCACCCCCTGCCTACCCCACCCTACCCACCCACCCCCCACCCCCACACACAAAAAAAAAATTGGGGGTGTATGAGGTGGGGTGGTAGGCAGCGTGGAGGGCCATTACAAAAAAATTTGGGGTAAGGGGGTGAGAGAGGCGTTACAAAAAAAAAAAAAAAAAAAATTGGGGGTGGGGCGGTTACAAAAAAAAATTGGGGGTGGGGTGGGGTGGGGTGGGGGGGTGGGATTGGGTGGGTTGGGGTAGGCAGGGGGTGGGTGGGACGGTTACAAAAAAAAAAAATTAAAATGGGTGGGTGGGGTGGGTGGGGTGGGGTAGGCAGGGGTGGGTGGGGCGGTTACAAAAAAAAAATTGGGGGGGGGGGTGGGTGTGTGGGGCGATTACAAAAAAAAATTATTATGTTGTATCTTGTGAAATATGAGTTGTACATGAGGGGCACCATTTTTCGAAAAATGTTTTACTTAGGACAAGGTCAGTAAGTCGTTTTACTTAGGAAGGGCGTAAATGTTTTCCGGAAAACGTTTTCTCCATTTTCCGAAAAATAACCAAACAGCGAAAAACGAGTTATTTTCCGAAAAATATTTTCCGGGGGCTCAACCAAACGGCGTAAAACAAGTTATTTTACGAAAACAAGTTGTTTTACGCCCAAACAAACGGAGCCTTACTTTCAATATTCCCACTCTCATAGGGGACAAAACCCACTTGACAATAGTAGTAAAAAAAAAAATTAAACCGTCATAATTTAAGGTTTTTATTTGTTTTATTTCATAAAATTGAAAATGAGACTCACTTGCTACACTCACGTTAACATTAAACTAGAACTGAGGCAGTGGCGGATCCAGCACTTTTTCTGATTGTGGGCCAAAAATTTCAATGTTACAGTTCATGGTCGTTGATATATAAAAGCATTTTCGTTCTAATAAATTAACAAAGTTTTATCTGAAATCACACTTAAAACTATTATTTATAATCTATGATATTGCAATTTTTTAAGAATATTTGATGCTTTCAAGAACCAATCAACTTTATTTGACTCTAGAATTATGAAATTGAGCATTAAAAATTAGAAAATTGAGTATAACGAAAAATCCCAAAAAAAATAATTTTAAAGTAATTGTAGTAATTTGAGAATGAAATCATGAAAATTTCATCCTCAAACTGCTCCAAAATTACTGTAAAATTAAAGTAATTTACGATTAATAAGAGAAATTAGTGGCGTTTGTGAAAACTTGATCAACAAGAATAATCTTTATTGGAGCCTTTTTTCTAGAAAAATTGAGTTTTTTATTAATGAATGGCTTAATCCATTTTAAGAGTGACAATTGAAAGTGCTAAAATTGAATTTGGTGGAGTTTGAATCTCTAGCATCTCTCATATGTAAATGGACATCGGACGCCGGTTGAGATAAAGCTATTTGGCATTAGATCTTTAAAAACGAGAGAGAGTGAGAGTGAGAGAGAGACCGAGGACTCAGAAGAGAGATACCTTTCCAAACTTGAATGTCATTATCATCTTCAACAACCCGTTTGTACATTGATGAGTGCAGAGAGCGTGTGTGTTTTATTTATTTACTTTAGATAAGTTATTACTCTCTCGGTTTCATAATAAATGACACGTTTCTAAATTAGGAACAAAGTTAGTCCAATTTTACTATTGTACATATTGGTAAAACACACTCATTGAAAATATTAACAAGTCAAATATGATATTTATTATGAAACAGCGAGAGTACTACCTCCATCTCAAATTTCATCCCAAAATAAATGTTAAAATACACTTTTAATCAAAGTTAAGTTCGGGCATTCATTTTGTTTGAGAGAGAGTGTGTGTGTTTTGTTTGATTCTTTATTTTTTATTTGTTTTAAACCAAGAAGCTTAAAAAAACAAAAAATTCAGTGTGCGCACTCACCCTAAGAGTATGCACAGTGGTGAGCGAAATTTTCGCTTATCGGATGAGCGTATCTGGTGATTGAGCGAACTTTCTCTTACAAAAACTGATATTCAGTAGTGGTGAGCCAAATTTTTCGCTTATCGGATGAGCGTATCTGGTGATTGAGTGAACTTTCTCTTACAAAAACTGATATTTGGTAGTGGTGAGCCAAATTTTTCGCTCATGACATTTTTATAATTAATAAAAAAAAATTAAGATTAGCTATTTTATTTTATAAATTAATGATATAAATTAGTTTTTTTACTCGTCCACATTACAAAATATATAATTTTTTTCATTGTATTGCATTTTCTTGTAAATCAAACACTAACAAATTAACATCATTTTGATATCTAAAACATTAAATACATGAAAATAATAACTTAACACATAATTTACATATGAAAACAAAGTATGGTAATAGTAGATAAAATGCTACATATAATATTAAAAGTTATTGATCGCACATATATACTCAATCAAATATGCTTGATAGCCATTTATATGGTTTTGTTTTGTAGATCTCGTTTGCGTGCTGTGTATTCGGTGATAATGTTTTCAACATGTGAAATTTCGATCGTGTACGTGAAAGTATCATATTGATCAATTCAGGTGTACTTTTTTCCCCTTCCCTTATTTTTGAGTTTGTACGCCCAAAACTCACTCGAATTGTCATAGTTTCAATATCAATCTTGTTCGTTTTCAACAATCATATTATGTAATATGATGTAAGCTGTCATTATTTTACCAAGAACTACCTCACTCCAAGCGAGTGACGGCTTACGAAGTATTGAACAAAATTTTTCCCGAAATAAAATCTATATAACGATATACGTCTTTTCTGCATATGTCTCTTGTCTTTTTGCAAATAATTTGTATTTTTCCTCTATGAGGAGGGCAATTGAATTGATGAATGTAGTCCATGGTGGATAGATGTCATTTGTGAGATAATATTCTTTGTTGTATTAATTGACATTCACTTGAAAACGAACATGCGCGCCACATTTTGGATCGTTAGCCAACATTTACTCGAGTCAAACTTGATTTAAATCATATCCGAAATTGTTTCGTAATTATCGATATTCAAAAACTCAATTATTTTTTTTTAACTTAAGCTTAAAGAGAGAAAGTAGAGAAGAAGAGGTAACAATAATCTATATAATATTAGACTCTATTTATATGCTAAAAAATATGAACTTTTTTGATATTTTACATAAACTATTTTGTTTGGGGTAAATCAAAATGAAGAAATAAATATTTAATCCGTTTTCAGTTTACTCACAATTTTGCTCAAAATGTGAGCGAAACAGTTTCGGTAAGGAATTTGAGTGAAAATTCGCACACAGTTAAACCAAGGGAAAATTACTGTTGGGTCCTTCACCCCAAGTCAAAAGATCAATTAAGACAAGAATTTTGAAATTTAACCAACTAATCTGACATCATAATCAAAATTCCACCTAGTCCTTCCCTACCCAAACTATCCCTTACCCAAAAATTTAAAACTATCCCCTCTCTCTCTTCTCTCACTTTCTCTCTCTACCACCCCTTCCCCTTCCCCTTTCCCTTCCCCTCCGGCGACCTTCCCTCCCTTCCGGTGACCCTTCCCTTTCCAACTCCGGCGATCCTTCCCTTTCTAACTCCGGTGACCCTCCCTTTCCCACCTCCGGCGAAACCTAATCCTAAGTCGTAATGATTATCTTCATGTTGACGAATTGAAATCCTGCAACTTATTGAGATTTTTTGTGAAAATTTTGCACTCTTCGTCTCAGGTACCGTCATCCTCCTGCTTTCCGCCTCCATAAATCACCACCCACCACCACCAACACCACCCAATTCTCCATTATCGCCAATTGATCATCATCTCCCAGACATGCATCTCTTCAGGTTCGCCGCCAAGCATTCTTGAAATTGCAACCTTCTGAAATTGCAGCCAAGCATTTTCTCTCCACCACCCTTCACCACTGCTCCCTTCTCTTTCGCCGCAAGCTCGCTCACCCTTTCGTCTTCTCTCCGCTTTCATATAGAAAAAGCCCAGATTTTGAAAATATTCTTGGGGTTCTTCAAATCTTCTTTTTTGGGTGAAAACCCAAAAAATTGAATGAGTGGGTTTGTTTAGTTTCGAATCTGGTATTGTAATGTGTATGTGGAGCTTGAATTTGGTTTTTGGGGTTTTAAATCAAGGTTTTCAAATCATTTGGAATTTCAAATCTGGGTTTTTCTTTCAATTTTCCAGAAAATTAAAAAGTGTATGTGGAGCTTGAAATTTGTTTTTGGTTGTTAAATTTCAAATCTTGAAGTGTTATTGATATATTTTCAAATCAAGGTTTTCAAATCATTTGGGTTTTCTAAGTGTAAGTTATTGCCTTTTCATTTAACATGTAATTCTTCAAATGATGATGTAATATTCTTGGTGCAAATAAAGTGAAATGGATTTCATTGAATCAAACCCAAAACTATTCGCTTATGTCAGTTGGATTTGTTGTTGGATAGGTTTCAAAGGTGGTTGCTTTTGAAAGATGAGATTCGAGTCGTGCGAATTTGATTTGTTGTATCGATTATATTGATGTTGTGCTTATCAAATATGTCAAATAAAACAACTGTGAAGTTAACTAAAAACAATTGTGAACTTATTTAATATATCAAATAATTTCATAAAGTAGCAAAAATATAGACCATAATAAAAGACTAAAAACAACTATAAATTAATAAATATGTCAAATAATCTCATAAAATTGTAAAAAAATAAAGGTCATAAAATACTAAAAATAACTATGAACTTAAGTAAAAATAAATGTTAACATAACAAATATGTCAAATAATCTCATAAAATTGCAAAAATAGAGGTCATAAATGACTAAAACAAAAGTGAACTTAACAAAAATCAACAGCGAACTTAAGTAAAAACAACTGTGAACATAACAAATATGTCAAATAATCTCATAAAATTGTAAAAATAGAGGCCATAAAGGACTAAAATAACTGTGAACTTAACAAAAAACAACAGTGAACTTAAGTAAAAACAACTGTGAACATAACAAATATGTCAAATAATCTCATAAAATTGCAAAAATAGAGGCCATAAAGGACTAAAACAATTTTGAACTTAACAAATAGGTCAAATAATCTCATAAATTTTCAAAAATAAAGGCTATAAAAGACTAAAAATAACTGTGAACTTAACTAAAACAACTGTGAACTTAACTAAAAATAAATGTGAATTAAGTAAATGGTAGTCATTTTCATGCAGAAATTATGAATTTAGCTAAAATAACTTTGAACTTCGCTTAGTTGTTTTTGGAACAAATGTTAAAAATAATTGTGAACTTCTCAAAACAACTGTGAACTTGAAACAACTGTGAACTTCTCAAATTTGCTCCAGATTATATACTGATGCTACTAGTTTGATTCGTATTGACGATACGAAAACTACGGTGGTTTCAGATTTTTTTTTCTTTTACTTCTATATCTTAAGATATTACATTTTAAAGTTTTGAGGAAAAAAAAAAGAAAGAGAGAGAAAGAGGAGAGAGAAAATGCTGACAAGCTGAAAACGCACGTCCGTTCATGTCATTTAATTGAGTGACACAAGCGTAATTTTCATCAATTTACTAAAAACACGCATATTTATCAATAACTATAGGACCTGATGGTAAATTTACAAATTATGCGTCCTTAACTATCGTTTTTATTAGGATAAGGAATGATTTGATAACCGAAGCCAATTTTCGTCCACCAATTTTAAAAAAAAATCACTTGGTAAGCAAACAATTGCACAGTCCAAAGTAGTACCGCCCCTGGACGGTGAGGGAGTATATGGGGGTGTTTCGTAAATAAGAGTAAAAGAAGGGTTAGCTTGCGAGAAATGACTTGACTATGGAAGAAGTTCCCGCTTCCGGCGTTGGTCTCACTCCCTCGCCGGCTCGCCCCCCTTCCACTTTCTCTCTCTTTCTCTTTTGTCAAACACCCTAATTCACGACCGTTTCATTTTCTCACTCCCAAATTACTCCAATAACCGCCATTTCTCCGTCACCGGCGATCATCCGATCGCGTCCTCTCTAATCAATCGTAGATCTGTAAGTTTTGATCTCCTCTTTAATTACTCGTAACTTCCCTTGCCGGAATCGTACATTGAACTCGCTGCTTATTACGTTCAATTTTTGAAACTTTCTGTCTTCTATTGCATGAACTATAACATGATTTTATTCATCTAATTGACTTTTGTTTCTTGTACTGAGCCTGCTACCATGTTGATTTCTTGAATAGATTTTCATTTACTTGTTTCTGAATACCTTAGGTCGAAATACGCTTCAGTTAGTACTTAATTTAGTGCGATTATTGTTTAATTTTTAGTGTTGTGCATTGATGATAAATGTTGAACTCTTTGTAGTTTTGTGGATGCTTGATTCTGGAATCTTGGTTATTCAGTTTCATTCTTGGTTTTATTTAGAAGTTAAATTTGAGTATGAATGATTTAGTTTTCTTTCTGAACTCATATTGCTTTAGAAAATAGAAGAATCATAGATATATTGTGAATTAGCTGTTTTATTACTAAATTTCAGATTTATAATGTTTCTTATTGGAAGTTGCATTTGACGATGTTGTAGAAGAAAATGACATAAACCGAGTCTGTCTGCACAAGTGTTGTTCCATGTCATGCACTTATTCTATTCCTTCAAATTAGAAGGGTTCTTGAATATATTTTTTTGAGAATTCAAGTCTCAAATATCACTGATCATTGCTAGGTTGGGTTTGTAAACAGTCTGCGGTAATGTTAATCATTGATATCTGATTAGAAAAAAGAAAAAAGGTCTGCAGAAACTGGATTATAGTAATATAGTGCGTGATGATTTTATTTTATATTTTTTTGGCTCTTTGTTGCTGTGGCAGTTTGTTGCTAGTACTTCCTTAATTTTCCCAAGTAGAGTTAAAAATAATGTATGTCTTGGGTACCACATTCTAGAGTATTTAGGAAATCTTGCTGGTGATATGGAAAAGGAAGATCACTCTGATAAAGAAATAGTTAATTCTTCAGCTCCTGAAAAGGAGGGGGTTACAGTACATATTCAGAAGGAACAACAGCCAGCAGAAACTTCTTGTGAAGAACATGTGGGAAATACTGGAATTCTGGAAAGCACAGCTGATATTGCAAAAGAAGACCTGGAAAAGGAAACTGCTACTGTGGAAAGCACGTCTTGTTCTCCAACTCGATTGTTTACTACCGAACACTTTGTGAATACTCTCATTGATGAACCTGATATTCAGAAAGAAGACCAGGAAAGGGAAACTTCTACTGAGAAAAGCACGTCTTATTCTCCAAAATCTGAACAGGAAAGTGCCAAAGCCAAACCATTTAGTTCTTCAACTACTGAGAAGGAGACTGACTCAATTAACATTGAGAAAGATAACCCGGAGAAGGAAGGCGCTTCTGATAACACTATTGTACAATCTGCTGAAATGACAGGAGAGGCTATTGGTATACCCAAAGATGGCCAATCTGTAGCACCTGCAGAAGTGAAACCAAGAGACATCAGCAAGGCCAGTTCTGAATTTGATGAAGGGGTTGATGGTTCAACCGAAAAGAAGGTGGAGAGCGAAAACATAGAGTGTGAAGATTCAGAAGAAACAAATAAGTATCTCGAAGATATCCTTTACGAGGAGGAAGAAGAGCCTGTATTTGATGGAACTGAGGTACCTGGGATGGAAGTTTACAAGAGGAGTTCTTCTTCTTTAGTTTCTGATCCAGAATCACCAGGATCTGTTTGGCCTGAGAAAGCTGCAGCTCTCAAGAACTTTGTAAAGGAAAAGAGCATAGTTGCAGTCTCTAGTGTTCTGCGTCGCCTCTCTGGGAAAAGTGATGATGGACATGGTTCCCTTGATGAAGAAGACAAGAATGCAGGCAGCAATGGTAATAAGACAGACGACATAGATTTGTCCAAAGAAAGTGAAGTCTTAGAGGCCTCCCAGAAAACGGAAGAGAAATCTGGATGGAATCCCCTCAGCTTAATTGGGGTTTCACGTGAAGCTGATGCAGAGAACAAAGTTGAACTGAAGGAGAAGGACATTATCGAATTAGTTAAACCAATACCTATGAAAGGAAGAATCATATTGTATACCAGGTTAGGATGCCAGGACAGCAAAAAGGCAAGGAAATTTCTTCATAGGAAAAGGCTCAGGTATGTTGAGATTAACATAGATGTATACCCTACTAGAAAACTGGAGCTGGAGAGAATTGCTGGGTCCTCTTCTGTTCCTAGAGTGTTCTTTAATGAAGTTCAGATTGGAGGGTTAAATGAGCTAACACTTTTAGAGGAGTCTGGTAAGCTTGATGAGAAGATTGAGTATGTAATTACTGAAGCTCCGTCATTTGAAGCCCCTCTGCCACCTCTATCAGCTGAGGATGATGTGTCTGGTGCTGGAAGTATCGATGAGCTGGCTCTCATTGTTCGTAAAATGAAAGACTATGTTGTTGTTAAGGATCGGTTTTATAAAATGCGTAGAGTCATCAACTGCTTTCTTGGATCAGATGCCGTGGATTTCTTATCAGAAGATCAGTACTTGGAAAGAGAAGAGGTTTGTTGCTTGTTTCTTTTCAAGCTTTTCACGTAAGATAGTGTCCATAGTCTACATGGCTTTAAAGCAGCATTAACCTTCATGCTGTTTCAAGGCCATGATATTAACAACCTTAACTATGACTGCACTGACAGCTGCTTCAATTATTCTAGTGCTGAAAAGCTGTAACTTAAAACTATTACCTTGCAGCTTTTCATAAATCAACCAACATTATTACAAGACTAATCATTTTGCATTGATTTGTATTGGTGTCAACTTTGTTTAGCTACACTTATTTATTCCCTTTGGGGGGTGGGGCTTGAGCTTTAATTCATGGTAATAATTCAGAACTTAATGTTTTCTTTGACAAAATGGGCTTAGATCCTTACAGTGGATTAATGTTTCACTTTGGCTGTGAGTTGAGCTTTGTTCGCTTCTGAAGTTGAAGTGATTCTTGCTTGAAGACTATGTTGAAGCCTTCATTTGTCACAACCCTTTACTTATTGATGTCTATCTTTTCTCAGTCAACTTTGTATATTCCTACTTGTCTTTTCCCACTGAATCTGCTAATTTTCTTTATAAAATTGTGTATATGAGTGCGTCTAACATGTCCCGTACCTCCCCTCAAAGGTTGTTAATGGATAAACAAAAGTTTTATGGCTTGAGAAATAGAGAGCATACCTTTTATGTTGGATTAATCATGTGGTGCATACCAAGGGACTGCAGTTTCATGTTGTGTAGAAGATTCTTTCTTGTCTAAATTTTATTCTCTATATTTAATTAGCTTGTTTGTGCTGTTTATTGGAATCAACTTCATCTCTATAATATGTAATCATCTGGTCCTTGTGAATTGTAGGCTTGTCTTAATCTTATCATCTGAACATTTCACCATTTGATCGTTTTATTTTATGCTCAAATAGGCTATTGAATTTGGTCGCAAGCTAGCAAGCAAACTCTTCTTCCAGCATGTTCTTGAGTGAGTTCCTTTAGTTTCCTTCTTTTTCATGTTTTATCTGCTTTGTCATATTCTCTCTCTCTCTCTGTCTCTCTCCTCTCTACCTTCTTTCTTCCTCTGCTGGTAACTTTTTTGCTTACTATTGAATATTGATATGCTCATATGTTTGATTGATGTCATTCTCAATATCTTACTAGTGAGAATCTGTTTGAGGATGGGAATCACTTGTATCGGTTTCTGGACCATGATCCCCTGGTATCTCAATGTCATAACATCCCAAGAGGTATAACTGAGGTGAAGCCGAAACCCATAACAGAAATATCTTCAAGGCTGAGATTTTTGGCATATGCTATTTTTGAAGCATATGCATCAGAAGATGGAAAGCATGTTGATTATAGAAGCATACACGGGAGCGAGGAATTTGCAAGGTTTGCTTTAGTACTCAAGTCATTGGGATAAACTTACCTTGCTGCAACTTTAGTGTATATGTATTTAATTTGTGCTCATGGCATTGACTTAACATCATTTATAGGTACTTAAGGACAGTTGAGGAACTTCAGAGAGTTGAGTTGCAGGATATGCCTAGGGAGGAAAGACTTGCATTCTTCATTAATCTGTACAATATGATGGCCATTCATGCAATATTAGTGTGGGGTCATCCTGCTGGAGCTATGGAGCGGAGGAGATTGCTAGGGGATTTTAAATATGTTATCGGAGGGTGTACTTATTCACTTTCAGCAATTCACAATGGCATCCTAAGGGCCAACCAGAGACCACCGTACAATCTTATTAAGCCATTTGGTGTAAAAGATAAACGTTTCAAGGTGAGATATTCAGACAAATATCCTGATTTTTTGCGAGGTACTAATGGCAAGCTTACTAGCTGTTTACCTGCAAAGTGCAAATATCCAAATGCATGTGATATGCATTCTGGTAACTTTTTGTAAACTAACTTTTTCCTGTAAGCATAACCTTATATTTTATTTTTCAAATTAGTTAGTCAGAGACTCCTTATAAGTACCATATCTTCTGTGTGGTCAATAGTCATAAATGTCAGATATACAGGCCTGCTCTTGGTGGGTTGATGATAGTAAACTATGCTTTCAGTAGAGTTACAGTTGAGAAATAGCATTGATAGAAATTGGAAGGAATTTGTAACACAGGAAAGTTTTAGCACGTGTTCATTGGGTTTGACACATTGCCATTTGCTTCAACCAATTGATCCATCATCTGACTCACAAGTGAAATAGATTCAATGGTTGAATTTAAAATTTAAATATCCACAACACCTCTTCTTCTTATTCATGTTTTCCAAAAATGGGAATTGCTCTGTTGTTGTTCTCAAAAACGAAAAGTAAATACATTGTTCATGGTATATACATGCTTGTTTGGATTGTAGATACCTTGTCTCTTTGATACTCGGACTCTTTGGTTTACCTCGTTGGACCCTTGTCAGCAAGACTAAAATAGGAGTGTCCGACAAATTGCCAAGTGTTGGACACAGTTTCATCTTTGAATATAAGGTTCATATGCTTGGACTGGAAGTGTTGTTTTTTAAGTAAACAAGTATTTTTCTTTCCCTTTGATGACTATTTGCATTTGTTGGGTTCTTAGAGGTTTTGAAGAAATTGGTAAATGAGGATCTGGAATCAATAGTTCCTTGATTTAGCTTCTTATTCTATTTATATTTACTTATGCAACTCTTGCTCTCTTTCTTTTTCTATTGATTTAATTCATCAGATGGCACTTTCTTATCCCGAGCCTCTCGTTCACTTTGCCCTGGTCTCCGGCAACCGATCTGCACCTGCTCTCCGATGCTACTCTCCTGGAAACATTGATAAAGAGCTGATGGAGGCTGCTCGTGACTTCTTAACAAGTGGAGCACTCATTCTTGATCTTGATGCCAAGGTTGCATCAATCAGTAAGATACTGAGATGGTAAGTTTTCTTAGTGCACCCAATATACATTTCGATGTATTTGTTCCTTTTTGTTTCTAGTTTTTTTCTAGTTTCCTCCTGTAAGATAGAACTATTGCCCTTGACACGAAGATAATTGTAATCCCTAGTGAAAGGGTCTCCCTCCTTCAATTTAAACTTGGAAATAGGAGCCTTACAATGAAGGATATTCTACAGACTGGGGAACGTTGAAAGTGAAAGTAGCTAGTCTAACCCATACATCCTCGCAGAGTAGAACAGAAGCCCAATCTCTGACCAAAAACCAGATATGGAAAAGGGATGGAGACACTAATGGAAAAACTTCTGAGGATTGAGAGACCCATATTAGCACTTCAACCATGTACTATAACTTTGCAAACCTAATTCACTCCTGTTCATTGATACCCATTAAGTACCTAAGTGTAGGAAGTGAATCTAAAACAGATTGAGATAGCCATTGGATCTTGAGCAGAAGAAATTCCTAAGTCATAGGCCTTTTGCATATCCACCTTGATTGCACATCTGATAGGGGGACTGTCTTGAGTTTAAGTTCTACCAGTCTCTGGCTTTAGGAGAACCTTATGAGCAACTTCTACCCATGTACAATTGTCTGTAGATATTAGGACAATGGGCTGAGTGTGTTATGAAAGAAAACGTTTATTGTAATGAATAGGGCTGTAATCGAGCCAAGTCCAGCCGAGTTTGGTATGTTTTACTCAGCTTAGTTAAAAATTGTTAAAATTTGAGCCTATACAAGCTCGAGCCGAGTCCCAAAGGTGATATGTAAGGTTGAATAAGGGTCCAGGGAAGTGTCGGGCCCACATGGGCTTAATGTAGACAGCCTTCCCTTTAATTTAAATGCAAGAGGCTGCTTCCTTGGCTCAGCCTCAGACTTGTGACCTCCAAGTTACAAACCGTTGTGCCAAGGCTCCTATGAACAAAATATATACTGTACTATTAAAATATGAGTAGTATTGTTTTTTAAATGCAAGGACAGGAAATAATTTTCTTCCTCATATTGATCTATTATCATAGTTCATCACAATAAAGCTTTCTCATTTCCATGCATTTATTGTATAAACTGGATGATCAGGATCCAACAATAGTCCTAGTTTGACTTGCTTGGCCAACTTTGACAAAAAAAAATTGTAATTTTCAAGGAGCTATAGATTAGTTTTGTTTCGATGTATACTGTTGTTTCGATGTATTTGTTTGATTTTATAGTATTATTTAGTATGTCTTTTTGTTTGATTTTACTTGAAAATACTCCCTTTGTTTCACATCAATAGTCCTGGTTTGACTTGCTTGGCCAACTTTGACAAAAAAAAAAATTAATTTTTTTTAATCATCCTGCTGAAATTCTAAAAGTTGTTATTGATAGTTTTCATGGTGCATGAGTTAAAGTTGTTAGAATTTCATGAGGATAGTTAAATTTTCAGATTTTTTTTTTTTTATTTTTGTCAAAGTTGAGAGACAGGAGTACTTCTTTTTAGAATTGCTCAAAATGAAGCCTCATTTTAACTAAAAGACATCAGGTTCTCATATACACCAAATATATGAAACAATTATTATAAACAAACTGAGCCGAGTCCAATGGAGCCAAGCTGAGCGAGTTGATCTTGAGCCGTACTTGCGAGCTTATAAGTGGAGCTTTACTTTCTCGAGCTTGAGCTCAATTGCACTAGTGTGTTTGCCTTGTGCTCAAGCTTGACTAGTTTAGGATCAAGCTTGACCAGTATTTCTTACTTTGTTTAGTGGTCAAAGCATCTGAAGCTTTGAAGGTAACTCATGCGGAGTAGTATACATATTTTCATCTAGTGTCTCTGAGGTATTCGCTTGACCGATAAGTTGGAACCATTTTACCTTCCCATTTCGGTTCTGCTGTAATCACAATTTAAGGGTAGTAAGGTTGTAAAAACTCATCTGCTTATCGTCTGTTTCACTGAGGCTTATTTTATGGTATGTTTCGCAACCTCAAGTCCAAGCCTTGGTTTTGGAATTGAAAGGACAAAATGAATTCCGTGGGATGATTATTACTCTTCCAAACATACCCTTTAGGAAATTTTGCTTAAGATTTTGTAACTAAATGAACAACATTGGAAAACTCTTCATCTATGGCTGATTTCTTTTCCTTTGGATGGTCAGGTATAGTGTAGATTTTGGTAAGAATGAAGTGGAGGTACTGAAGCATGCAGCAAATTACTTGGAGCCAGCCGAATCCCAAGCTCTTTTGGAGTTGCTTTCCACCTCTCAGTTGAAAGTGGTATATCAGCCTTATAATTGGGAATTGAACTTCTAGCTTTAGCTTTTCGCCTCCCAAATCTGGGATTGAAATACTTCATTCTTATACGGTGTTTACCAAAAAAGTATGACTAAAAAGAGAATTTTCGTCGCCAAGCACTGGTGCTCTCTACTTAGCTATAGACAAAAATAACATTCTCGGATAAAAAAAAATAAAATTTAATAGCAAGCTCTGAACTATGGAAATCACTAGAGCTAAAAATGATTATGGCTTTGTCATGCTTGAATCAAAACTAATAATTTAGGCTCCGTTTGTTTGGGGGAAGATGTTTTTCGAAAAATATTTTTCTCATTTTCTAAGTACAATAATTTACGGATTTTTTCTAAGTAAAACATTTTTTGAAAAATGATAACACCCTCACATACACACACACCCCCACGTTATCCATCCCAAATCAACCACCCCTACCCCATCCCCATCACCACCCCCGTCGTGTAAAAAAATCATTTTAAATTTATTTTTAACACCTCCTCCCCCACCACCCCCTGCCACCCCACCCCCACCCCTTTCGAGTAAAAAAAAATTATTTTAAATTTATTTTTAACAACTCCCCCCCCCCCAATCCACTCACCACTCCCATGCCACCCCACCCCACTGCCACCCCGTTGAGTCAAAAAAAAAATTAATCATTTTAAATTTATTTTTAACAACTCCTCCACTCCACTCACCACCTCCTGCCACCCTACCCCCCACCCCACCCCACCCCTCCCCCTGTTGGGTCAAAAAAAAAAAAAAAAAAATTGACCCGAGGGGGGGTGGCAAGGGTGGTGAGTGGATTGGGGGAGATTTGTTAAAAATAAATTTAAAATGATTAATTTTTTTTTTTTGACTCGACGGGGGGTGGGGGTGGGGTGGTGAGTGGATTGAGGGAGGAGTTGTTAAAAATAAATTTAAAATGATTATTTTTTTTATTTTACTAGAAGGGGGGGGGGGAGGGGGTGGTAGTTGTAGTGGTAGTGGTGAGTAGGGGGTGGTGGAGGTTATTGGGGTGGGTAAATTTGTAGTCAACTCAATTGAACATTTTTCGGAAAACATTTTCCTTATCAAACAGTCGAAAATATATTTATCTCATTTTTCAGAAAACATTTTAATTTTTCGAAAAATATTTTACGGGAAATCATTTTTCGAAAAATGTTTTACGCTAAACAAACGAAGCTTTAGGTTGATTTAATTGAAAGGGATAGTTTCCAATAACCCGCTGTACCAAACTGCAGAAGAGTTTATACAATTTTGCAGTGTTTAGGAACACATTATTTAAGGCTTAAAGCTAGTACTATGGCTTTGTCATGCTTGCTTGAATCAAAACTAATTTTTCAAGTTGGGTGTGTGATTTTTTTTTTTTTTTGACATTGAAGATGTGACTTCTTGTAAGTTGACCTCACCTGCTCCCTTGCTCCTTATTCCAGCCATAGATAGGTGGAAAAAGGTTACTGAAATTTGAAATTGATCTAGAAAAATGAAGGGTGGACACTATATTTGTTCAAACATCATCAAGGGTGAGTAACAAATCTAATTTTAATAATCCTTTCTAATTTTTCATAAAATCAATGAGGTGCATCGACCACGTTAAATTTTAATAATCGTTTCTAATTTTCCATATAAAGAAAAGAAAACCAATGAGGTGCATCGACCACATTAGGGTAAACCAAAGATTGAGACAATACTTTTTTTATCTTATGATTTCATCCACTTTATCATCGGTGAAACCATTAAGTATATTTTCACCTTAAGGGGTCGTTTGGTAGCCCTTTTTAGAGTTGGATAGGATTATTAGTCCAATAAGGGCTCGTTTGGTAGGCAGATAGGATTAGCATGTATTAATAGGGAGGAGATTATTAATCCAGAGATTAATTGGACAAGGTAAAGGAGTGTTTCAAGCTGATTGGTTATCCAGACTGGTGGGGAGAGAAGAATTACGCTGGAGGCAAGAAAATTGGACAAGGTAAAGGGGGCTCGACTATAGTTGTACGAGACCGTATAGATTCACGGACTCGCACTCCCCAGGTTAATGCTGCTGAGGTACGCAAAGGAGGATTGGCAGAGGCAGTCAACAATGGAAATTTGTTGGGGCTGAGCAACGAACAGTTGGTAACCCTCAGGAATCTCTTGAATGTTGAGCAAACAGAGAAACTTTCTGGTAAGACTTATGATTGGTTGCTTGATACAGGGGCCTCGCACCATATGACATGAAATATTCATCTTCTGAGCAAAGTAACTGATATCTCACCTTGCTCGGTAGGAATGCCAAATGGAGAAAGCACTCCTGCAGTGAAAAAGGGTTCCTTATGCCTGGGTGGAAATATTTATCTTGAGGATGTTTTAGTTGTCCCTAAAATGCATTGCACACTAATTTCTATATCTCAACTTGTAAAACAATTGAATTGCACTGTTACTTTTGCTAATAAGTTATGTGTGATACATGACCAAGGAACGAGGACTTTGATTGGTGTGGGTGAGCAGCATAGCGGGGTCTATCATTTTCGAGCAGTGTGCACTGAACAAGCAAATAAAGTTGGTGTGATGCTTGGGATTTGTGGCACAAGAGGTTGGGCCATCCTTCGTATCAGATTTTGAATTTAGTTCCTTCCATAGGGAGTTCTAGTAGTAGCAGCGATAAATCTGCTTGTGATGCTTGCTTTAGAGCAAAGCAAACTAGAGATGCTTTTCCAAAAAGTAATAATAAAGCAGACGATTGTTTTGATTTGATTCATGTTGACCTTTGGGGAAGTTATCGTACTCGTTCTTCCTCTGGTGGTACTTATTTTCTAACAATTGTTGATGATCATTCTCGAGCTGTGTGGGTTTACTTGCTCCTTGATAAGACTGAGGTACCTCAAATTATTAAAAAAAATTGTGCTATGGCAACCAGACAGTTTGGTAAGCAAGTAAAGATTATTCGAAGCGATAATGGGACTGAGCTTCGACCCTTGAAGTCGTACTTTCTTGAAAATGGTATTTTACTGGAAACATCTTGTATAGGTACACCTTAACAAAATGGGCGGGTGGAACGGAAACATCGACACATTTTAAATGTAGCTCGGGCACTTCGGTTCCAAGCCCATCTTCCCATCACATTTTGGGGTGAATGTGTTTTGGCTACATGTCATCTTATTAATCGGACCCCCACTCCGTTGCTCAAAGGTAAATGTCCATATGAAATTCTTCACCATAAACCTCCTGTTCTTGGTTTGCTGAGGGTTTTTGGATGTTTATGCTACGCACATCATCAGCGAAGAGATAAAGATAAATTTGGTGATCGAAGTTGAAAATGTGTATTCGTTGGATACTCTTTTGGTCAAAAGGGTTGGCGTGTATATGACCTGGACACTAAAGCATTTTTTGTCTGCAGAGATGTAGTGTTTTTTGAGGATGTTTTTCCATTTCAGCTTAATGAATCAGTTCAGCCCCCACCTAGTACTACGGTCGACATGAACACCTCCTATGGAATCGATGACGACGCCCTTGGCTTGGGCAGCACAGATGATCACCCCGCTAGCACAAATGATCACCCAGTTATGACCAAGCCTAATTCAGACTCCAGGGGGAGTGGTAGTGGTACCAGTGGGAATCATGAAATAAATGACAATGAGCCAGAATTAAATCATGATGCACCTAATGTGGAGCATGTGGAGCCTGAGAATGGACGAGTTCAACGTGAACATCGTCTTCCTGCCCGATTTCAAGACTATATTATGCACACTGTTCGATGCACTTCTGACCCCTCTGCACGTTCCACTCATATCACATCGTCCTCAGGTACTCGATATCCCATAACTAATTATGTAACATGTAATCGTTTTACTACCAGACATCGCGCTTTCTTGGCTGCAGCTACCACAGGAACTGAACCCGCTTCATACTCTGAAGTTGTTAAAGATGTAAGATGGTGTGATGCCATGCGCCAAGAAATTGATGCTCTTGAAAAAATGGGACCTGGACTGTGGACACATTGCCATCAGGGAAACGCGCTATTGGTTGCAAGTGGGTATACAAGATCAAGTATAACTCTGACGGTACAATCGAAAGGTATAAGGCTCGATTAGTTATTCTTGGCAACAGATAGGTAGAAGGACTTGACTACAACGAAACTTTTGCTCCCGTAGCCAAGATGGTTACCGTACGCACATTTCTTTCTATTGCTGCTGCTCAAAAGTGGGAACTTTATCAGATGGACGTACATAATGCATTTCTTCACGGCGATCTGCATGAGGAGGTATATATGAAACTGACCCCGGGTTTTAGTACTTCACAAGGGGAAGTGTGCAAGCTTCGAAAGTCTCTTTACGGATTACGACAAGCTCCCCGGTGTTGGTTCTCCAAACTTGTGACTGCTTTGAGACAATATGGTTTCCTTCGGTCCGGTTCAGATCATTCTCTTTTTACTTACAAGCGGGGCGACATCATTTTATGTGTTCTGGTCTATGTGGATGACTTGATCATTGGTGGTAATGATACGACCACCATAAACTCATTCAAAGCATATCTTGGAGACTGTTTTCATATGAAGGAACTCGGTGTTTTGAAGTATTTCTTGGGAATTGAAGTTGCTCGTGTCAAAGAAGGTTTAGTAATTTGCCAACGCAAATATGCTTTGGATATCATTTCTGAAGTAGGGTTACTCGGTTCTAAGCCCTCTGCGTTTCCTCTTGAACAGAACCATAAACTAGCCTTGTCGGATAGCTCTTCGTTGAAAGATCCAGAAAAGTACAGACGATTGATTGGGCGTCTAATTTACCTGACCATTACCCATCCTGAATTGAGCTATTCGGTTCATGTCTTAGCTCAGTTCATGCAAGCTCCACGCCTAGATCATTGGACTGCGGCGTTACGTGTAGTTCGATATCTAAAGGGACATCCTGGACAAGGTATTTTACTCCGCTCGACCGTGATCTTCGACTCTCACTTATTGCGATTCAGACTGGGCTAGCTGCCCTCTTACTCGACGTTCGTTAACCGGCTATCTGGTCTTTCTTGGTGACTCTCCAATTTCTTGGAAAACGAAGAAGCAACGAATCAAGCTGCTCGTTCTACTGAAGCCGAGTATAGAGCTCTTGCTACTGCCACTTGCGAGCTCAAATGGTTAAAAGGACTACTTAACTCCTTTGGCATTTCACATGCCAAACCGATGTGTATTTATTGCGATAGTAAATCGGCTATGCATCTTGCGGCTAACCCTGTGTTTCATGAACGCATCAAACACATCGAAATTGACTGTCACTTTGTTCGTAATGAGGTTCGATCTAAGAACATTGCCACATTGTACATTCATACTACTCAATTGTTAGCTGACATCTTGACTAAAAGTCTTGGTCGACAACAATTTTGTGATTTCCTTTCCAAGTTGGGTGTTCGGGATCTTCACGCTCCAACTTGAGGGGGAGTATTGGCGAGAATGGAAGGTGTAACATAGAGAATCCGTTAGGATTCTGATGCATCTAACCGAGACAAGAGAATGTGTATGTACAGAAAGTTTAGAAGTCAGGAACATTATGTACAGAAAGTTTAGAAGTCAGGATCATTGAAAGTTTAGGAACATAGAAAGTTTGTATCATGTATATATTGGATGGTCTGTAAGTGTAAAAAGGCAAGTGTGAAATAAAGAAAAACACTTCCCAAAGTATTTGTTCATTAAATGCAACTGGTGTAATAATTCTAACAATCTGGATAAGACCTCTTATCTCCTCTTATTCCCTTATATTTATCTCAAAAAAAGGATGGTTTGGAGTAATAATCTTCTGACTATTAATACATGCTAATACTATCAGCCTACCAAATGAGTCATAAACATATAAGATAATTATCAGGGTTGGCTTAAAAGATAACTATCTGGTAGGATTGTGGGGCCAGTAGAGTCGACCAATCCGGCTTGTATTGTCTATTCAATTCAGCTTGTATTTAATATCGCCTGTCCATTTCAATTTATTCGGTGAGTCCATTTCAATCTATTCAGTGAGTTATTTAAGGGTATTTTAGACATTTTTGCTCGTTTTATTCATCTCGCCTGTCCATTTAAATTGTGTGCGATCTCGATTACATTGGTTGCACAGTCGGGGACTACAATGACCCAAATTTCGAATGTCTAAGTACTCATCACAAGAAATCAATCGCAATATAGTTTGTACTCAACATACTAAAATAACTGGTCATTAAAAAATTAAATTAAAAAAGTTCATTTTTTAAGTTAGTTGAATCACTTTACAAAAAAATTACACTATCATTTTTCATAGGTCTTACAGTAGTAATTTTTTGAAAATGTATTCAATAACAAAAATGAATACTTCCAGCTCAATTTCAATTAAAGTTTCACCTTTTTATTCAAAAGGGTTTCTTATTATAAATTTAGCGTTTTCTAAATTGACAAATATTTATTAGTATTAAATTATTCGAATCACAATTGTACCTCTCACACACTTAAATTAAATTGTAGATCCTACTTTTTCAATTTCAATCACTTTTTTCTTTCAAACATTTAAATTGTGGGCTCACTAATCATACCTACTCATTTTTTTCTCTCAAACATTTAAATTGTGAGCCCACTAATCATTCCTACTCACTTTTTTTTCTCACGTTTCCTTTCATACTCATCATTTTCCTTAAATTTTATGCCAAGAAACAAATGATTTTTCTTAATTTTTATGCCAAGAAAAAAATTGGTGAATTGGACAAAGGGAGAAAACATTCTGAGCGGATGAATTACAATGTATGCCAATTTAAAGATTTTTTTCTTAAATAATTCAATTTAAAAAATATAAATTTCAAAATAATTCACATTTGAAATTAATTTTCAAAATGACCAACTTTTTAGAACTCGCTACAGGTGTAGCGAGTTCAACATGTTACCATTGAAACTCGCTACATCATGTAGCTAATTTAGTTTAATTAGAGTTAATCTCATTGACGTTTAATTGGTAATTACAAGTAACATAAATCGCTACACTGTGTAACGATTTCACTTGGTCATGAAACTCGCTACACGGTATAGCGAGTTCTAATAGTCCTTATGTTGGATTGTTTCAAATGTTCCCTTTCATGTCTTATAATATTTTCTAATGGTGTAAAATGGAGAAACGAAACATCGAGCATCAAGATGTTGTGCATGACAACATGCAAGAAAATGAGAACAGAGCATGTGATAGGCAACTCATTTACCACATGTACAGATACGCTCATTAAATCGAACAATTTGGATATTTCCACCTTTATCACCCTAACGTGCGGTTGTCACTTGATACACCCACATCTAATTATTGTTGAACCTCCTTACCTGATGTGTCATACCTTTCTCGTTATTCTTCAAGTATCGGTAATGGACTTTCTGACTGAATTGGTGTAGGGGAGTAATGTTAGGGTTATCAGGATTACCTCCTAAGGCATTAAGTGAAAATTCATGTCTTACTTGAAAGTACTCCACACAACGGTAGAAGACAGTTTCAACAATTGCTGTGATTGACATCCCACGAGCTTCCATCATGACACCATTGAAAACCTCAGACATGATAGTAGTAGTAATGCCATATCTGTAAGCACCATCGTGTGCCAATATCCATTTTCTGGCATCTAAATTCAGAAACCATGCAATTGCCTCGAGGTTAATTGAACGGATATTCTCTAAGGTAGATTTCAATTTTCTATCTTGACTTGCTCTACCCGCTCTCCAAAATAGATACTTCAAACCTTCCCCTCTATGCTTATCCAAAAAATTTGCTCGCATATTTCTGAAACAATATCGATGATGCACATTTGACCACCACGTATCTTCCGCTATAGTCTTAAAAATGTCATGTTGACGGTCAGATATCAAGCATACTTTACGACTCTTTATAATATGTCTGCAAAGAAGATATAAGAACCAACGCCAGTTCGTCCAGTCCTCTTTTTCAACAACAGCAAATGAAAGAGGGAGTATACTGTCTTGGGCATCAACACCCATAGAAATCAATATTTTCCCTTTATATGTGCCATGGACGAATGTTCCATCACCATAAATGACAGGCCGACAATGAGAGAAAACTCAATGCAAGGACCAAATGCCCAGAACACCGGTTGAAACACGTGTAATTCACCGACAAGAGGAGGGGGATGAGTATACTCAACAATTATTCTGGGGTTGTATTTTTTGGATTGCTGATAGGACACGGGATAACCTTATATAAGATTCCTCTCAATCTCCAAAAACCTCTGTAATGCCCTTCTGCTTTTCACACCATGCCTTCTTATACGTAATTTCCTTTCCAAACATACCACTGATGTGTGCAATAATAACTCCAACCTTGACATCTGAATCGGCCTTAATAAGACTAACTAATTGTCGACCAATAAACTTCGCATCTAGGTTGGGGTGATCTCGACTTTCTCCAGAATATAAGCAGCAATGAGGAGCCTTATACTTGGTCACTTCCAAATATCCAAACTTTCTCCTAATCACACGAACATAAAAATTGCAGAATTTTTTTTCAATAGATATTCAATTACCCATGTGTGAGTTGTGCTCTTTCTTACCCTGAACTAGTGATTGGTGCGAATATGATACCTTTTTATATCAAATTGCGCATCGTTCTTGCTAGAAAAGCGTATCCCTTTAGCAATTTCATGTTTCTCCGGATCCCAAACTAGAAAACTAGGTGCATTATGGTAATCAATGAAGCCTTCTTCTTGTCGAGCAGAACAACCAATATTACTGTAAAAAGGATAATCTATTCTCTTATACCTTCGATTTTCCGGCGCTTCATAATGAACTAAATGTATTTCCACCACATCATCAATCGACCCATTATCACCCTCTCCCAAATCGACATCAGAATCACTACTACTCTCCTGATATTCATCATCATAATCGTCTAGCATTGCATCTACATCAGTGTCTTGTTTTTTTTCTTCTTCATAATCTACATCATCTTCAGAATTATCGTCATTAATAATATCATTTTGGCATGCCCCATCATCATAATTTGGTGTTTGGGTTGATACAAGGTTACAACTTGGTGAATACCCATAAATGGTCTCTGTGTGCAGTGTTTTAAACTCTGAATAACGTTGATTTTCAATCAATTTTACAACCGCATCCCCCAAATTTAGCTAAATCATCGAACATTATATCTATACACGCATTATCTTCAATACGGAAAGAAAAATACTCACCAATCCCACTATCAAAAGTATGAGAACATCTATAAATGACTTCCAAATCATATTGTGACCGATCTAAGCCCGCCTTTTTATATAATTCATCAATCAACTCATTGTATCTCCATCGACAATTAGCACTAATTGCACATTTTGGCCCTTATTGAAAATGAGTACCATCAAATGGTTGTTTATCATCATCTCCCCAATAGCACATGAAAATGATTGAACCCCCGTTCATCTTTAACTCTGCATTACGAAATTATAGTGTTACAACCTAAATAACAAAACTCTAACATGTATATATATATAATATAATAAAACACAGTTAAAAACTTAAATTTTATATCTAAACACAAGTGAAAAAAAATGATTAATATGATGTTAATTTACATTGATTATTGATCTTCAACGATTCTAACGAAATTAAAAGATTTGAATATTTACGTTTTTTATAGTAAGTATGTGCGTATATGGGAATGAGAATGAATCTAGAGCTGAAAACCTTATACTCTGTAAACTGGCCTTTCTAAACTCGCTACACCATGTAGCGAGTTCACTGTTGTACGCGTGAACTCGCTACACGGTGTAGCGAGTTCTGCTTTTTCAATCACAGTTTATTAATTCAAACGTTTAAATCCTAATTTAACTAAACTCGCTACATAATGTAGCGAGTTTCAACGGTAACATGTTGAACTCGCTACACTGTAGCGAGTTCTAAAAAATTGATCATTTTGAAAAATAGTTTCAAATATGACTTATTTTGTGTTTTATATTTTTAAAATGAAATTATTTGAGAAAAAAAATCTCAATTTAAATTACTTTTTCAGCCCTAATTACTCCCTCCAATAATTTGACCGTAGGGCCTCCGAGAGATAAGTTAGGTTAAATCGCCGACAGCCTATCAATTCAGTAATAAACTCCCGCCGGCAATTCCATTCGACCTAACCACTATATCCAATTCCATCCTCTTCCCGGCGCCGATACCAACTAGTTACAATTCGTCATTTCCCCTCTCTCTCTCTCTCTCTCTCTCATTTCTCACGGTCATGTATAAATAGAACTTACTAATTGAAACCCTAGTTCTATTACCTGCTTCTGTTTTCCGTTATGCATCATTGACTATCTTTTTATCCTTAGTTCTTTGCTATGATTTCTGATGCTAGTTGATGCTTCCCGAGGAAGGATTTGTGTTGGTAGAGCTTTTCGATTCAATTTAATAACTGGTTTATGCTATAGATCTTGTTACTCCCCGATTTCCATTACTATGAATAATTTGAAACTCAAATCGATTAGAACCTCTACTTTGTCCCCCTCTGCTTCATTGGACTCCCAGGAAAAAGAAAAATCTCTGTGTGATTCGTGTGTTCAGTCCACTCCGGAGATCGAAAAGAAGTATGTGCATCGGGTTTATGATGCAATTGCTCCCCATTTCAGCGCTACCCGGTATGCCAAGTGGCCTAAAGTTGCTACCTTTTTGAATTCTTTGCCTTTGGGTTCTGTTATATTGGATGCAGGGTGTGGTAATGGGAAGTACTTGGGATTGAATCCTGATTGTTTCTTTATTGGGTGTGATATAAGTGCACCGCTTATTAATATTTGTGCGGATAGAGGGAATGAGGTGCTGGTTGCTGATGCTGTTAATCTTCCTTATCGGAACGGTTATGGTGATGCAGCTATCTCTATTGCGGTTTTGCATCACTTGAGCACAGAGTATAGGAGGAAAAAAGCTATTGAGGAGTTAGTTCGAGTTGTGAAAAAGGGTGGCCTTGTTTTGATAACTGTTTGGGCTGTTGAACAAGAGGATAGATCATTGCTTAACAAATGGACCCCACTTACGAAGAAGTATGTAACCGAGTGGGTAGGACCTGGTAGCCCCCGAGGTAGCCCCCGTGGTAGCCCCCGATTTCGGAGCCCTTCACGTGTTTCCCTAGAAAGTATTCCAGAGACTCATGAAAAGGAGCACCTTGATGATTCTGCTGCTACATATTCTAGTCAAAAATTGCAGGAAATGTCTCTAGGCAAAGATGATCTAGTGGCTAATGGTAATAGATATGATGCTGATAATCAGCAGGAATATTTTGTCCCTTGGCATTTGCCTTGCCATCGCGCTGAAGTAAGTGGGTCATCTGCTGGTGCTGTTGAAAGTGGTCTGGCTAGAAAAGATGATAAGAAGGGTACGATTGTGTACGACAGATACTACCATGTGTTTGGCGAAGGCGAGCTTGAAAGGTAATGTGGGTGTGTGCGTGTTTTTCTTCCCTTGGCTGTTTTTGTTTTAAAGCATTTGCTCAAAATGTGACCGACTGCTATTTGAAAATGAAGTCAGTTCTCATATCATTTGCATCTGATGTATGTATATATAGCTAACCGAGTTACTTGTATTCAGTTGTTAGTATTTCTGATAAGTCTTATTTGGTCGATATATCACATTTTCCTAAATATGGAGTACATTATTATATCTTAGTCGAAGTTTCTTTTTTTGCTGGAAAGGCATCGAGAACTATTTCATTTAGTTTTTTTTATTATTATTACTATTATTGATTCAGTATAGGCATTGCAACATATACTCTCTGCTCCCTCAATCCCTGGGTATTACTGAAAAATGCATTAGTTTTGAGAAAACAAGCATAGTGAGTTGGGATGTAGAGAAACATGGGTTTCAATTGCCTGTTTTTCCTACATTGAGATCACTTCTTAAAATGTTCTGCCTAATGAATTTGATAGCAGGTTGAAACAAAGAGCTACAGCCCTTGAATGTGTCAAAAAACAGAAGTCATTTAATATAAGGATTTTGTGTGCCTGTTGGTGGCTCTCAAGAAAGAGAATTTAATCTGTGTGCAAGTTGTAGTGAAATGTACCTAAAAGTGTAAATATATATAACCGCTATTTCCTTTACTGCTATGTATTGTAATAACCATATAAGTACGCGCTTTGAGAATAATACCCTTTCTTGTTTTTTATTACCCTAGAAAAGGGAAAAAATAAAAGATAAATAAAATCTGTTGCATGTTGACAGTCAAAGATGGTCATTGCATGATAGTGATTAAGTGAATTCCCTGTTGTTGCATCTTAGCTGGATATTCTCCTGGTGCTGAAAGGATCTGGATATGTTGTCCGAGAGCCAAAATACAGGATTTCAGCTTTTAAGTAACGTGGTCTTTGGATTGCTCATTTGAACCATAAGTAAAAAAGGAAAATCTCCACTTCAGTTGCAATTGATTAACAAAGTGGAGGCAAAGTGTCTGCTCAAATGATCCTTCACTATAAGGGACTCCTGGTCACAAAGAGAAATCAACTTTGCCGTTTATTGTATCAGTCATCTTAATTAGTATTGGACATACATCTGATGGTGAGTGAAATGCACAAGTTTTATGTTCTTAATGTAGGATTTGCTGAATTAACTGTTCATCATTTTACTTATGTGTAGTGGAGTCAACTTAAAATAATGAGAATATTGCTTGCAACTCTATCATTTAGGTGCTGAGTATGAGTATTTTAGCTTAGAATGTGAAATAGGAACTTTGTTGGCAGAAGAAGTTGTGAGTTAGGGAGAGGGGGGGGGGGCAAGTGCGGATTTATTGGCTTTGTCTTGTTTTCTGAAGAATTGGGATTTAAGCAATTATGCTGGATACTTTGCCAATTTGGCTTCTTGTTACAACTATGTTGGTGTTGGATGTGATGTTTTATACCTTACATGGCCTAGTAAAGGGGGGCTGGTTGACCCCCTTTATTTTGCGCTCTCCCTCTGTCCCAAATGAATGTCTAGAAAATATCAAATTTGCTCTTGACCAAGAGAAAAAGTTTTGGATATTCATTTTGGGACGGAGGGAGTAAAACCATATTTTAGTACCTTTAAAATTCAGGCCAAAATACATTTACCCCCTCAAGTATACTACCAATCCCACTTTGCACCCCCATTTGAAAAATCGGTATGTTTGGTACCTAATGTTTAAATCTATCCCCCAAGCCTCCTTTGCGCCGCTGGGATGAACGGTTAACATTGAAGAAAAGGGTTGGCCAGTCGGAGGTGGGGATGGGGTTACGTGATTTAGATCTGGGAGGTTTTAATTTTTTTTTTATATTTTCTTTCTATAGACTGACCAAGATGATATACCATGGTGTATCTTAGTTGTAGATGATATTGTGCTGATTGATGAGACAAAAGAGGGTGTTGAAAGTAAATTGTAGTTGTGGAGACACACTTTGAAATCTCGAGGTTTTAGAGTGAGTAGAAGCAAGACTAAATATTTGGAGTGTAAGTTTAGGAGAGTTGGAAAGAGTTGGAAGCAGGGAGCCAGGGGTGATCACGTTCGATGGAAAGATTGTCTAAGCTTTTTGAGTTTTTTCGCTATCTTTGATCTATTATCCAAAAGGATGAAAAATTAGATGGAGATGTGGCTCATATGATTAAAGCAGGTTGGTTGAAGTGGAGCAGTGCCACAGGGTTTTTATATGATCCCGGCATGCCCCATATATTAAAGGGAAAATTCTACCGCACGGCAATTAGATCGACACTGCTTTATAACACTAAATGTTGGGCCGTGAAACAGTGTCACGTTCAAAAGATGAATGTAGCGAATATGCGTATGCTACGATGTGTGGGCATATAAGGAATGATCGAGTGAGGAATGAGGTGATCAGTGGTACTAAAGTAGGAGTTGCGCCCATTGAGTTTACTTGGATTGTATGAAAATATGGAGTTGAAAAGGCCGGAGTGGAGGGCAAAAATTCATGTGGGTGAAGGGGGTTGATGTTTTTTTTTATCTATTATATATTTATTCTTTTATTATCACTCTTTTATTTTTTATTTTTTTTTTCACGACGATATATAAGGATTCAATTAGCCGACTCCAAATTATTTTTGGACTAAGGCTTTGTTGTTGTTGTTGTACGTTAGGGCAAGGGTGCAATGTGGGATAATTTAAACATTAGGTACCAAACAGATCGACTTTTTAAGCATTGGTGCAAAGTGGGATTGGTTGTATACTTGAGGGGGGTGAACATATGTTGGCCTAAAATTTAAGAAAGTGACATTTACTTCTAAAACTAACAAGCCTATCATTTTTTTACCCCTTTGTTTTTCAATTGCAATGTTTTATACTTTGACCATCATTTGAGTCGTATTCATATAAATTAGGTAACTCTCCATCCTTAATATTATCTTGACCCCATCCCTACGAAATCCTGCTTTGCCACTAGGCAGCAGAAGATAGAGTGATGTGAGGGGCAATGCAACCTGATTCTCATTGGTTTGTCAGATGTGTCCTATAAGATATGTGAAGGAATTAGGATTTATCTTAATTACTTGTCCAAAAAATTATAAAAAGAAAGTGGAGGCACTAATTAGGTGCAATATGAAGTGGTTTACGGGTTGTTCTGCTATGAATAGCGGTTAGGGGCTTTTGACTCTTGAGTTGAACTTGAATGCTTCATGATATCAATCGTAAAGAGAAGTTGATTCATGAATTTGTTTTGACTTTGAACTTTATGGTTTGCTTAATTCAAAGGATCGTAAGGAGCAAATAGAACACTGGAAGAAGGATACGGGTTGTGCAATATTTGCATGATTCTGTAGGGTTTTCAGATGGATGCATCACATGATTCAAATAAAAGGCTTTAAAGCTCTTGACTTTCTTTTAGTTAACATTACGATATTCAAATTTTATGTATCATCTCTTTAGAGAATCACTCTAACAAGGTGATCCCTCTTTCCAGGTTGGTGTCTGGCATGGAGAATGCGGTTGTTGTTGTTGATAAATTTTATGACAAATCAAACTGGTGCATTATTCTTGAAAAAACATAATGAGATACCCGGCTGCTGCCATATTGGAAGACATATATGCAGTGCAACGATTGTGGTTCTTGGTAGCTGTGGCATGCAACGGAAAAGCCTCTTGAGACATTTATCTAGGCAAGAACAGCTTCTTTTGTATTTTATTTTTGGGCTTTGGTCTCATTTATGTATAACGGACAATCCTGGAAATATTTTGTTGTTGTTTGGAATATGTACTTTATAACTCAATTGTGAATTAGATGTTTTTCTTGGAGGGGATTTTATTTTGAGATATTTGTATCCATCAATAACAATTTTTTAAATAACATAACATCTTGTCAAAGTTCAATCAATAAATTGACTATGAAAGTCAAATTGACTATGAAAGTCATGATATTTATTTTGGGACGGATGAGTTGTAATTTGCATAAGTTCCAAATTGCATTTTAGTTGTTTATCCCCCCAACCCCAAAATATCTACGCAATCCCACTTTGCATCTCAAACCAAATTTTGTCCCTGAATAACCATCTAATTTGCCTTTAGTCTCACTTTGACCCATCACCACTAACGGCGTTAGAAATTTAACAAAATTTGGTAATGTGCATGTCATGTGAAGGAGCTTTTTTCAATTTTTCTAAAAAAAGAAGGATATTAATGTCTAACACAGTCACGAGTTAAAGTGGGACTAAAAACAAATTAAAATGTTACTTTGAGACAAATTCAATTTGGGATACAAAGTGGAATTGTCGAGATACTTTGGGAGATAACTTATTTTGGCCTTTTAATTATTTGGCCACCAAGGTTTTTCCCTTTTCGGACCTATTTGAATGTAGCAGACAACAGCGGGGGCCTTGTACTAATTCAGCCGCGTAGGCCTTCCATAAATAATTGAAATTCCATTTTTTGGTGGAATATTCATGTGGTAGTCTCTCAGATTTTGCCCGTGTGATACACGGTTCCTCCGTAACCGGTCATTCATATTATCATCAATCTAGCTACTTTCGATTTAGAAGTGCCGTAGGTCCTTGTACTACTTCAGTGCCGTAGGATCTTGTACTACTTTAGTATCGTAGCGCCTTATACTAATTCAGCCCCGTAAATTATGATGTAAAATCGGGTCCAAAAATGTATAAAATTGACCAACATCGTCATTAACGTAGAATGCCAGTTTATCCGATAGTCAAACATGACCGGTTGGCTATGGTCAACGGCTGGTCTAGCCAAAAAGACTGAAAATAATGGTATTCATTAACGCGTTACAAAAATTCTTGCTTTTTAATCAAGGAATTAAGAGATGAAGTATTTTATTTTCTAAATAAAAGTCAAAAAAATACCATATAAAGTCTTCCCTTGTTGCCCACGCCAAACCAAAAATAAAGAGGGACATTCTAACTTGACTCGCATTTTTTCCAATTAAGCTCTTGCTTCGAGAATTTCGAACTGTAGTAGCATTTTTTGTTTCAACGATTCAGCGAAATGAAAATCAGATAACAAATATAAAAGACAAAATAATGTTTTCAGTGCTATGTAAAAACACTAAAATTTTTAGTAGTCCAAAAAAACGATTTTATATAGCTCTGAAAATATTTTACATTGTGTTTAGCATTTTTGCATTTGTTGTCTAATTTATAATTCGCTGGAATGTTGGAATAAAAAAGCTAACCATGAAAAAGTAAAATCAAGATATATACATTCGTCATGCATTACGTTACATACAAATCCTATATATATATATATAGCCCACAACTCCAAACTTAATTTATCATCATCATCAAAAAAAAAAAAAAAAAAAATTGATAATAATTTGAAGATTTAATTTAATAATGTCGATGGCTACTGCTGGTTTTGCGGAAGCTTACGTAATGAGAAAGATGATGAGAATGGAAAACAAAAGCGCAGCCGCCAATGGGTCCAAAAATGATGATACCAGAGAAGGAAAAAAGAGTTTTCCGGCAGCTTCCTCCTGTGGCCATGGCTACTTTTCTAGCTTGTTCAAGAAGATTCATCCTGCCGCAGCACCTCCTTCCGCCGGTAGCTCATAGGGATAGAACTCGTTTATTAATTTAATTTATTATTACAATTACTACTATAGAACACCAAAATTGGTCGTACAAGCTATCAAAATGGTTTGATTAATGTGTACTTAAGGATTATGAATTTGTTTGATACCTTGTTGTTTTGGTCAAATTTCAACAATTATATTTTTATGATGGAAAAAGTGACTAAAGTGATATGAATCTAGGTACAATGACTATCAAGTTGAATAGAAATGGACACAAGACATTTGTTGACTAGGGAAAGCCCTTGAACAACTTGTTCGCCGGCACAAAACCCCGGGAGGATGTGGCTCCTGCCTTGACCGAAAGTTTACTAAGAATTTTCTTAAGATTACAATGATAAGAGCGTATGAAAAGGGAGCTTAGGCTAGTGTAGTGCGTGTGTGAATTTACAGTGTATGTCCCCTTTTTATACCTCAAGAATAAAACTAAATAACAATGAGGGCCTACAAACTCGGAATTGAGGTTTATCCTTGGAGATTTATCCGCACTCATCCGTTGGGAAAGAGATAGTCGTTGGCTTCTTTGAAGAAACGTGGTTGAAGCTGGTCTTTGGCACGTTTCACATAAAATAGGAAAAGCGTTATGCGTCCCAACCTGTAAAACCAAGTTGTAAACGGAAACAACCACGAGTTGTTAGTACCAAGTTGTTTAGGCGTAAGTTGCAAACATGTTGATTGAAAATGTAGGGCCCAACAATTGCCCCCAAACTTTTTGAATTTAAAAAGAAGAATAGAAAGAGACAAAAAGAATTCAAAAGGTTTGCCCAAGAAATAAGAAAGGAACGACGGTTTAAAAAAGAGACGCGATGGGACGGTTTTCAGGTAGTTTCTCGAGGCAAAAAGGTGTTTTTGTTTTAAAAGGTCTCAACCACTTTCAACCTCCATAAATAAGAAGGTTCCTGTTCCAACTCTCCTTTTCAAAAACGTAGCTTTCAAAAAGATTACGGGAAGAAGAAGGAGAACCAGGAAAGACGGTTTGGAGAGGAGAATCAAGTAGAAATTGCCGGTGAGTTTCTCGTTTCTTTTTCAGTTCCATCTTTGAATCTTTGTTTTAAGCTTGAAAAATGGGGAAGAGAAAGGTGGTAACTTTAATCGAGAGTGGAGAGGGTTTGCCCGTGGGTTTTCTCACCCAAAACATGTTGAATAACCCTGAAAAAGAAAAGTGTACCATTCTGCCGTTAATTTAGAAATTATCAAGAGGAATCACGCCGTGGCTTTTGAAACCGAACTTTTTACCCGACCTAACTCAGTGTTTTCCCCGAATGGGTATGTTTCCACTGAATATCCGTTCCCACTATTGGTGCAGAAATTCCCGTTCCCAATTTTAATCACCCGAGTTCTTTGTATCTTCCAAGCTTAACTATGCCCAACTCATGCCTCGAGGTTGGAGAAGCCTTCAAACCCTAGTAAGGCTAAATGCGAAACGAGTTAGCAATTGGTCTAGAGGAATTTGCTTTTACGCATGAGTTTAGGAGCTTTGGTTTAGGGAGATATGGTTTTAGGGTTAGGGTTGGTAGGACGCCTTTCTTAATCGACAATGTTGATCCCGCCGATAGAGGGTGGAAGAACAAGTTCCCTTTTGCAAAGAAGAGCACCCAGTGAAGGATGTGGGTGCCAACTTCAAATGGAGGTCCCAAGGTAGTAGGCAATTTTCTTACTCTAATGGTGATTTTTGATGTACTAACTATTTCTCCAAATTTCTCTTTGGCCTAGTTGCGAAATTGGATGTGCTTTTTCCCTTTAAAGACAACACGAGAGGAAAGAGTGAGCGAGATCTATAACTTGGAACCCTTAGTGAGAACTTTTAAGGAACTACCGGTTCAATTTGTTGCAGATTCTAACAAGGAAGTTGGTCCCCGAAGAAGTCGAGAGGCAAACCTTGAAGAAACCTTTTACGAGCCTATCCCAATGTCTACGGGTTAATCAAATACTTAAATCTTTGCCTATCTCCAAGTTGTTCTAACCCCTTTAATCTGTTCTAACTCTTCATTCTATTTTGCGACCACTCGCTCCAAGGAAAGCTGTTACAGCTGCCGACCTTCTTGCCGCGGCCCGGAGCAAAAAGCTTGGCAAAGAAGGATGGTAAACCCCCCCCTGTGTCTATTGTGGCTAGCTCCCGTGTGGGTGCATCCCAAGAAGAAGGGGATGCAAAGAAAAGAAAGGCTGGTGGAAGGCGAGGCCACGAGATGCAAACGGTGATATGGACATGGAGAAGTTAGGAGAAAAATTTAGAGTGTTGTTGAGAAGGTAAAGATGAAGGAATCTTTGAATTTTATCAAAGAGCTTGATAAAGTACTAACATCTTTTTTGGTGCGGGAACTCATGACCCCGATTGTGGCCTACATTGATGCATTGAAGATCAAAGCGGCGAGGCTTGGTCACGAAGGCTGCGAGAATCAAAAAGGAGGCTACCAAAAGTGCCAAGGAAGTGGAGAAATTGAAGAGGGAGGCAAACAAGCATCTTTGGTGAGGTGGAAGGTTTGAGGAAGGATTTTGAACGCTTGGGAGAAGAAGTGGAAGCCATTCGTGCTGAGAATAAGGCTCATATGAAAGAGCTTGAAGTTGCAGAGGGGAACTTCAAATTCAATGCCACCAAGACTTTGTTGGAGACCCGCATTCAAATGATTGAAGAATATGAAAATGGACAGGCCATAGCTTGGAACTTGGAAGATGAGAGAAAAGTTTTGGAGGACCATATTGGTGAGCCAGCGGATGCAGAAGAAGTGAATTCCGCGGCCCTAGAAACTCTAGTTGATGATGCTAACAAGGATTTAAGCACCATAGTGGCTACTCCAAATGATCAAGTGGAAGATGCAACACCGACGGCAGCAGGCCAAAAAGTTTGAAAAACATTTTAAAGTTTTTGGATATTTTGGATGAAAACGATTTTTTGCTTTACTTGTGTACCTCTATTGGTACAAAAAAATGGGGGGGAGTGTCCCTGAAAACAAGGTTTTTTAGTTTGTAATGGCTCATAAGAGCCGAGACAATTTATTTGGGGGTACTAGGTTGGTCTAGTACTCCAAGCTTTTTTAGGTTTTTAGGGACTTGTTGGCTTATCCAACTTGTCCTTTGGTTGCGAAAATCTTTTGAAAAATGGTTTTTTAGCAAGGTAACTTATGTCCCTGAGGGACGCTTGTTTGTTCTTTGGATAACATGTAAATGTTATAAACCGTAGGTAACATGAAAATGTTACAACCAATAGTTCACAACTTAAAGAAGTGTGAAAACGTGCGCCCAGGCGAAGGTGTCAAAACCTTAATTCGTAAGAAAAGATGTAAATCTTTTAACTTGATAGTACCTTTGATCGGAGGTAAATCGTTTGAAGGGATAGAGCAAGTATCGGCCGTCGGGCGTGTCAACAAGCTCTATACCTCTCCGGCTAGAATTCCAACATGTATCGGCCGTGCGGCGTGTCAACATGTTGAAATTTTCTTCTTCGAGGTTCAAACATGTATCAACCGAGCAGGCGTGTCAACATGCTTGACCTTTGTCCTCCTCGAGGCTCAAACATGTATCGGCCGTGCGGCGTGTCAACATGTTTGTCTGTTCCGGCTTAGGTCTCAACAAGTATCGGCCAAATCGGCGTGTCAACATGTTGAGCCTATTCCGTTTGCTCAAGTTGCATCTCGCAAAACAAATTTATGTTAGGGCTGGGCGTTAGCATAGCTAACGCCCCTCCGACGCTCAAGTCAGTAATGTTTTAATAAGAGTAGAAAAAATTGAAATGCGTAATAGAACTTGACATAAATTTAAACCGTACCTGAAGAGTCTAGTTATAAATAACTGGACTTACGTGAAATAAAGTTTCAAGTGGATAGCGTTCCAACTTCTAGGGATTCTGTCTCCACTCGGGGTTGATAACCAGTACGCACCTTTGCCAGCTTCAGCATCGATGAGATATGGGCCTTCCCACTTGGGATCTAGTTTACCTGCATTCAGTTCTCTTGTATTTTGAAATACTTTTCTTAAAACTAAATCACCAAACTGGAACCTTCTAACTCTGACATTCTTGTTGTAAGACCTAGAAATTCGGCTGGCGATAAGTGCCATCCTTATCTTGGCTAAATCCACGATCTCATCAATTGTATCTAAATCTTGAGTTAGCAAGAGGTTATTTTCATCTTGAGTCAATAAGCCATACCTTGCCGTGGGAATTTGTTGCTTCAAGCTGGAATCACGGCTTCGGCTCAGAATACTAAAGAATAGGGAGTCCTACTGTGGCTCCTTTAGAAGTAGTCCTATACGCCCATAGCACAAGTGGTAATTCTTCAACCCATTTTCCCTTCTTCTTGTCTAGGACGCTTCTTCAAGTTGTTGATGATCAACTTGTTGCTCGGTCGGCTTGGCCGTTGGCTTGAGGGTGGACGGTGTGGACATGATTAACTTGATGCCCCGGCGAGCACAAAAATCCACTGGTCTTTTTACTTATGAAGCGTGACCCGTTGTCACATACAATCTACGATGGTACACCAAACACGCTAATGATATTTTTCTTTAAAAATGAAATTACCTCTTTATCCCTTACTTGCACATAAGCACGCCTCGATCCATTTCGAGAAATAATCGGTTAGAGCCAACATGAATACTTTGCCTCCTGGAGCTTTGGGCAACTTGCCTACAATATCCATGCCCCTTGCATGAAAGGCCAAGATGAGACTATAGGATGTAGAGGTTCGGCGAGGTTGATGCAAGATGTTGCTATGTCTTTGGCGGGCGTCACATTTACGCACATAGTTCATGGCATCTTGACGCATGGTTGGCCGGTAATATCCCGTCTGAGGGCCTTTGATGCAAGTGCCTTTCCTCCCGAGAATGGTTCCCACATATTCCTTCATGGATTTCCTTAAGTACCGGTTCAACTTGCTCATTATCGACACATCTCAAGTAGTGCCTGCAAAAGACTTCTTGAACAGCACATTATCTATTAAAACGAAAGTTGAAGTTCGAATCTTAAATGACCTAACATTCTTAACATCAGGGGGAATAGTTCCAAGTTGAAGGAACTCAATGACGGGTTGGGTCCAAGAAGGCTTAGCATCTTGTGTCCCAATAGGTGGAGTAACCACTTGAGCTTCTTCAACTTGGTCTATCACCGGGTACTTAACATAAATAATGGGGATATTAGTATGCAACATTGATTTGCAAGTTGAACCCAAGTTGGCCAAGGCGTCTGCCTCTGTATTTTCTTCTCTCGGGGACTGTTCCAAAGAGAATGATAGAAATCTCGAAGCTAAAGCTTTAACATGTTGGAGGTACAGAGTCATCTTGGAATGCTTCGCCATATAACTGCCATTAAACTGGTTAGCTAGTAATTGAGAGTCAACAAATACATTTAAATGCGTAATATTCAAACTCAAAGTTGTAGTTAAACCCATGATCAGGGCTTCATACTCAGCTTCATTATTTGTTGCATTAAATTCACAAGATACAGCTTGAGGTATGATATCACCTTGAGGGGATTTTAGGACTATTCCCAAACCAATTCCCTTGGAATTTGAGGCTCCATCTGTAAATAATGTCCAAAATCTAGGAATAGTTTTACCTTCAAGTTGTTGCACTTCAGTTCTACCTCGAGTGCAAACTTGGGTGAAGTCGGCTACAAAATCGGCTAGGGCACTGTGATTTGATAGGCTGTTCTTGGCTCGTATGATATGTCATACGTGCTCAACTTGACCGACCACTTGGCCAACCAGACATCTCCAGGAGTCCTTAACACATTCCTCATAGGATAATTAGTTCTAACAGGTTATGGCATGTGTTTCAAAATAATGACGTAATTTGGTAGCGGCGGTAGTTAAGGCTAATATTAATTTTTCAAGATGAGAGTACCTTGTTTCGGCATCTAATAAAGACTTACTCACATAGTAAACGGGATGTTGCTCACCTTGGATTTCCTTCACTAATCTTGCACTAACGGCATTTTCGAGATACGGCTAAATATAAATAAAGATGCTCACCATGTTCGGGTTTAGCGAGTAGGGGTGACGTCATCAAATATTCTTTAAGTTGTTTGAAAAGTTTGCCTCATGTTGGTCGGTCCATTGAAAGAGTTTGTTTTTCTCAAGACTTCATAGAATAACTTTGCACTTATCGAGATAATTTGGATATAAATCTGTTCAAAGCGGCTACTCTACTGTTAACCTTTGTACGTCCTTGATGTTTTTAGGGATTCCAAGTTGAGAATGGCTTTGATTTGTTCGGGACTTGCTTCGATTCCCCTCTTGGTTACCATATATCCCAAGAATTTGCACGCTCTAACTCCGAAGTTGCACTTCGCCGGATTGAGCTTCATGTTGAAGGCTTTCAAGATGTTGAATGCCTCGACAAGGTGCTCTACATGATCCTCAATGTGTTTGGATTTGACCACCATGTCGTCTATGTAGACCTCCATCGTCTTGCCAAGTTGATCTTTGAACATCTTGTTTACCAACCTTTGGTAGGTTGCCCTGCATTTTTAAGACCAAACGGCATAGAAATATAACAATATATACCTTAGGAGTCATGAATGCTTTGTATCTTCTTGGTCAGAAGGTTCCATTTGAATTTGTTGATACCGGAAGATGCATCCATGAACGTCAAGATGTCGTGGCCACTGTCTCATCAACAAGAGAATCAATGTGAGGGAGAGGGAATGGATCCTTTGGACGAGGCCTTGTTCAAGTCGGTGAAGTCCACGCATGCTCGCCACTTGCCATTCTTCTTCTCCACCACTACAACGTTAGCCAACCACTTTGGATGCTGAACTTCTACGATCATCTTGGACTTTGCAGCCTTTCAACTTCATCCTTAATGATCTGATTCCGCTCTTGGGCAAACTTCCTTCTCTTTTGACGGACAGGACGGATGGTCGGATCGATGTTCAACTTGTGAGTAATAATATCCTTGCTTATCCCTGTCATGTCCTCATGTTTCCAAGCGAAACAGCATCTCCGGCCTTTCAGGAACTCGATCAACTCCTTTTCGATTTCGGATGGTAGGTCTATCCCAACTTGCACTTGGGCCTCGGGTTTTGATGCATCAACGGGAACGCTTTTTGTATCGTGCTCCACCGCTTGAGAATGTCACAGGCCTTTTTCTTTAATTGCTATGCTTGCTTGAGGGTCGAGCTTGCTTTCATGTTGATCTTGTAACATTCCTTAGAGACTTCTTTGGTTTCCCTTCAACTTGGCAACACCCCAAGGTGTTGGAAACTTGACGCATTGATGGTAAGTCGATGGCACGGCCTTCATGTTGTGGATCCAAGGCCTTCCCAATATGACATTGTATGAAGAAGAGCATTGATCACCTGAAAACCTCTCCATGGAATTCATACCTTCTAGGTAGATGGGCAACTTGATCTCACCCATTTATGCATTTCACCTCACCAGAACCCTACCGTACGGATGAGTTCTTCACAACTTCGGACAAAGGAATACCCGTATCTTGAAGCATGAGTAAAGATGATGTTGGTGACTGCCGCCATCGATCGGGATCCGCTTGACCACACAATTAGCAATGCACACGAACAACTAGACCATCATGATGAGGGTCCAACGTGTTGTCTTTATCTTCATCTTCAAAAGAAATGACATGACCGTACGTGAAGTCGCGGCGCCTTATAGGCAATTCGATTGATCTTCCTTAGAGCTCTTGGCATGACGCTTGGCGGCGAGTAAGTTGTGCCGCAAATATGAGACCCACTTTGAAATAACATTCACTACCTTGGTGGCGGAGGGTGCAACTTTCTCGGGCCTAGATTGCTCCTACGAACCGGGTTATTTGGACTCACTCTGACCCTCTTCTTGCCCAACAAATCCTTGAGAAGACCCTTGGACAACAAATGAGCAATCTCTTTCCTCAGCGAAACATTCTCGGTGGTATGCCCGAAATCTTCATGAAATGCGCACCACTTGGACTTGTCCTTCCAAGTTGTTATTTGGTCATTCTTCTTGGGCCATCTCGCTTTATCTCCAAGATTTCCCATGGCGCATAAGATTCTGCAATGTCCACGAAGCGGTATTCGAGAGATTTGTGGATAATCATTATCATCACCTTCTGATCATCATCTACAACATGAATTCTAGAAGGTTCGGTTTTAACGGGGTTTGCCTGTTGGACTTAGGGTGATGGGAGTCCGATCGTGCTGTCGGAGGGTTCAAATAGAGGAGTAGGAGTCCTCCCGGTTGATTTCCCCATTGCCAAGCTATCTTCCTCCAATCGGATGTAAGGCAAGGCCGGGTTACGATTTCTTCAAGTTGTTTCGCGGGGTCATCACCAACTCGTTGTAAAACAATGAGCTCTTCTTCAAGCCTATGCGGAATGCCTCAGATTCTTTGTGGACACGTCCAAGTTGGGTATAGTCACTGCCTCCTTATTGAACTGTGCAAATACTCTTTGAGACTTTCATTAAGTACATTGTACAATTCTATAAAGATCACTAGTCAACTTGTCAAATGCCTGTTGCATGAAAGCGATTAATGAACATATTGACAAGTTGAGCATAAGATGAAATAGAGTTTAGAGGAAGCCACATTAGCCATTTTAAGGCCGGTCTGACAAGGTTGAGCGAAGCCCCTGCAAAACATGCTTCTTTAAACATAGGAGGGATACTTATGATATCCATTGACTCTTGATACTGACAACACGTGCTCTGTGGATCGGTACTCCCATCATACTTCTTCGTATGAGGGCGAGAATTTCTTCGGGATCTCCACTTTGGCTATCGGCGGCACAAAACGAGACTCGTTGTAGCAAGTTGGAGAGACTTGGTGATATGGCAAGTTGACTCCGAGGCACGCTTCGAAGCAACTCCTTAATGGTTTGCATTTCCTTAACAAGTTGGTTTTACGCGAAAAGAGGAGCATTATTAACTTGAGGTGCGAAAGTATCGAAAGCATTAAAGAAACTTCTGTTTGCCCCAGTGAGGGTATAGCATAAGTGTAGCAAGATGATAGCGCGGATTGGCTAGGCGATAGGCCGAATCTTGGTTGCTTTCGGTGGAATGGATGTCACAATCGTGCTTTCGCCGGCAAGGTGTTGGACATCGGGATATCTCCAACATGGCTCGGTCTGTACTGCACCAAACAAAGATCTAGGAAGTAAAGGTGAAAATGGAGCGGATACTTGAGTCTCAGCTTGCTTCCCTTTACGCAGACTATCAATGGCATTGAAGATCATTGTATTCGTACGCTCCTGATCATCCAACCGATCGCCTATTTTCCTCATCATGTCCGCCATGTTGGACATTATCTCCAAGTTGACAGCTTCTGCACTTGGAGGAGGGTTGCCTTGGGCATTGGAAACAGGAAGCGGCCGACTCTGACTGCTGGAAGATGGATTAACCATTTCTACTTAGATAATCAAAGTTTCCCACGGACGGCGCCAAATTGTTTTGGTCAAATTTCAACAATTATATTTTTATGATGGAAAAAGTGACTAAAGTGATATGAATCTAGGTACAATGACTATCAAGTTGAATAGAAATGGACACAAGACATTTGTTGACTAGGGAAAGCCCTTGAACAACTTGTTCGCCGGCACAAAACCCCGGGAGGATGTGGCTCCTGCCTTGATCGAAAGTTTACTAAGAATTTTCTTGAGATTACAATGATATGAGCGTATGAAAAGGGAGCTTAGGCTAGTGTAGTGCGTGTGTGAATTTACAGTGTATGTCCCCTTTTTATACCTCAAGAATAAAACTAAATAACAATGAGGGCCTACAAACTCGGAATTGAGGTTTATCCTTGGAGATTTATCCGCACTCATCTGTTGGGAAAGAGATAGTCGTTGGCTTGCTGAAGAAACGTGGTTGAACTGGTCTTTGACACGTTCCCTATAAAATAGGAAAAGCGTTATGCGTCCCAACCTGTAAAAACCAAGTTGTAAACAGAACAACCCAAGTTGTTAGTACCAAGTTGTTTAGGCGTAAGTTGCAAACATGTTGATTGAAAATGTAGGACCCAACACTTGTATAATTAAATTAGTTGGACTTGATCAATTGAATTTGAATTTTGAAATTTAATTACGATAGTGAGATATGATGGTTTTGATGGAAGATGAGAATGGTGGTAAGGTATCGGGTTGTCGATATCGGTTTTGAAGAGAGTGGATGTGGTGGTAGGTGATGGATTTGAAGAGAGGGGAGGGGTGAAATGGATAACGTTATTTTTGTTTAACATTTTTTTTAAAAAATATACTCTCTTCGTTCCTAAAAAATTGTCATGTAGTATATTTTGCAATTATTGAAAAAGAGCTTCACCTTCTTGTACCTTAGTAGATTTGCACTAATATTCATACCTAAGTTTATTTTTGGGACAAATCAAAATGACAAATGGGACAATCTTTCAGGAAGGAGGGAGTATATTATTAACTTTAATTTGGTTTTGCTAATTTTTGTTAATGATTTTGAATGTCGCTAGGTGATTTAGTTATAGTGAAGGCATTTTGAGTATGACGCTTAAAACCGTCCAAAATTACATAAAAATATTAAAATAAAAATTTGAATAAAATGCGATAATTTAAAATGACAGTCCATTTTTATAAGGAAGATTGAACCGATTTATCCTTCTGACGCATTTTTCTTTTTCTTATTCTTTTTTGCAAATTGATTTGTCTAAAAAAATAGTATTTCATTGTTACAAGATATACATATTTATTTTTTATTTTAATCAAAATAAATGTCAATTTCTTTTAAAAAAAATGTCTTTAAAAACTTTTGAAAAAGTTTATAAATGTGTAGAAAAACAATTGTTAAAAATTTATAAAAATAAAAATGTATAAAAATGTATAAAGTGAAATTTATGAGTAAGGATGGATAAGCTTGGAAAAAAGATGACTAATGAATAGAGAAAGTGACTTTACATGGGCCAAACCCTCGTGAGTCATAATGGGCTCACTAAATGATGCTACGTACCCCACCCAGCCCATGACCATTGGCTGGCCCATTTTCTTTTGGCTACATTTGTTTTGTTTGTTACTTAACACTAAAATTACAAAAGAATATCACAAAAAAACTTGATCTATAAAATTATTTTATTGATATTTTTTATTACAACGTGACAAGTCCTCTATCGATATAACCAATAAAATATTATCATCTCATGTTATATTCATCTTTTTGTAAACTTACTGAACATGAGATGCTTGATTTTGTTGTACTCCATCCATATGTCTTCATTTAAATTTCTCCCATTAAGAGGTTTTATTACGGATTGTTAACAAGTCAGAGTGATTTTATAATGAATTTTCAAATTTTACTTGAAATATAATCATTCTTCATTTAAATTTCTCCCATTAATTTGAGGTTTTATTATGGGTTGTTAATCAGTCAGTCATCAGAGTGATTTTATAAAGAATTTTCAAATTTTACTCGAAATATAATCAAAGTTGTATACTAAGTAAGATCCATATTTAGTGAGGGTCAAAATATCCTTCTAAAATTTTCATTTAAACAAACATTTTAATTAACTAATGTAATTTCACTTTGCACCCCTATAATATAAAGAAATATACATAATGCATAGTATTTAATATACAAACAAGAAAAATATATTTTATAATTTATTTATTTTTTAAAAAAAGATGTTGATAAGTTAAATGATACTCCCTCCGTCCTACTTCAAAGTGAGCCACTTTTCTTTTTGATCTGCCCCACTTCAAGTGAGTCATTCCATAAATGGAAATATGTGAACAGTATTTCGGACATTTATATCCTCATAATGTTTATATATTTACAAAAAAATCATTCATTATACCCTTATAATTTTAACATATTTATAAAAAAAATCAATCATTAACTTACTATTCCTCCCACTCATTCTCTCTCCTATTAAATGTTTTTAACTTTTACATTCTATCTCCTCTAATCTTCTACCAACTTTCAATTCTTTATTCATTTTTTAAAAAATTTCTTAAGAATCGTGAAATGATCCCATGACTCATTTAAGTGGGACGGAGGGAGTATTGATTATGAGACGGAAGATTACTTTATAAATATTTTGAATAAATTTGATCACTAGAATATAATGAATCATAGTGAAATGAATCAAAATTTCAAGATAGGAAAAATAAATGCAATTCCGTTTTCTCTGCAACGTGGAAACAGACGGGGTGGGGATTTTAAGGGAATTTAAAAGAATTTGAAGGACTTGTTAGTAAATTGACTTACACAAAAAAGTGGCTTGACTCGAGATGGGCGGCGCTCAAAAAAAAAAAAAAAAAAAAAAAAAAAAAAAAAAAAGACGGGGGAAATCAGATTTTTTTTTCTTTCTAGCCTCAAATTAATGGCGAATTTAAACTATTTTAAACCCTAAATTTACACGCCACCCCTGGCTCTTGTCAAAAAATTCCCTGTTTTTCGCTTCAATTGCAAGCTCCGTTCCCCAGATGTGATCCAAAATTAGGTACAGACAGCATCCTACCTCCTTCCTGCATTTATGTCATATTCTAGGGTTCTTATGATTTGAAAGTTACCGTTATATTTGAATTTGAAATACAGAAGCAGCGACGTCATTTATTCAATAAAGTTAAGTTAGAGAGTTATTACGCATTTAGTAGGTGCGTTTGATGTTTATAAAAACTCTGTCGTTTCATTAAAGTAGGTTGTTGGGGATAGAATCATTGGTACCAGAGCCGTCAAGTTGAGACGGTTCCGTCGGAACGTCCCGTCCCGCAATAGATTTGGGACGAGATGGGACGGAGTATTTTAGTCCCGTCTCGTTTCGTCCCGTCCCGTCTCATCCAGTTCTCGTCGTGGGACAACATGATGCGGTCTCGCCCGTCCCGCATATCTCAAGCCATATGATGATTTTTCAACAAACAAACATGGTCTTCTTTACCTTAAATATCAAATTTCTCTAGCAGCTGATGCATGTAGGTTATTTCTTCCTCAAGCTGACCATGCAAAAAAGTTACCTTGACATTGAGCTAGCTGTTCATGCTCATGCTCATGAAAAAAAGAGCTATGCTTTCATAGGAGAAAACAAAATGTTTATCTCCATTAACAATTTAGGCGAATTAGGCTCACACCACAACCTATAATCTTTCATTCTATTTGCATAACCTAGTAATATGCATTTCTGTGATATAGGCTCGCACTTACCATTATTATCATGAGTATACACTACATAACCAATACTTTCGAATTAGAATAATCACCACAATCTTTCTGCTTCTTAAAGGTAAGAAAACATAATTTTGTGCTTAATTCAAATAATACACCGATACATATATCTTGAACAATCTTCAACAGAAGAAATCAAATACCGAGAACCACCTCTCGATTGTTTGATTGAGGGACCCCAAATATCTTCTTTTTTTTATAAGGAAAATAGAATAATATTAAAAAGAATAACGTACAATGCATTTTGGCCGTGGCCTTGGCGCATAGTCAACGCTTATCCCTCCTAGTCAACGGGTCTCGTATGGGTCCCGCGGGATCCCGCGTCCCGCAAATGGGACAGGATGGGACGGAGTATTTTAGTCCCGTCCCGTTTGATCCCATCTCGTCCCGTTCCCATCGTGGGACAACATAATTTCGTCCCGTCCCATCCCGTATTCTCGAATTGACAGCTTTTTTGGTACGGTGTCGTTTTGATGTAATTACCTTTTTAAGACGTATCTTGTGAGCACCCCAACCCGAGACCTAACACGTGTCCCGAGCTAAGGGAGCTCAAACTAAGAAAATCCATCTAAATTTTTAAAACATTTATTTGCCTTTAAAAGAAAACCACATTTCAAACTTCCAATAAAATCAATTGGAAATATCTCTACTTAGAGGAAATCCAACCACAACTTTTAATAAACCGAAATCTGATCAATTACATTGGAAACCTTAATTAACCTTGTTTAACAAAAGAGTTTTCCATACAAATTACAAAAGAAGACTACTTAATAAATACTCCTAACAACCGACTCCTATACTTAACTTGTCAAGCCCCAAAGCAAAAGTCCACAATGAAATCCCCTACCTCTGGTTCGGGTCACCTGTCTCGGAATCTAAAACAGTAAAGGGAGAGGGGTGAGAATAAATCTCAATGAGCTATTATGAATGCAGCAAGATGCCATACAAGATGCAACACGTAGCATGGTAACACTTAACACATTATGAAAGCGGTAAACACCTTACGTTACCTCATTTTTACCTTTTCCCGTCTGAACAATAAGTCGTACAACGTGGGAGTAAAACTCCACTCTTTGGTGAATTGCCTCCAGCACATTCACCTCTTATAGGCCTCATTTCTCAGAGATCCATATAAGAAAGGATACCTATATTAGTGTATCCAAAAATAACATCTTCCCTCCGTACAACGATCGCAGCAGTGCAGTAAAGGCTTCTTCATGCTCAATACGATCGTTAGCACTGGCCCACTCCGTGGCCACGAGAGGGGAAGGGTCACCGGTATGATGAACTTTCAATCAATGATAGAACAAAGCAATAAGTGAGTGACTTCCATCATACCCACCCGAACATTCAAGCACATACCAGATACTTGAATTATAATCCACAAAAGGGATAAACATATAGTAACATGGTAAAATATACTCACGTTACAACCATACTATAGTGCAACAGTTCATGTAATACACTATGCATAATACCATTAACGAATTTAAATTCAAGTAAGGTATCCATATAACCACATAATCCACAAAAGGGATAACCATACAACCACATAGTAAACATATCCACACATTAGGAATCATAACAACGTATCCAATATTCCACACTTGGGAAGCCACATAACACTTGCCAAATAATCCACACTTAGGATATTAAGGTAACCATATAATCAATAATTCCACAACTCGGAATAACAATGCCACAAGGTGATACATACCCGTTACCAATTAGTTCAATAGTGAAACCTATGGCTTCTACACCATTGCAACTATTCACTAAAGATAGGGAGTGAGGCTACTATATATCATAAACCACTCTTACATAGTCATTATACAACCTCGAATAACATTAATTAAAGTTCAAGTTCTATTTCCCAAATTGGGACTATTTTGGTGAAGTCACAAATCAAACCTATCAACCATTTTCGGGGCAATATTTAAACTACTTCCACAATTCCATTTTGATCACTTAAGATGTCATTGTGTAGCCAAAGTATTCTACTTTAATCTAGGTTAAAGAGATTTCATTTTGGTTCTAGTTCGATTAGGTTTAAACAGCTCCAAAGTTGACCCAATGTCACCAGGCCAGGGCACGACTCGTGCCCCAGGGCACGACTCGTGCCCCTATGGCCTTCCTCAGATTCATGCGTCCCCACTAGGCACGACTTCCCTTTAATCCATGTCACGACTCGTCCCCATCCAAGGCACGACTCGTGCCACAGGGCACGACTCGTGCCCTGAACCCCAGTACGAACAAGGCTGGAAATACCTATGTAGCTATACCAATTTATCCCAACCCAAGTTTCCTCTATTTTGTGAACATAAAAAGGTTTACTAACTTCATCCATATCATTATAGATCATTTAAATCTCCAAAATAACATCAACCTAGGTTACTCACTCTTGGATTTACTACTCATTCAACCATCACAATATCACATTTCACACTTAGTTTCTAAATCTAGTTCAATGCACTTTCTTACATTCTTAATCAACCTTTATGAACAATACTATCATTCTAAGGCATTATCAAATTCCTCCACTCTAAGAATGTTTTCAAGGCATCAAACAATCATTAATATCACAATAACAACATCAAATCATTTATGAACATTTAAAGAAAGGAAGTCATAATAACTCACTTTAGGGTTTTAAATGTGAAAGGTTGATCTTTATATCTTGATGGACTCTCCTAGATGATCCCACTTCAAGGATGTTCTTGGACTTGGATTTGATGGAGGATTTGCTTGGCTTCAACACTTGTACAAAGGGGACTTCAATGGAGGCTTCAAGTTTTTCTCTAGGAAGAAGGAAGTAAGAATGAAATGAAGGAGGAGGAAGGAGAGTGAGGAATATGATGGAGAGGGGAGGGGCCGGTCAAGGAGGAGTAAGAGGAGGGGTTAGGGGAGGACACTTGGCAAGGGGAGGGGAGGTTACAAACTTTGGCCCCCCATTAAAATCTACTAAGGCTTTCACCCTCACCACTTAAATTTAAATTTAACTCATTTATCCAAATAATTCATCCTACTCAATTCACCTCCTTGCACTATTTATCATTTTTCCATTTTTATTATTTCCCCAAATTTCTTTATTTAATATCCAATAAATTCTCAAGAGGTTCCAAATTCACTTCTCACCCAAATTATCTTAAATTAAGAATTTAAAGACATAATTGAACACATAAAATAAATATAAATATTAAAAGCATTTAATATAATATTAAAAATTGATGCCTAGGGTTGGGGTCGTTACACTCACTCCCCCTTAAAGAAAATTCGTCCCGAATTTGATTGTCACTTACCCTAAGGTTCAAACTAGCAAAGGTTACCTTTCATACATTCTAACTTAATATTTTTAATTAGATTTCTCAATGGCATGATTCTACTATACACTTTCACGACTCGAATACTCTAAGACTTCCATTCTCAATTAGTCTCATCAATGCTATGATTCTTTCCAAGATTCTAATTTCATTAATAATGTGATATTACAACTTAATATTCCGAGAATACCATACCATCATCACTAACCCGAATTTCACGACCTCAAAGAAGTATATTTAAATAAAAAGTATTATATCTTATGTTACCCAATACATTACGACATTACATTTAAACTTTCAACGCTCAATAAGCTACTCTAAGTCGGTCTCTAAGTCAAATCACCAATCTTTTCTAAAACTTCAATGAATTAACAAATTTTGGCGCTAAATTACCTTAGGCCTAGCTTCACTAACCTCATCCCGACAAATTGGAGATCGATAATATCTCCACCGAACCACGCCTCATACGATTTTATCTCAAAGCTAGAATGATACCTGCTATTTACGCAAACTCGCTAAGGTTAATTAAACTTCTCAAGTTGAAGGAAATCCGTCACACAATATAACCTATTCCTCAAGAATTTGGGTAGTCTTCTAATTTCTTCCTTTCGACTAACTTAATTCTCCAACTCTAGGATCGGTAACAACTCTCAAAGGAAGCTTCAAAAGATAAGGTACTGCTTAAATACGCAACACAAGTGTAGCTACTCCCGAGTAGAAGATAAGAAAATCTCACTTATCTAAGTCAAACTCCTCAAAGCCTACGTTATCACTTTCCCATTCCGTATCATATCATAATCTAATCTTCCTTTAATGCACCTTAAAATTTCACAAAGTCCTCACATCCGTTAAGTAAGGTAAGGATCGAATCTATAGCCAATCTATTTTCCATCTCTGTCAATATAATTCATACTTATTACATCCTACACCATTTATACATCCTTTAAATTTAATTAAAGCAACGATCTTTCATTTCTTAAGAATTCCTTAAATCTCTTCGATAGCATTTGCCAACTCAAAGATCACGGACTCAACCCTCACAAGATCCATGGTAACATCCGGGTTTAAGACTATAGAACCCAAAAATTTGAAATCCTCTCGGGCCAACTCATACTAGCCGAACTTTGCATACAGGGACTCCTCACAAGGAAATCATTAACCCGACTCTCAAATTATTTTCACGATCTTCCCGGAACTTTAATTAACAAGGAGATCATCAATTCTAATCACCCTAAAGCCATCAAAATAAGGATTACAATTGCTTATCCTACTCGAACCAACACATGAAACATACCGACGGAGCACATTTACCATTTACTCACAAGCGGCACCTAAAAATTTTGAAAAGACTTCTTATGTAAGTCTAACATATACCAATTACTCTTCACATCTTAATGCAAAATTTTCACCTTAAATACCCATATATAATCAAGAATTTCACATTAAGGTTTACCTATATCAAATACCAATATAAGTAATTTAGGCATGGAAAAGGAGACTCACTTATTATGACAGTCTACTAATACACAACCACTACTTAACCCTCCAGGTCAAGTATATCTCAAAATCATAATTTAATAATTATACTAATTCAATCAGCAATACATGCTCAGCCATAACCACATCATCGTCGTGGTAAACCAAAGAAGGTTCGAGGTATTCTCTCATAAGAGCAGAATCCTCCAACAATAAAACAATTTCTCAACAATGTATGTCACATATAAGCAAAATGTGATGCCAACATAAATGATATGCAACGGGATCTATGAAATATGACCCCTAACTTTTGAGACAGGGGAATATACCTCTAGTGACCTCGAGGGATCTATCTCTCCTGAACCCGAAACACATACCCGACCATAGACCTTCTCTTTCGGTTCCCCTTTGTTATCTCTCTTGGTACTACCTCTTTGTCGTCCACCCGGTGACCATTGCTTGAAGCTCGTCCCTCGTCATCCTTGGGCAATTCCTCTTAAAGTGTCCCGATGCTCCACAATTTAAACACTTGCCTTGCTTACTCCAACACCGATCTTCGGTATGTCCAACCTTCTTGCAAAAGTTACAAATCATCCCATCCTGCTTGGGTATTGGCCGAGACGAAGAAGCTAACACCAGGTCCTCTCTCATACTTCCTGAAGTTAAAGCACTTGGCTGTCCTCTAATGACTTTGGATCCTTGTCCTAGATACTTTGGCTTGTTTCTAATCCCACTTCCGGACCTTCCACTATTTTCCTCAATGTCCTTCTCGACCTTATATGCTCTATCTATGGTGTCGATAATCGGCGAAACCATCAATCCATAATTTCTTCCTATACTCACTCCTCAGCACACTGTTACAAACTTCGAACCCTTTTCACTTCATGCGATACCAAATGAGGGCAACACCTAGCAAATTCCTCAAAGCGGGACTGAATGCTTGATCTACCGTCATGTTCCCTTGTTTTAGTCCTAAGAATTCAATCTCCTTCTTATCCCTTGTAACCATTGAAATGAAGTAGTCCTCAAAGCTGTTGAGTGAAATTATCCCAAGTCTGGGGCGTATGATCCCGCTCCCAACTTCCCTTCAAATTCTGCCACCACTGATCAGCTAAACCTTCAAGTTTGAACACGGCATACCTAACTTTCTCTTCGTTGCGACTTTCCATAACCTCAAAGATTTTGTTCATTCTCTCTAACCATTTTACGCCCTTAACGGACCCGGATATCCATTAAAACTCGGTGGATTCATCTTCACAAACCTTTCTAATCCATCACTTTGATACCCCTCGGGTTGATTCGGCCCGATCCTCTAGTCTCCATATCTGTACAAATTTCAGAATAATTTCATCATCTCTTCATCCTGAATTCCACCTATCCCCAAATCTTCTTCAATTTCTAGAACCTTCCGCTGATCATCCTTGCTTCCGGCCATTAGAACGAACTCCTGCATTAAACACTCGGCGTCAATTTCCACACATTCCCCCTTAGTTTAGACATCTACCCTTGACCTCTAAACTAAGCTCTGATACCAACTGTGAGCACCCCAACCCGGGACCTAACACGTGTCCCGAGCTAAGGGAGCTCAAACTAAGAAAATCCATCTAAATTTTTAAAACATTTATTTGCCTTTAAAAGAAAACCACCTTTCAAACTTCCAATAAAATCAATTGGAAATATCTCTACTTAGAGGAAATCCAACCACAACTTTTAATAAACCGAAATCTGATCAATTACATTGGAAACCTTAATTAACCTTGTTTAACAAAAGAGTTTTCCATACAAATTACAAAAGAAGACTACTTAATAAATACTCCTAACAACCGAGCTCCTATACTTAACTTGTCAAGCCCCAAAGCAAAAGTCCACAATGAAATCCCGGCCTCACTGGTTCGGGTCACTGTCTCGGAATCTAAAACAAGAAAGGGAGAGGGGTGAGAATAAATCTCAATGAGCTATTATGAATGCGGAAGATGCCATACAAGATGCAACACGTAGCATGGTAACACTTAACACATTATGAAAGCGGTAAACACCTTACGTTACCTCATTTTACCTTTTCCCGTCGAACAATAAGTCGTACAACGTGGGAGTAAAACTCCACTCTTTGGTGAATTGCCTCCGGCACATTCACCTCTTATAGGCCTCATTCCCGAGAGATCCATATAAGAAAGGATACCTATATTAGTGTAGCCAAAAATAACATCTTCCCTCCGTACAACGATCGCAACAGGTCTGTAAAGGCTTCTTCATGCTCAATACAGTCGTTAGCACGGCCCGCTCATCCGTGGCCACGAGAGGGGAAGGGTCACCGGTATGATGAACTTTCAATCAATTATAGAACAAATCAATAATTGATTGACTTCCATCATACCCACCCGAACATTCAAGCACATACCGGATACTTGAATTATAATCCACAAAAGGGATAAACATATAGTAACATGGTAAAATATACTCACGTTACAACCATACTATAGTGCAACGGTTCATGTAATACACAATGCATAATACCATTAACGAATTTAAATTCAAGTAAGGTATCCATATAACCACATAATCCACACCGGATACAATATAACAATACCAAATAATCCTGAGGGGATAACCATACAACCACATAGTAAACATATCCACACATTAGGAATCATAACAACGTATCAAATATTCCACACTTGGGAAGCCACATAACACTTGCCAAATAATCCACACTTAGGATATTAAGGTAACCATATAATCAATAATTCCACAACTCGGAATAACAATGCCACAAGGTGATACATACCCATTACCAATTAGTTCAATAGTGAAACCTATGGCTTCTACACCATTGCAACTATTCACTAAAGATAGGGAGTGAGGCTACTATATATCATAAACCACTCTTACATAGTCATTATACAACCTCGAATAACATTAATTAAAGTTCAAGTTCTATTTCCCAAATTGGGACTATTTTGGTGAAGTCACAAATCAAACCTATCAACCATTTTCGGGGCAATATTTAAACTACTTCCACAATTCCATTTTGATCACTTAAGATGTCATTGTGTAGCCAAAGTATTCTACTTTAATCTAGGTTAAAGAGATTTCATTTTGGTTCTAGTTCGATTAGGTTTAAACAGCTCCAAAGTTGACCCAATGTCACCAGGCCAGGGCACGACTCGTGCCCCAGGGCACGACTCGTGCCCCTATGGCCTTCCTCAGTTCATGCGTCCCCAGCTAGGCACGACTTCCCTTTAATCCATGTCACGACTCGTCCCCATCCAAGGCACGACTCGTGCCGCGGGGGGCACGACTCGTGCCACTGAACCCGCAATTACGAACAAGGCTGGAAATACCTATGTAGCTATACCAATTTATCCCAACCCAAGTTTCCTCTATTTTGTGAACATAAAAAGGTTTACTAACTTCATCCATATCATTATAGATCATTTAAATCTCCAAAATAACATCAACCTAGGTTACTCACTCTTGGATTTACTACTCATTCAACCATCACAATATCACATTTCACACTTAGTTTCTAAATCTAGTTCAATGCACTTTCTTACATTCTTAATCAACCTTTATGAACAATAATATCATTCTAAGGCATTATCAAATTCCTCCACTCTAAGAATGTTTTCAAGGCATCAAACAATCATTAATATCACAATAACAACATCAAATCATTTATGAACATTTAAAGAAAGGAAGTCATAATAACTCACTTTAGGGTTTTAAATGTGGAAGGTTGATCTTTATATCTTGATGGACTCTCCTAGATGATCCCACTTCAAGGATGTTCTTGGACTTGGATTTGATGGAGGATTTGCTTGGCTTCAACACTTGTACAAAGGGGACTTCAATGGAGGCTTCAAGTTTTTCTCTAGGAAGAAGGAAGTAAGAATGAAATGAAGGAGGAGGAAGGAGAGTGAGAAATATGATGGAGAGGGAGGGGCCGGTCAAGGAGGAGTAAGAGGAGGGGTTAGGGGAGGACACTTGGCAAGGGGAGGGGAGGTTACAAACTTTGGCCCCCCATTAAAATCTACTAAGGCTTTCACCCTCACCACTTAAATTTAAATTTAACTCATTTATCCAAATAATTCATCCTACTCAATTCACCTCCTTGCACTATTTATCATTTTTCCATTTTTATTATTTCCCCAAATTTCTTTATTTAATATCCAATAAATTCTCAAGAGGTTCCAAATTCACTTCTCACCCAAATTATCTTAAATTAAGAATTTAAAGACATAATTGAACACATAAAATAAATATAAATATTAAAAGCATTTAATATAATATTAAAAATTGATGCCTAGGGTTGGGGTCGTTACATATCTTCCATGTGCAGAACGCTTATAACAAGCACTATGAGTGGGAGAGGGGGCATATGATATAATGAATAACAAACTTTTTCAATCCTCTCTCTCTAAATTCTCTCTGTCTATATCCCTTTATCTCTCCCGTTATTCCCTTATCTCTCTTTCAATTCTACCATTTCAGTAGCTGGTTCATAACAAATTTGGTATCAGAGCCTTCTAGATTCAGAAGAAATCTCGAGCAAGTATGGTTGACACTAGGCTGCAGACTGTGGAGAATAACTTACGAACCTGTGAAGAAAGGATTTGTGAGCTAGCTGAGAAGCAAGATAGAGCAGAACAGGTTCTTAAGGGAGATATAGCTGAAGTAAAGTCTTCAATAGACAAAAGCTTTGACGAGGTGAAGGGCTGTGCAGCTGCAAAGATCGTTGAATGGTAAATGAATTATTGATAAAGGAGGGAAACAACCTTCTCACCCAAACAGTTCAGGATCAATCTTGGGGGCTCCACCCATCACCACTAACTTGCAGCCAAATCCACAAGAAAGGAGGAACATTCCACATGTATAGATCTGGATGATGACACTGAGGTATCTTGCAACCACATGTATAATCACTCTACTGAACAAGATAAAAGGCTAAATGAAGTTTATAAGAAGCATCTTAAATTGCAGTTTTCAAAATTTTCTGGTATAGACCATAGAGGGTGGATAAGGAAATGTTTCAAGTTTTTTAAATACAGATCTGTTCCACAGTATGATAGAGTGGAACTTGCCACTATGTACTTTGAAGGTAGTGCCGAATTTCGGTATCAGAATTATAGTGAGGAGATTGATAAGCTAAGCTGGGATGAGTTCACATATGTTGTAGCAGTTAGGTTTGTGATACAGAATGAGGATTATATGAGAATTGACCGAACGAAATTGAAAAAAGATGGGATTGAAATCCTAGATAATTGCTCAATGGTAAATATTTTCATTAATCAAAACAAAGTCTAATTTTCGGATTACAATTTAGGGCTATTTTATAGCACCCATAAAACTTAGAAAACAAAAAATAATGTCCTAATATAAAGCCTAACCTATAAGGTAACCTATTAGGAGTCTAAAACTAATAAATCAAGTCTAAATCTACTCTAAAACCTCCTATAATTACTCTACTAAAATTAATTTCGAAAATACTAATAAAATCATAAAAGTTATGAACATATATAATTCCTGTCGATCAGCATCATTCTTCCCTTCTTAGAAAAAATTCATCCTCGAATTTGGATTGTTGCTTTTGGAAATACGTCTTGAAATTTATCCTTCAACCGTCGACGAACTTTATACTTAGTATGACTCACCAATACATCCATCCAATCAGTCCATCCATTTAAGAGAAAGCTCTCAATCATCAATCTTTTGAAAATCCAAGAATCTGAAATACTTGGAAATTCAATATCAAATGAATCCTTATAATAAGAACAAAAAATAGTACATTGTGACTTGCACTGTTTGCCTACTGTGAATGCTTGAGGACAGTACCAGGTTATATAATGGGGTGTAAATTGCGTATAACCCCCTTTTTCAAGACACTGTGTCGCACCCTTAAAATCTTTCACAAACCCCATTAACATATCACACTTAACTCCACACTCATCATTGCTGTTAGTCCACAGCTCATACTCCACACGATCATTTGGATGTGAAACAGCTTCTCGCCAGTCAAGATTAACATTGACCATATCCCCGACACTGATTGCTTTCTTCAAATTACCACCAAAAGTCTTTGAAATCAATGCAGAAGGGATTGTTATATTCTCAATATATTCTGCTGTAGCCTTATCTTCTTCTAGGGTATCCATGGTAATTAGCGCCTCCTCCATGTCATCTGCTACAAGAACTACAGACGCACACATCAGCCCATCTCTTGAAAAAAAATTGACGTCAACCATTGTTACATCAGCCGGAGGAGATGTCAATAATTGACATCTTTCACAATTACACTCGTCATAGATTGGTGGTTTCGACCAATCAATGACAATGTCTTGAACCTTTGATTCTACAGTAACAATATTGAACGGGTCAAAAATGTCGTCGGGATGTGCCTTACCTCCAAGTTTTGGACTCTCGATCTCCATACCGATATCCATAGAAGGATCTGCCCCATTCCTGTCGCCGAATTCTTGATTTCGATCAAAGGGATAGATATTCCCATCATCAGACCATAGATCTGAATCTGAGCCCACGTCGGTGGGAGTCTCCAAACGCGCAGGGCGACGCTGGATTCGCTGAATCTCCAAACCATCAAGGCGCCTATGGAGTTCTTGAACCTCGAAACGCGCAAAGCGAAGTTGGAGGTCTTGAATCTGTCTTCGCAATTAGTCCTTCTCGATGTTACGCAGGTTGCGATGTCGATGGAATTCGTTTTCTTGGAGTTCTAATCTGCGGCCCCTACCACGATCACCACGACCACCACTTCCTCGTCCTCGTTCGGCCATTGATAATCAACCAGTAAGCTGATACCAAATGATACAGAATGAGGGTTATATGAGAATTGACCGAACGGATTTGAAACCCTAGATAATTGCTCAACGGCAAATATTTTCATTAATCAAAACAAAGTCTAATTTTCGGATTACAATTTTAGGGCTATTTTATAGCATCCATAAAACTTGGAAAACAAGAAATAACGTCCTAAAATAAAGCCTAACCTATAAGGTAACCTATTAGGAGTCTAAAACTAATAAATCAAGTCTAAATCTACTCTAAAACCTCCTATAATTACTCTACTAAAATTAATTCTGAAAATACTAATAAAATCATAAAAGTTATGAACATATATAATTCCTGTGTCGATCTGCATCAGTTTTGAACTCAGGCTTATGAAAATATTGATGGAGAATTCTGCGATTTGAAACAATTGGGCTCAGTGGTGGATTATCAGGACACTACAAGAAAGGTAGATATTTACAGCAGTTATATAAGGCGGGCAACACGGGGCCGCCGTATATAGTTAGGCATATATGACGGATGCACGAAGCCGCCGTATATAACTAAGTCATATACGGCGGATGCACGAAGCCGCCGTATATAACTAACTATATACGGCGGTATACAATATCCGCCGTAAATAGTAATAATATAAACGGCGATATACAATATCCGCTGTAAATACTAACTATATACAAGTTGCATTTGTGTTATATGTTCCTGCTGGTGTATTTTTGGGGAAAATTAATAATACAGGGCTCACTGGGAAGAAAAGTCTACTTATTTACGGCGGATAAACGAAGCCGCCGTAAATAGACTAGTTATTTACGACGGCTTCGTTTATCCGCCATAAATAAGTTCAATGGACGACTCGTCCCCAAAGAGGGACGAGGTTATCAGAGAGAGTCAAAATGGGGACGATTCGTGCTGTGATGGATGACTCGTCTCTTATATACGGCGGCCTAGACCCGACGTATATAATATTTCATTATATACGGCGGCCTAGACCCGCCGTATATAAGATTTCATTATATACGGCGGTAACCTAACCTCCGTATAAAAATTCCTCAGATACGGCTGTAATAGATACGACGTATTTGTATTTCATTATATACGGCGGTACATCAGTCGTCGTATTTGCCCTTGATTATATATAGCGGCTGTATTTTCGCCGTATATAATATATACGGCGGTATATCCGCCGTAAATACTATATACATCGCGACTTTATACGCCGCCCAATATACGGCGGTATATCCGCCGTAAATACTATTTACGGCGGCCCCGATCACTATATACGGCGGATTTTAACCGCCGTAAATAGTACTGTTTCTTGTAATGGGATAAGTTTGAGAAGATTAGATCAGTATTGAAGGCTGAAAACTCATCATTGGCTGAGAGGTTCTACATCCAAAAGTTCATTGGAGGGTTAAAGGAAAAATAAAGTATAGGGTGCAATCTCAATTCCCAACAACACTCATTCAGACCATTAGCATAGCCAGACTGGAAGAGTCCCACTCTGAAGTATACAACAAGAAACACAAGTACCTTCCCAACAAAAGTAACCTACCTTATATCCCAAACACAAATACTCCAAAGGCCAACTCTAGTTCTCTCTTTTCTCCCAAACCAACACCTTCCTATGGAACTAGCAAATTCTCTTTTGCTAGTCCCAACTCTGTTAATCAAATGCAAAAAACTGAGCTCTCCAACTCAAAACCATCATATCCAATCAAACACTTGTCACCAGTTGAAATGCAGATTAGGAGGGACAAGGGGATGTGTTACAACTGTGATGAGGTGTTCAAACTTGGGCACAAGTGCAAGCCTAGACAGATTTATATGATTAAGGTGGATAACAAGGAAGAAGAGGTTTGCCATGATTCTCCGGAGGAATGGAATGAAGGAGTTGGGGTGCAAGAGGAGGACATGGGCATATCCCCGCATGCCTTGTCATGTAGCAAGGGCCTACAAACCTTGAAGTTGGTTGGGAGAATGGGGAGGAAAATCTTTAATGTGTTGGTGGATAGTGTAAGTACAACCAATTTCTTGGATGAAAAGGTTGTCATAAGATTGGGATGTGTGGTTGAATCAGCTGATGAGGTACCCATTACAATAGCAAATGGAAGTAAGATTTGTAGCCATGGGAAATGCAAGGGATTTGAATGGGAAATGCAACAAAGCAAATTTTTAGCTGATATGAAGGTGATTAACTTAGGAGGTTGTGATGTTGTCTTAGGAATACAGTGGCTCAAAACTCTAGGCCCTGTCACTTTTGATTTCGACAAATTGACCATGGGCTTCTACCAGGAAGGGAAATTGAAATTACTTCAGGGTGTAGAGGACATAGTCACATTGAGGTTGATGAATGCCAAGTCTGTGGGTAAGGTTTTAGACTCCAACCTTTGTGGGGATGTAATTCAATTGTATTCAATGAGTATTGACCAAAAGAAGGAGATTATTCCACCAGAAATGAGTGCATTGTTGGAGAATTTCAAGGGCATCTTTACTGAACCTGAAGGCTTACCTCAAAAAATGGAATATGACCATGGCATACCTCTAAAACAAGGCAGCCAACCAGTTAACAAGAGATCCTACAGGTGCCCCTATTTCCAGAAAACAGAGATATAGAAGATAGTTGCTGAGTTATTGGCTCAAGGGGTCATACAACCTAGTTGCAGCCCTTTTGCTTCCCCAATATTGTTGGTCAAAAAAAAAGGATGGGAGTTGGAGGATGTGTATTGACTACAGAGAGTTGATCAACTTGAAAATTAAAGACAAGTTTCCCATACCAATAATTAATGAGTTGCTAGATGAACTTCATGGATCCAGGTACTACACTAAACTGGACTTGAGATCTGGTTACCATCAGATTAGGGTAAAGGAGGAGGACATTCACATAACAGCTTTCAGCACACACAATGGACATTATGAGTTAAATTTATGCCTTTTGGACTCACCAATGCTCCTGCAACATTTCAAGCTCTCATGAATACAGTATTTCAGGACTTTCTGAGAAATTTTTTGTTAGTTTTCTTTGATGATATACTGATTTATAGTTCTATAATGGATTCCCATTTGCTACATGTTAAGCTTACATTGGATAGGCTAAGGGAACACCAACTGTTTGTTAAGAAAAGTAAGTGTACTTTTGGGCAGTCTACGATAGAGTATTTAAGCCACATTGTTACTGGGAAAGGAGTAGCTACTGATCCATCCAAAATTGAAAGCATGAACAATTGGCCTACACCTACAAATGTCAGGAGTTTGAGAGGATTTTTGGGGCTCACTGGTTACTACAGGAGGTTCATTAGGCACTATGGGGTCATTAGTAAACCATTAACAAGGCTGCTATAAAAGAATGCTTTCCACTGGGATGATCTAGCAGAAAAGGCTTTCCAAACTTTAAAAGGGGTAATGGTCACTGCCCCTGTTTTGGCTATGCCTGTGCCTGACTTTTCACAAACATTTGTGTTGGAAACTGTTGCGATGCGATTTTAATGAACACAGAGTCGCCACTTATTATTTATTTAGAAAAACAATAAGAAAAACCTTTTTGATTATTGAAAGAGATTCGAAGGTTCGGGGGTTAATTTAAGAGATGGGAAGGTCGTGGAGCACCCATTCCACCCAATTCGAAAATTGATCTTGCCATTGAGTATTATCAATCAAATTAATAATTAAAGAAGAACAAGCAAACCCTAATTAATTTCTTAATTAGGAATGTCGGGTTGTACGCTTCGAGGTCGCCTCCATGGATTAAAGAAACTCTGGGCTAACCCTTTTGATATGATTACACTACTCTAAAAGCAATTAGAGGGATTGAGAAGAAGAAAGTAAAAATATAGGAGTTTACCTTGTGTCTAGGGAGTGTTTCGTTTAGAACGTGGTTCTAAGTGTTTTCTCGGTCGAGAAATGATTTGGACAGAGTTCCGTCTTGATTCTAAACTCGAATCTCGATGTTCGTTGATCAACAAGGTTGATAAACGAATTTAGGTGTTTGTTTATGAGTGATTTACAGGAATCTTTCAAGGAGAAAAACCAACAAATTGTGTGTTTTTCGGGGTTCGACCGTCCTCTGAAATACTGAAAGTCATCAAATATTTATAGGCTTTGGATTACTTGATCACCAAGATTAGGAGACTCAAGTGGATTAGGATTCCTTCTAAGGAAGGTTCCAGAACTCTAAAATCAGTAGAGACCCGGATTGGATAAGAATTTATCAAGAAAGAAAAGAGGTTGAAACGGAGAAGAAAAGTGAATCTGCACATTCTGCAGAGGGGTTATCTCGCGCGAGACACGTATGTCCCATGCGGGACAACTAGTCAATTGACTATTCTGTCCTCTTCAGTTATTCCGTTAGTCAGTTAGGTCCAAAACTAACAAGGCTAGTTAGAAACTTAACGAAACATGACGAAACCAATATGCTTTCATCAAAACACAAAAGAGAGACGAAGAGTAGTGTAATCATATAATTATTGGTTCAGAATGGGGTGTCTACATAAACTGATGCTTGCTACAATGGTATTAGAGTTGTCCTTATGCAACAAAACAAACCTATTGCTTTCATCAGCAATGCACTAGAACCTAAGCATATAGGTATGTCTACCTATGAAAAGGAGTTTCTAGCCATTGTCTTTGCTGTAGAAAAATGGAGACACTATTTGTGTGATCATCATTTCCATATTAGAACAGATCATGAGAGCCTGAAGCACCTAATCGACCAGAAAGTCACAAGTGTATTACATCAGAAATGGATCTCCAAACTTTTGGGCTACAACTACACTATAACCTACAAGAAGGGAGTTGAGAATAAAGTGGCAGATGCACTTTTCAGAATGTATGAGGAACAAAAGGAAGAGGTGACAATACAAGGTGAGCAAAATGAGATTGAATGCCTATCCATTACTGTTGTGCAACTTGCTTGGGTGGAGGAACTATTAACTAGCATGGAAGGGGATGATGAAATGGAAAAGGTGTTAGAGGGTATAATAATCAATGCTAGTGATTTCCCAAATTACTCTTTCCTCAATAGGTTTTTGAGGTACAAAGGGAAGTTTTGGGTAGGTAGTAATGGAGGTATAAGGGATAGAATTATCAAGGAGCTGAACCACTCACCCTTAGGGGGACATTCAGGGATACAAGGGACTTATAAAAGAGTTTCTCAATATTTCTATTGGCCTGACATGAGAAAAGATGTACAAACAAGAATAGCTCCATGTGAAGTGTGTCAGCAGAGTAAGACAGAAAATATCCACCCAACAGGCCTCCTGCAACCCCTGCAAATCCCTACTCAACCATGGGCTGATATTGCAATGGAACTTCATTGAAGGGTTACCAAATTCACAATAGTGGGACTCCATCTTGGTGATCATTGACAGGTTTACAAAGTATGCTCACTTTGTTCCCTTTAAACACCCTTAAACAACTTACACTATTGGCGAGGGTTTTCATTGACAGTGTCTATAAATACCATGGTTTACCTGTCCCTATTACCTCTGATAGAGATAAAGTCTTCCTAAGCCAGTTTTGGCAATCACTTTTCTCCCTATTAGGCACTATTCTCAACCTGAGTACTGCACACCACCCTCAAACTGATGGGCAGACATAGAGGTTAAATAGATGCTTGGAACAGTATCTACGAGCAGTAACTAGTGCTAAACCCAAATAATGGTCCCAATGGTTGACTCTTGCAGAGTGGTGATACAATACCAACTACCACACAGCCTTAAAAATGCCCCCATTTGAGGCTCTCTTTGGTTACCCTCCTCCCCAAACCTTATTCAACCATGAACAATATACCAAGGTGGAGGCTGTCACTGAATACTGAATTTTTGAAGGAAATAGATAAACAGATTAAGGGTCTAAAAGAAACTCTTTTGGAAGCTCAACATAGAATAAAAACATTAGCTGATAAAAGGAGAACTGAGAGGGTGTTCCAGGTAGGGGATTGGGTATCCTTCGACTACAACCATAGTAACAGACAAGCTTCAGTAGCTATAAGGAGGAACTTGAAGCTATCCCCAAAGTATTTTGGTCCTTTCTAAATTATTGCCAAAATAGGGAGTGTAGCCTATAAACTGGATTTGCCTAGCAACTCAAAGATTCATCTTGTTTTCCATGTATCTCTTCTGAAACCTAGAATTGGGAATTATGCGGTTCCAAACCCTTCTCTACCATTTACAGGTGAAGATGGACAATTCCTAGTGGAGCCAATTGCAATCTTGGATAGGCGTCTGGTGAAAAGAGGCAACAAGCCCGCAGCTCAAGTTTTGATTCAGTGGTCTAATACATTGTCAGAAGATGCGAATTGGGAAGACTGGTCCGTAATTTCAGCTAATTTCCCAAATTTTAATCCTTGAGACAAGGATTTGTCAAAGGAAAGGGGAATGTCATATTATAGGGTTCTTATGATTTGGGAGTTACCGTTACATTTGAAAATGAGGAGCAGCGACGTCGTTTATTTAATAAAGTTAAGTTAGGAAATTATTACTTACTCCCTCCGTCCCGTCCGAAGCTTCACCTTTTATCCAAATGGGTGTCTCGGTAGAAGTTTTACTATTCCTAAAATGGAAAATATTTATTAATATTCTATTATACATACCCCACTTCTCATACTCACATTCATAAATTAGGGCAATTATCGATTGATCCCTAATCCTAATGAAATCGACCAGCTAGGACATGGAATATGTGAATCGACCAACAGGTCCCTCCCTTACATATGGACACGCGTGTCCATTGTAAAGATCAGAAAATTAAATCAAAACTTTTTTTTCCCCTCAAAACTTTAAAATGAAATATCTTAAGATCTAGAAATAAAAAAAAAAAATCTGAAACCACCGTTTTGTTCGTATCGTCAATACGAATTAAACTAGTAGCATCAACATATATTTTGGAGCAAATTTGAGAAGTTCACAGTGTTACAAGTTCACAGTTATTTTTTACATTTGTTCCAATAACAATTAAGAGAAGTTCACATTTGTTTTAACTAAATTCATAATTTCTGCATGAAAATGACTATTATTTACTTAATTCACAGATATTTTTAGTTAAGTTCACTGGTGTTTTAGTTAAGTTCACAGTTGTTTTTAGTATTTTATAGCCTTTATTTTTGCAATTTTATGAGATTATTTGACCTATTTGTTAAGTTCACTGTTGTTTTTTGTTAAGTTCACAGTTGATTTAGTCCTTTATGGCCTCTATTTTTGTAATTTTATGAGATTATTTGACATATTTGTTATGTTTACAGTTATTTTTACTTAACTTCACTGTTATTTTTTGTTAAGTTTACAATTGTTTTAGTCCTTTATGACCTCTATTTTTGCAATTTTATGAGATTATTTGACATAGTTGTTATGTTCACAATTGTTTTTACTTAAGTTACACTGTTATTTTTTGTTAAGTTCACAGTTATTTTAGTCCTTTATGGCCTCTATTTTTGCAATTTTATGAGATTATTTGACATATTTGTTATGTTTACAGTTGTTTTTACTTAAGTTCACTGTTTTTTTTTTTTGTTAAGTTCACGGTTATTTGACATATTTGTCATCAACATAGGCAAGAATAGCAACTACAGATGACCTTGAGTGATGAATCAAGAGAGAGATGCCTCGATCATGTTATTGGCAGACTCTACATAACAAGACGTGGTTGAATTCAGCGGAGAGGAATTAAACTATTTTTGTATTCCCTCTGTCCCAAATTGATTGAATGGCCATTTTGTTCCAAAATAAATGACTTTTCGAAACTTTTCTTCAAAGACTGTCCCTAAATGGGGGTTTTTACCAAAAAAAAAAAAAAAAAACTCGTAGTTCACTATACATTTGCAAAACTAAAAGTTTGAAAGTGAATAGCAAAAATATTAAAATGGTCATTCATTTCCAAATATATAATATCAATATATATTTTAATTTGTCCACATCTCGTTCTTGAAAAATGATATCATTTGAATTCAATTTCAAGGAGGTACAAATTTCAAAGGATTTTTTTTTTTTTTGAAAAATTGGTCCCTTAAGCGTTGAACCCAGAACTCGTTTGACAGTGGTTTGCTTGCATCGGAGCTAGATTCATCTGATATTTATAGGTTTGTCGGATATAAGAGGCTATCGGAGTCGATGCGGTTCACGACCAAGCCTAGTAGTAACAGCTTTGGGCAGCGGAGAATGAGAGAGAGATGGTCACCGGAGTAGGGGAGACGGTCACCGAAGCAGGGGATACGGTCACCGAAGTAGGTGGAGATGGTCACCGAAGGTGGAAGGGGAGAGGTCGCTGGAGGTGGGAGGGGAGAGGTAGCCGGAGGTGGGTTAGGTAAAGAGAGAAAGTAGGTGGCTGGTTTTCAAAATGGGTGTATGTATGTGCATTTATCAAGTATAAATGATTGTTGAATCTCATGGTAATATTAATTTAGGACATTTGATTAGGTGGTTTATTTCCATAATGTGTCTCCTTATTGATCTATTGACTTGATTTGAAGGATCCATTGGTAATTTTTCCCATAAATTATGGGTCATACTTGTCATACCACTAACTTTTCTTTCTTACCCATTTAAATTATGAGTCTCACTTGTCTTACCCACTCACTTATTCTCTTTCACAATCATTTTTCACTCAACACTTTTCTTAAATTTTGTGCCAACACCAAAATGATGAAGCTTGAGCTGGGACTGGGACTGGGACGGAGGGAGTATTTAGTAGGTGCGTTTTATATTTATAAAAACGCGATCGTTTCATTAAATTAAAGTAGGTTGTTGGGGATAGAATCCTTGATGATAAGATGTCGTTTTGAAGTAATACCTAGGCGTATCTCCATGTGCAGCAGCAAGCAAGCTTATAAGAAGCGCTGTGAGTGGGAGAGGGGGTATCTATCTATATATAATAACAAGATAGTGGTAAATTTTTTGCCATTGAGGGGCAATTTTGTCATTTCACATTGTGGCAAAAGTGCAATAAACAAGCCTGGAAAAAAAGGTGGAAGTCTCTAATTGGCCCAATTTTTTTTTTATTATTAAAACCAAATTGGACACGTGTTGTCCGATTAAGCAAGGGTAGTTGCGTCATTTTCATGGCGCATGTGTTACACGCGCCGACAACGACGCGTTAATCCAACCTTTCCCCCCCCCTTTTTTTGTTTTGGACACGTGGCGAAATACTATTGGTAGCTGGTTTTCAAAAAAAAAATTTAATCCTCTTTCTTTAACCTCAATTATTATATATTAAATTAATTTTTAATTTTTTTTTTTACACCAAAATTCATAATTTTTTTTTCTCTTTAAATAGAGACTTCTTTCATTTGATTTGAATATAGAAAAAAATTCCTCTTTTTTAAATATAAATTTCTTTATTATCCTTTACTAAGTTTTCTATTTCTTTTTAGTGTAAATTAATTAAGTGTGAAATATTTATTTTTTATAAATGATAATAATAATAATAATTATTATTATTTTACTATTATAAAATAAAAAATATAAAATAAAATAAAAGTGATGGGGTATAGAATGATAAGTTGGAATGCTGTTGAATATGTATAAACAAAATCATTGTGTATATATAAAGTATATATACTTATTTACTATAAAATAATAATAGTAATTTTACTAATAAAAAATAAAGAATATAAAATAAAATAAAAGTGATGGGGTATAGGATGATAAGTTGGAATGGTGTTGAATATGTATAAACAAAATCATTGTGTATATATAAAGTATATATGGTTATTTACTATAATAATAATCTATATCTATATATATGTAGGCCGGAGGGTGATGAAAGTGAGTTTGAGTTTCTATTTAATAAGTGGGATAGAGTAATATGGTTATTGAGTTTATTTTAGTTCGATGCATAGAATAATTATTTATTTTTTTTAAAAAACATCTTTGAAGCATTGTAAATAAAGTATTATAAAAGTGTCGATTTTTCTAAATGTCTCAACAAATTGTGTATTTATAAAGACGAATATTGGGAAAGATGTCCATCATCATTAATACATTGCACTCTGGGTACAGCGGCGACACTTTCTGGCTTCGGGGGTCCCAGGCTATCACGATATGCGTTTCACACCGTGGCAAAACTGCAAATAATTCGTCCTGGAAGCCACGTGGCAGGCTGTGATTGGGTTTAATACGGCGCGTCTATATTAGGCGATTTTTTTTTTAATTTGGACACATGTCTCCCGTTTAGTGAAGGGCATTTTAGAACAAAATGTCAAGTAACTAAATGAGTTATAATCTCAATTTTTGTGAAATGAAATAAATTACTTTTATGAACAATTACCCAAATAAAGTGGATAGTAAATTATTTATTTTATTTTTTATTGGTTAAAATTATGATAGCCGTAAATTACACGGGCCTAAATAGGCGCGTGAATGTATTAGGGTATTTTTTTTTTTGTAAACATTGAACACGTGTCGTCTGTCTGTGGAAGGGCAATTACGACATTTCTCTGACGCGTGTACTTCACGCGCCGACAACGGTTCGTTTATGCAGGGTTTTTTTTTTTAGGAATTTTTACACGTGTCGCCCTTTTATTGGCTGGCAGAATTATCGATTTTTTTTACATCCGCTTTCTTAACCCTTAATAATTTATATTTTTTATTAATTTGAAACTATTTATTCCTTATTAGCATAACTTATTTGGAAACCATTACTAAATTTTATTTAGGGAAATTATTGAAAGAATTTCGGAGAATGTAAGTAGGGTAATAATATGAGGGAAAGATGGGCCAAATATAGAAGCAACCCTGTTTTGTTTTTTTTTTTTTTTTTTGGTAATAGTTGATTTTCATAATATTGGTATGATTGATCTTACATTTGTGTTTATGTGAAGATGAGTAATGAAAAAAATGAACATCGTTTTTACTTTCGTTTGAACCATATATTGATATTGGACTAATTAAAACTAATAGAAATGAATTGACATTTTTTTCACTAATCATTTTTTTATACAAATAACATGATTTTACATTTCATATCTTCATTGTAAGAAATATATTAAATAAATGTCAATATTACATTTATTGTAAGAGGATATCATTGTTTATACTTTTTAAATTTAAATTTATAGGTATAAACAATTTTGGTATATTTAAGATTATTTTGTTTTTGTAGTGGAAATTAGGTATTTGTTGAATTATTTTTTGGACATTTATTTGAGAAATGAGAAAATTAGTATAATCAAATTTTAGTCCAAACTTAGATTACTGTCTTGGTTTAATTTTTTCATTATTTTAAAACTCATATTAGAAGTTAATATAATATATTTTTAGAAATAAGCATAAAATAATTAGTTATAAATCGCTATCTCTCTCTCTATATAAAAAGACTTGCAGAAGTTTTAAAATAAATGAGGGCACATTTGTAGTTACTTGGTTAGGATTGAAATTCTATAGAGGGCAAAAAGATTACTGAAAATGAGTAGATTATTTAAGAAGCTTTGTACATCATGTTAAACATACACATGTGCACACACACTAAAACACATTAGAACAAAATATCAAGTAATCAAATGAGTTATAATCTCAATTTTTATGAAATAAAATAAATTACTTTTATTCACAATTACTCAAATAAAGTGGATAGTAAATTATTTACTTTGTTTCATATTTTTTTATTGGTTAAAATTATGAAAGCCGTAATGAGAGTGATTGTAATTGCATGTATTTTCAACCACTACTAAAGTTGTATATAAAGAGATATTTGAGAATGTATAATGTAGACTAATATTTGAGTAATGTGTAACAAAGTTACTGTTTTCCTTTTATGCTATGACTATTAAGAAAAGTCAAAGGTCAATATTTATTAATTGTTGGCCTCCTTTTAAATCGATACTATGTCAATTGTCGTTTTCAATTATATTTCACATTAACAAAATTTCACAATCCCGATGGTCCGAATATATTGATATGTAATGATGATCTTTCTTCCTCTTTCGACAGTTGCACTGACAAATGTTGTCTTTTAAAGTTGTGTTTCACAATGTATAAAAAAATTTCTCTCATTTAGTCATTTTATTTAATTTCCGTCTTTTTAAACATCAATAACTCCCCGTGCATTGCACGGATGTAATACTAGATTTATTTTAGTGACCTTCAATCTTATATGTGTATTGACAATATAATTTCATATAATTATTTTACAATGTACTCCCTCCGTCCCACTTCACTTGACACTAATTTCTATTTTGGTCCGTCCCACCTCACTTGACACTGTCCAAAATGAAAAGTTTTTACACTCACAACACCAATCAAATCACTATTCTCTCCACTCATTCTCTCTCTTACTTTACCTTTTCCACTTACAACATTTTCTTTAATTAATTATCTCTCTTACTTTTTCTTAGTTACCGTGCCCATCTCTTTGGTGCCAAATAAATCGGGACGAAGGGAGTATACAAATATCTCTATCTCTATTTCCTTTTCTATTTCTTTTTGTATTTACTTAGACTACGTACAGTGGAGGGATGAAATGGGGGTTGAAATCCATTTCATCCGGATGAAACCCTCCAATGGTTGTATGAAATGGAGTGAAATGAATTAGTGGGATGAAAGTTTTCATCTAACTGAAAACTGAGGTTTTCTTTTTTTTTTTTTATCTTTGGGTTTGACAAGTGTCAGGTTTTTGTTGGTCCAATGAATTATCAAAAAAAAATTTTATCCCAATTCTTTGAGCTTAATTATCACCTAGTAAATTAATTTTTTTTTAATTTTTTTTTTCACCAAAATTCATTATTTTTTTTCCCCTCCAAATTGATATAAGTTTCATTTGATTTGGATACAAAAAAAAAAATACTCATTTTTCAATTTGAGCTTAATTATCACATATAGTAAATAATTTTTTTTTTAATTTTTTTTTTTCACCAAAATTCATCATTTTTTTTCTCTACAAATTAATATAAATTTCATTTGATTTGGACATAAAAAAAAAACACTCAAAGTGGCGGGGTATAAGATGATGAGTTGGAGGGAGTTGAAATTTAATTTAAGTTAGTTATTGTAGGAGGTTAGATGAAATGGGTAGATGAAACATTAGGTGAATGAAAAAAAGTGTAAAAAGTGTTAGATGAAATGGGAAGGATGTATGAAACCATTGTATGTAGTCTTAGTAACTTTCATTTGATTTGGACACAAAAAAAAACACTCATTATTCAATTTGAGCTTAATTATCACATAGTAAATTATTTTTTTTTTAATTTTTTTTTTCACCAAAATTCATCATTTTTTTTTTTTTTTTTTTTTTTTTTTTTTTTTTTTTTCAGACGCGCCTTAATGGTTGCTAGAGGTCATGGGTTCGATTCCCCCACCTGGTTAGAGGAACGACATCGCCCTCCCTAAAGATGCCTACGCGCCTGTGAAGCGCATCAAGTGAGCGGTGAAATGTGTTGATCCCCTTCTTTTAAAAAAAAAAGAAGAAAAAAAAAATAAAAAAAAATTCTACCATTTAGCTGGTTCATAACAATTTATTTTACTTTCATTCTCAACAAAGACTTTTCTTTCTCATTGAGTGTCATGTTTGAAACTTAGAAATGTGGAAATCTCACTGATTTCTCTATCAACATTTAAGCGGTGCAAGTTTTTTTACTTCTGGGGAGTTCATTTTTTGCTAAATTCAGTTCGATTTTGGATTCTCGTTTCGGGTTTGGTAAAGTGAGAGCTCTGTTTGGTTTAAGGTCCGCAAATCGAAAGTGGGTTCTGCTCAGTTGACTCGAGGTACGGTTCTTGGTCACAGTTCAGTTTTTGTTTACTGTGAAGCATTGTTCTTGTGGGTCTCAGTTGAATTCTTCTATTCTCGAGTGAGAGTGAAGATCTAGGTTGTTCTGTAGATGTATGCTTTTGGGATTTTGCATTTATGTTAGTTGATTGCTTGATTATACAGATTACCCACATCTCTAATGTCAGCCATTTTTTGTCAAGGTTTTACTATTATTTTTTTTCATAATAATTTACATATTTGAGCTCCAGTGAATCACATTGTCCGTTATGCTTTTGTAAGACTTTTCTTCCTCACAAATTGAGGATGTCTTTGTAAGATTCTGAGTGTTTAACCATCAGATTCTAGTTAACTTGCCTCGAGTTCTTTTTCTAGCATTCGGTTTTAATAACTTAAATCACATAATTTTTTCTTCAATGATTCATCAGTTAATAAGAGATGAGGTCGAAAGAGTTAATGCATGATTAGGCTCCTGTAAACAAATGATTTTTCTCTATTCGATCATCATCCTTTGACGTTGTGCTTTTGAGGATAGAATGGTTTGCAAAGCTTAAAGTGTTTTGGGGATTTTACCCTGTAGCTTTCTTGAAGGGCCATGTAATCTACATGTTTCGTATGATTTTTATTGGTAATTATGGATTATGATGACTATTGAGCTTTTCTTTTGTTGCCTTTCCTTTCTCATTGGCATCGAAAGGAGTCTTTTCTTATTCTATAGATATATTGTTAATCACAATCGCAACATTTTTTTAGTAGGACGTTGCGAGGGTTCACGGGAGGGAACTGGAGAATTTGGAGCCGATGGTAAACTGAATATGCAATAATGTCAAGGATCGCTAATTGGAAGCTTGAGAAGACAAAAGTAAAAGTGGTCTTTCGGCTGCAATTTCATGCTACACATGTAGGGTTACTCTTTCTGATATTCAACTTCATTTTACTTTTGGTTTTCCCATCTCAATGAGTATGATCACTGTGTTTTTCAATTCTCGTGCAAATCTCCCCGAGATTGGTCTTCTTGTATGTTTATCAAAGCAGTTGGTTATGTACTATGCAAATTTCAGCGAAATGCAGGTTTCTACATTTTGATGAGCAGTAGTTTTGTTACACAAGGGTGTACAATTACAGAAAATTAATACAATATAAATTGATAAAAAACTGAAAATACAAAAAGGAGAAGTTCTTGAATTTGCTGCACGAGCCCAATGAAATCACTGTCTCCTTAAGACATATTCGATCCCTCACCGAGTGTGCTTGAGTTTGCTTGGATCGCTTGTCTCCCAGATGTAACGTGCGGACTGGGGCACTTTGCACCTAAGTTCCCGAGCTGAACTATGTTTGGACAAAATCACCTCTTCTTTGAACTATGCAAGGAGGCCAAGAGAAGAAGATAACAATATGCAACCAAAGAAATGGAGGAGGATTGCAGAAGAAAAGTGTTTGTTTTCTTGCTGTGGTTTTCTCTCAAAAGTTCTACCAAGTGTTTTTATTTGTTGTTAACAAACAACAATATATACATGTTCAAAAGCCAAGATAAAAACTGAATTAATATGATTAAATTAAGTAATAAATAACATTATTACGAAATTAATCATCCATTAATCAGAAAATATTAGCCATAATGATTTTCCGTTTCAGTTTTCACATTTAATACTTGGCTGTTACATGTCTGCCCAGGATCTGCTCGGCCGAGTCTTATAGCCTGCTCGGCCGAGCAAGGCATATGCCTCGGCCGAGCAAGGTAGTCCAGAAACTTGGGACCTTCTGCCTTGCTCTGCTCGGCCGAGTCAACAACCCGCTCGGCCGAGCACCTCAGTAAAGTTCAAAACCAATTTTGATTTACAAAATCAAAATTTATTTTGCCAAATCCTTTGAGCATTTATATTTAATTCATCCAAAACCCATTTTGGACAATTAAATATTTTATTTTCACAAACACAAACCACTTAAGTAATTTGACAAAATTACCCTTTAGAAATTAACCCATTAATTTCCTTCAAACACACTATTTTTTTCCAAAAAGTTTCACATTATTAAGCCTTTCCCCTTAGTTTAATATCCTTCAACTAGTCAATTTAGCCAGGTTACCCAAGTCCATATTGGCAATTGTCGTGTAACTTGTTACCTTAAGTCTTGCAGGATACAGAGAATTATTTCCCTTTTGAGTTGAAAAGGAAAGAAACCCTCCTATAACCTGAGTAAGCAGAATATTACTACCTCCGTAGCAAGTTCTGTTGTGCAACAAACATTTCAATCATGTTACATCTCCATCCAGGAACACTAGATTTAGCTGTTTGGAACGTTTTTATTTCTTTTATTATTAACCTAGCATAGAATAATAGAACAATCTTTGTGCCTTTATACATGATTGATTTGAAATAAGAGTCATAGAAGAAGAAGACAATTTAAAGCAAATTGATCTACAGCAACCCCTATGGTAACACGTTTTAGGCTATGCAGCTTACTGCATTCCGTATCTGTTCCATGAATCAAAGGAATCTTTGTTCCTGGTAACATTGCCTGAAGAGCTATACGAGTGTCTACTAAATTAATTGAAGAGATATGATCATTTTTCATGATGCATTTTGTGATTTATTTTCGGTATATGAGTGTCTTTGGAACACTGTTAGAGGTCACTACATTCCCAAGTTATGAGAGTTTGTGCATCCTAGTTCTGAGACTGCCAAGGAAGGAAATACGGAGTAAAACACAATATCTCACAGATAATGAAACGGATGACAGTAACAAACAGGAGAGGGTAATCCATGTGGCTCTGGAAAGTTGCCAACGTCCATTGCTCTAGATTATTAATTCAAATGTTTATCTGGTATTACAAAAAAGTAGCCTCTCTCTGTACACTCGTTGGCAAGCATGGCCTTCTAGAGAGTTGGTTGAACACCCCATGCTGTGATATCTTTCTGAATCCTAGTTTAATAAGTAAAGAGGTATTTTTAAACAAAAGGCACCAAAACAGGTTCCCCAGCCTGTGTACACTAGGAGTATACTCGGTCAAAAGAATCTATTTAACAGTACAACTATCCATAAACTCTACAAAAGAATTAGCTGAAGACAGCTCTGACTCCATACACCCAAAAACATGTGAAGCAGGGACACCTTCAATCTAGAGATAGACATCTCAATGCTCTCAAAATCCCTGTTCGTCTACCATAATTTCCTTATCATTAATAAAGCTACCCCAGGATTATTCTTGTTTGACTTTGTTTCTGGTTTCAAATTGAGTAGATCTGTAAATGGCTTTGGTTATTTAAGAAGCCAACTCTACAAAAATGCATTACTTTTCATGTTTGTTAATACTGGTGGAGAACATCCAGTGTTTGGGTCATATAATGCTTCATATTTGATGGTAACTGGGATATTATAAGTGGCATATGAATGATTGAGGTGCTTTAAATGACTTCTGAAAACTACTGTATTTTACTGGTTCAACCCTTGATAGTGTGACCTATGTCATTGAGTTGCCCCCCCCCCCCCCCCCGGTTGTACCTTTCTCCATTAAACTGATATGGATGGTCTGCTTCTGCTCATGGCAATAGGGTGGGTTTTAGCAGAGTGTCTCGAGCTGCACCCTCTGCCAATATTATGCCAAAAGCATGGATAAAGTCATTTGATGTTCCATATCCCTTGTAAAGTTCGTATAGTTCATAATGAGTAACGTATAAAAAGGTACTAGCCCCTTCCTTTGACAAATAAAAATGCTGGTTCACTAATGAGTTGGCTTATTTGGACAAAGACTATTCAGAACAAAGATCCATATCAAACTAGGTTCTGCAGGTACTAGAGTTGAATGCTTTTAGTGTGGATCTCTTTCCTAAATTGGCAATCTTTTGTTCGGAATTAAATCTGTTACATGAAAAAAGGAAAAATAATATGCATAACCTGGTCTTAAAACTAGTATATGAGCAGAAAGTCCATGACTACAATGTTGCTCCTTGTTATCTGTAGCTAGAAATACTGTCTTGCTTATCACTTAGCAAGTGTCTAATTTGAAAGCTTGCATTAGTGGAATTTTAATTTACAGATGTACTCCATCCATACGACTAATTTCTTCCTCTCTTTTGACTGGAATTCCATGGTTTAGATTCCGCAAACAGGATGGGAAAAGTTATATATATCATTCATTCCCACTGAATCTGGGAAAGTAACCGCAAAGACAACTAAAGCAAATGTGAGAAATGGGACATGCAAATGGGGAGATCCTATCTATGAGACAACAAGGCTTCTTATAGATGCCAAAAGCAAACTATTTGATGATAAGATCTACAAGCTTGTTGTGGGAATGGTATGTTTTCTTAACAAATCCTTTGATTCGGTTCTAGCCTTTTAGATAGTTCCTGCAGTAAATCTTCTATACATGAATATTTGAATCTTTTTACCAAATTCCTCTCCTCATCCACCTCCAAAAAGATTAGAAAGAAAGGATATCTCAAAATCATTGTTTTCCTTTCCTTCGTTTTGAACAAGTTTAGTGTTGTTAGCATTTGTTGAAATGAACTGGTGTTCCAGCAATTTTCTCTGAAATCCAAGGTAACTATTTCTTTTGACCAAACCTGTTGCTGCTCAGGGTTCGTCACGGTCTAGCATCCTTGGTGAGGCTACTATCAATCTTGCCGATTATGCTGATGCACTGAAGCCTTATGCTGTTGCTTTGCCTCTTCATGGAACTGACGCTGGAACCATTTTGCATGTGAGAAACTCTAAACTCTATGACCTACGTGCCTTTTCCAGTAACCTTATATGCGCCCGCTTAAATGTGTTTGTTGATCATTATACATCCCTACACTGGGTCATTCGCCTTTCGTAGTTGGAATTTAGTTCACACCTTCCCCGTCTATCTTTTAGCTGACGGCAATACTTGCTGGCAGGTCACACTTCAGCTGCTGACATCTAACACTGGGTTCAGGTAGAGCATCCTTACATTCATCAATATGCATTCACTTTATATGCAATTAAAAATTAAGGGTTATGCAGAGAATTTGAGCAGCAGAGGGAACTCAGAGAGACAGGGTTACCAATTGGAAGCAATCTCAACAAGCACGACGAATCTGGTACTGCAAGAGTCACATCTTCCGAACAAAAATCCAAAGATCAGACTGATAAGGTTTTATTATCTTTTCGCCTGTATAATCTCCTTCCTTACTTTGTCTTATATTCTTATTTTTGGTTCAGCACACATTACCCCTCAAACCCCTCTAAATGTTAACTATGAACACGAGTAAGTCAAGGAGAGAGAGAGGGAGAGACTAGAGAGAGAGAGGACTTAACAACTTGTTGATTAAGGATGTTCTCGTGGAGAATAAATGTGGCTTAGTTTCCATACTAAGGCGTTCTTCACCTTTGCAGTTCATTTGGTGATTCGTGGTTTTCACTCTCTCTCTCTCTCTCTCTCTCTCTTACTTTTCCATTCAATCATTACAAAACAACAAAAATGACCACAGACCATCAAATGATCCGTGAATCCAGAGATGTTTTAAGTCATGTTCCATGTTCAGGTTCCGGGTTGTATTTGTGAATTGAAGATTAAGGCTTTATCCATAATCCATTGATCTTCTTGATTTGGTACCAGCCCATTGCATGTTAGCAAACAATAATCATGTGTTCATTTTTTAATTATTTTTTGAGAACTTGTGTATAAGAAAATTCAAAAGATCATTGTTAAGGAGCCTTGTGTTGAGTGTTACACAACTTTCAAGGTCTAGCTTGACCATTCATCTTCATTTCTGGAGGGTGATAAAAGGGGAGTCTCGTATATGATTCCAAGAGTTGTAGTGAATTGTGTTTCTAAGGATAGTAGAGAGACTTCCTTTTACTGTAACGTGTATGTTGTTTGGTTGATTTATGTTGGAGAAAATGGGTGTATTTAAAAAGTAGCCTTTAAAATCGGGACGGAAAAAATATTATTTTAACAAATAAAATAAGTCGAGGCAAGAGTTTGACTCTTTTTTCCGTAAGACAATATTGCCCCGTATACAAGTGCTCACGGTTCTCCGCAATTGTCCCCAAGATACGACAACTTTCGAAAATTCAGAATGCAGCACAACAAATCTGAAATTATCAGGCGAACTGCTGAATACTCGGGATTTTCTTGAACATGGATGCAAAGGCAAAGAATGCAAGGATGTTTTTTGAGAATATTAGAATGCTTGAAGATTTTTTCGATAGATTGAAATGAGGAGGAGGGGGTCTATTTATGCTTGTTGAAGAGATAGGGTGTCTATTGGGAATAGGCACTAATAGCATCCGGTGGAATCTCCACCGTTGAATCAAATTCGGACGAAGGGCTGAGATTTGATGGGTCAACCTATCCAACCGACTTGCCTGTATGAAGGGTCGCGGGTCACCCTCCCACAGAGCCTTCTGGAATCATCCGGATCTGCCAGACGGGTCGAAGCCCATGCGCCCAACCAGACGGGCTACAAGGCTCACTCGCCCAAGCCCACTTCCTTACCCAATGAACTGGGCCAGCCCAATACCCTCTAGCCCAACCGAGGATTCCCAACACAAGCGAACCAAACCAGAGCCGCCCCATTGCCCAAACTGAACCATAATCGAACCAACCCACTTGGACCACCATCGAGCCGAAATTTCTCAAAACTTTAAGGCTCCTCAGCTCCCAGCGACCGATGCGTACGTGCAAAGTGCAAAGTGCGCCCTAAATCGCCCATTCCGCCCTTCGCGCGCTTCGCGCGTTGTGGGTCCATTTTGAGCTAGAACAAAACTAGCTCAATAGCCCACTCGGTTGCTTGGTTGGCCCAAGTTCCTAGGTTGCATGGTAGGAGGATAACACTTAATTGTTATCCCACACAAGTTGATTAATATTAAATACTCTCCAACTTTGTGGTTTCTAGGCAATGTGGGATATGGCTTTTCCATTTCAATCTCTCTTCAACAACAACACTAAGTTGCACATTTTATTAATTAATTTCTCATTCACCCGAAATCGATTTTGAGAAAATGAGTATACCATTTTAATCTACACTAAATGTAGATTAATATTTTGCAATTTAATTCTATTTTTTATAAAAAAGAATCTTCTAGAAACTTGGTCAAATATTGGTCAAACACCAATATTTACTACCAATTTCCAACAATTCCCCACGTGAATGAAATTAATGCATGTATGCAGACACTTAAGAAAATCTCGACGAACTGTTACTGCATCGGGGTAGGTAGCTTTCGGCTTTGAACCATCCCTAGTAAGATGCTATCGGATTTACTTGCTACTCAGTGAATGCGATGTCTTGAACTGGTCAGCGTTTTGTGTAAACTAAGACAATACATTTACACGATAATAATTTTGATATCTTTTGTTCTCACGTTATGTCCAATTCGGCCATGGATCATATCCTGGATTCATAAGTGTTCTCTATTTAGAAGCGACTAAACTTCTTCACTTATATAGGTGATCTCCTATAAGGAGTAACCTGCTATACTCCACCCTTTTCAAGGTATAGGAATCATTAAAAGCTTTTAAGCTTACCCTCACCGCACGTCAGCAGGGTTTCTGCACTCGGGCAGCTTCTGAGAATGGGTTTTTCCAAGTGCGTTACTAGAATATCCATAACTTCGTTGTCTCATTGAACCAAGTTCGTGGGATGTTCACTCATCATGGTTGAGTTATTGCTATAGACTTCTTTTGTTTTGTGGGTTTTGACCCCATTCCCCTTACTGCATAGTACATTTGATCTCTATTAATTCCTTTCGTAAACGGATCCGCTATATTTTCTTTTGACTTTTCATAGTCAATGGAAATTATTCCATTAGAGATCAATTGTCTTACTGTATTATACCTCCGTATGTGTCGCGACTTTTCGTTGTACATACAACTTTTAGCTCTTTCAATAGCTGACATACTGTCACAATGTACCAAAACAGGAGGCACACAGAATATCCTCTAGGAAATTTCTAAGCCATTCGGTTTCTTCTCCAGCCTTATCTAAGGCAATAAATTCCGATTCCATTATGGAATGAGCTATACACGTCTGTTTAGAGGATTTTCAAGACACGGCTCCTCCACCAATGGTAAATACATACCCACTTGTGGACTTTGAGTCTTTTGTGTCTGATATCCAGTTTGCATCACTGTATCCTTTCAATACAGTTGAATATCTTGTATAATGTAATCCATGGCTTATGGTATGCTTTAAATACCTAAGCACTCTCGTTAGTGCTGTCCAATGATCTTTACTTGGATTACTCGTGAATCTGCTTGGTTTGCTAAATGAGTATGCTATGTTCAGTCGAGTACAGTTTGTTAAGTACATCAAACTGCCAATGACTCTAGCATAATTCAATTGTGATACTGGGTCACCTCTATTTTTAGCTAAATGTAGACTTAGATCTACCCGGTATTAAATGAGGTAAATCGAATGCTTCGAATTTCTTAAGCACATTCTCGATGTAGCGAGATCGCGATAAGACAATTTCGTGTCCTGTAGATCTTTATCCCTGTAATAACATCCGCTGACCTGCATTTTTCATGTCAAAGTTTTTCTTTAACATGTTATTGGTTTTCATGATTACATGATGATTACTACCAATGATTATCATGTCATCCACGTATAGACATACTATCACATATTCAACGGGTGTGCTCTTAATGTATACACATTTGTCACTCATTTATTTTGAACCCGTTCGACAACATGGTTCGGTCAAACTTGTCGTGCCATTGTTTTGGTGCTTGTTTAAGACCGTACAATGATTTGACAAGTTTACACACCTTTTGTTCTTGTCCTCGTGCAACGAACCCTTCAGGTTGTTGCATATAAGTTCTTCATCTAATTCTCCATTTAGAAAGGCTGTTTTCACATCCATTTGATGTATCTCAAGGTTATGCAACGCGGCAATAGCAATGAGAACACGAATGGATGCGATCCTTGTCACTGGAGAATATGTATCGAAGAAATCGTATCCTTCCTTTTGTTTGAACCCTTGAGCCACCAAACTAGCTTTGTATTTGTCAATAGTCCCATCAGCTTTATACTTCTTTTTAAGTATCCATTTGCAACCCAACGGTTTGCATTCCGAAGGAAGATCTACTATCTCCCATGTATGATTTTGCATGATGGACTCAATTTCACTATTGATAGCTTCCTTCCAGAAAGGAGCTTCTAGACTAGACAAAGCTTCTTGCAATGTCCTTGGTTCATCATCTAACATATAAGTTAGAAAATCAGGACCAAAGGTCTTAGCTACTTTTGTCCTTTTACTTCGCCTTGGTTCTTCATCTTCTTGAGACGAACCAATAGCCGCATCATAAGTTCTTTTATTTGAATTTTCCTCATTCTTTTCCTTAAATGGAAATTTTGTTTAAAAAAATACTGCATTCCTTGATTCTATAGTCATTCCTGCTGTTATATCACGAATTTCAGATTTGTGCACCAAGAATCTATATGCGCTACTATTGTTTGCATATCTAATGAAAACGCAATCAATGGTTTTGGGTCCTATCCTTACCTGTTTAGATTTAGGTATTTTTACCTTTGCTAGGCACCCCCACACTTTAAGATAATGTGGTTAGCCGAAAGGACTTCTTCCCCCCACATGTTGTCGGGTAAGCAAGAAATGATCAACATTGTGTTCATCATCTCCTTATGAGTTATGTTTTCCTTTCAGCGATTCCATTTGATTGAGGTGTGTAAGGAGCAATGCCAGCGGATAATGCCAGCGTCCCAGCAGATATCTTCAAACGGAGCTACATACTCTCCACCTCTATCACTAGGAATCTTCTTAATTGTTAAATTAAGTTGATTCTCAACCTCATTCTTATATCCCTTGAAAGCTTCTAAAGCTTTATCTTTGCTTCTCAAAAAATACACATGACAATATCTAGTGCAATTGTCAAAGTACTTCTTTTCACCTCTAGTTTGCACAAATTTCAAATCACAGATGTCCGTATGGACTAACTCTAGAGGGTTAGTACTTCTTTCGACAACGGGGAAGGGTGACTTCGTCATTTTAGCTTCCACACAGATTTCACACTTATTTCCTGAATTAAATTTTATTTTAGGAAGTAAATTTAAATTTACTAGCCTACGTAATGAATTTAAATTCACATGTCCGAATCTATCATGCCATAAATTAGAACACTCAGTCAAATAAGCAACAACATCTTTATTCTTCGCCTCAGGGCGGAACACGTTCATTACATTCATTTTAAAGAGTCCCTTGTCAAGGTACCCTTTACCAACAAATTGACCCATTTTGGTCATTACAAATTTATCGGACTCAACACACAAGCCTAAACCTGGCCTCGCCTTGTTCAACAACGGGTCGGAGACTAAGTTCTTACGGATGTCTGGGACATGCAGAACATCCACTAAGGTGAGTTCTTTGCCGGATGTCATTTTCAATTTCAGCACCACCTTGCCGAGTCCAACCACGTTTGAAGTTGCAGAATTTTCCATGTGCAACTTTCTTCCACTGCAGGGGACATAAGATGAGAAACTCTCTCTATCTGCACAGATGTGGCGCGTTGCTCCGGTATCGATCCATCATTCCCTTGGGTTATCGTCCAATTTCGCTAGATTGACTTCAAACACCACGACAGTCAAATCAAGCTCCGATGTGTTTATCGGGGATCATCCCGTCTTTCTACCACATTTGTTTGGGGTCGATTTTCATTCTGGTTGCTTGTTTCTAGATGTCGACAGCCTTTTAGCCTTGTCGCCGCTTGCCTACAGTATAGCAACCCCTTTCAACTTCTTGGCGTTTTCTAGCATTTCCGTAAGGCTTCCTCTTCTTGCTAGTACTTGCTTCAGCCAAGTTCACTTTTGCCTCTACGGTAGCACTCTTGTTCGTCTTGACTTCGGACTTTCGGTTGTCTTCCTTGATCCTTAGTCTCACGATCAAGTCCTCGAGCCTCATTTCCTTTCTCTTTTTCTTGAGGTACATCTTGAAATCTTTCCACAGAGGTGGTAGCTTCTCTATTATAGCAACTACTTGGAAAGATTTCTCGAGTTGCATTCCTTCTGCAATGATATCAACAATGATCAATTGCAACTCACGTAATTGATCCATTACCGTTCGGGAATCAATCATCTTAAAGTCGAGGAATCGGCCGACAATAAATTTCTTAGTGTCGGCGTCTTCCGTCTTATACTTCTTTTCAAGAGATTCCCAAAGGTCTCTTGTAGTCTTTATGCCAGAGTACACGTTGTACAAGACATCATCTAACCCATTTAGGATATAATTGCTACATAGGAAATCGCTGTGATTTCATGCGTTCAATGCTATTCTTGCTTGTGGATCACCATCGTCTCCAGGAACTGTTGGTGGTGATTCCCGTAAGAAGCTCACCAAACTGAGGGTAGTTAGGTAAAACAACATCTTCTAAAATAAGTCTAAAATAAGTCGAGGCAAGAGTTTGACTTTTTTTCCGTAAGACAATATTACCCCGTATACAAGCGTTCACGGTTCTCGGCAATTGTCCCCAAGATACTACGACTTTCGAAAATTCAGAGAATGCAGCACAACAAATCTGAAATTATCGGGCGAACTACTGAATACTCGGGATTTTCTTGGACTTGGATGCAAAGGCAAAGAATGCAACAATGCTTTTTGAGAATACTAGAAAGCTGAAGATATTTTCGATAGATTGAAATGAGGAGGAGGGGGTCTATTTATACTTGTTGAAGAGATAGGGTGTCTATTGAGAATAGGCACCAATAGCATCTGGTGGAATTTCCACCATTGGATCAGATTCGGATGAAGGGCTGAGATCTGATGGGTCAACATATCCAACCGACCTACCTGTATGAAGGGTCGCGGGTCGCCCTCCCACATAACCTTCTAGAATCATCCGGATCTGCTAGACGGGTCGAAGCCCATGCGCCCAACCAGACGGGCTACAAGGCCCACTCGCCCAAGCCCACATCCTTGCCCAATGAACTGGGCCAACCCAATACCCTTTAGCCCAGCCGAGACATCCCAACACAAGCGAACCAAACCAGAGCCGCCCCATTGCCCAAACTGAACCAACCCACTTGGACCACCACCGAGCCGAAATTTCTCAAAACTTCAAGGCTCCTCAGCTCCCAGCATCGACCGATGCGAAGTGCGCCCTAAACTACCCCTTCGCGAGTTGTGGGTCAATTTTGAGCTAGAACAAAACTAGCCCAATAGCCCACTTGGTTGCATGGTTGGCCAAAGTTCCACTAGGTTGCATGGTAGGAGGATAACACTTGATTATTATCCCACACAAGTTGATGAATATTAAATACTCTCCAACTTTGTGGTTTCTAGGCAATGTGGGATATGACTTTTCCATTTCAATCTCTCTACAACAACAACATTAAGTTGCACATTTTATTAATTAATTTCTCATTCACCCGAAATTGGTTTTGAGAAAATAAGTATACCATTTTAATCTACACTAAATGTAGATTAATAGTTTGCAACTTAATTCTATTTTTTATTAAATAGAATCTTCTAGAAACTTGGTCAAATATTGGTCAAACACCAATATTTACTACCAATTTCCAACAATTTATACTGTTGATCACTGTTACTCTTATTAGGAGTTGGAAAATGTGTGCCATCAAATTTGGATACTACAGCCACCATTCTCATAATGGTCAGCAGTTGTTTCACTACTCATGAACTAATTGTCCTTTTTTCTTCATTGTGCTCTATGTTTTCTACAAATAGGTTGATGCAAGAATAAGATCAACAAAAGAATCTAAGCTACTTCCCTCCCTCAAAGAAGTAGGTGAAAGTGAAGAACTCGCAGACTCGCAGGTCGGATGTGACGGCTCATCTAATACCTTGGGAAGTTTATATGCTGACAAGCATGATACTTCAAGCACCCATGCAAATGATAGCCAAAGGAGTACAGTATCTGGGGATTCAAATAGGCAGACAGCGAAAGGGGACCCATCTGATCACCGGAATTTGGCAAATGGTAGTAATGAATGGGTCCAAGGGAGTGCGGACTATTCTTTGTATAATGACTTGACTGTTGATTCAGAGGAGAGTAACAGACTTCGAGGAAGCTTGGAAGTGGCTGAATCTTCTATTTTCGAGCTTAAGCTGGAGTTAAGCTCCTTGCAAAGTCATACGGAAAAAATTGGTCTTGAAACGCAAAAGTTTGCTGATCAGCTTGTTGTCGAGATTGCTTCAGTTCAAGAACTAGCAAAGGAGGTTTCGGCGCTGAAATCACAGTGTTCAAAGTTCAAATACGAATTCGAACAGCTTAAAAGTAAAAAACTGAGCCCTAAATTTATCAATATGGAATCAGATGAATCCAAGCAGGACCCCTTATTGCAAGACAAACAAATGCGATGGCTAAATGGACTTTTGGTTGTGGAAAATCAATTAAGAGAGGTTCAAGAAAAAGCATACATGAGTTTGTCTGAGACAGATTTCAGTATTTTACACTCCGATTTGCAGGCGCTGCTCCAAATTCTTCAGGATCTAATAAATGAAACTGCGGAAGTAGTATCTTTGCCAGGTGTTATATCAACAGAGGGAGCACAACCGAAGGATCGTGCGGTGAGCTTACGTAAAGGTGAACATCTGGTGCCAAGAACTGGGCTTGATATAGATCTATATGAGCATGAAAGTATTTTTCAGTATGTGGGCCTACCCAGTCTAGTTCCCCACCTACCTGAATCTACAAGAGATACTGAAGCAATGGCGGGTAAAATTCTGGAACTTCTTCAGCAGTTGGATGAAGCTAAAGTTGAGAAGGAAACTCTTGTAAGGAAGATGGACCAAATGGAGTGCTATTATGAAGCTCTTGTTCAAGAGCTTGAGGAAAATCAGAAGCAAATGCTGCACGAGTTTCACAGTCTTAGAAATGATCACTTAACATGCCTTTATACGATTTCTGCCAACAAAGCTGAACTTCATGATATGAATGAGCGGGCCTTACAATTTGCTGAAGAAAGACTCGCTTTGGATTCACTTAATAAGGAGCTTGAAAGAAGAGTTATCACTTCTGAAGCAGCACTCAAAAGGGCTCGTTTAAATTACTCGATTGCTGTGAATCAGTTGCAGAATGATTTTGACCTTCTATCGTTCCAGGTGTCATCTATGTTTGAAACTAATCAGAAGCTCATCAAAGATGCTTTCTCAGAACCATCACAACTGCTTTGCGAAGGACACCCTAATATAGTGCAATATCCCCAGAAATCTAATGCTGCTATAATCACACGGGATCAGAATCAAACCGCTGGTGTAAAGAACCATTTGTTGGGTGGAGATATCCTTTCAGATGACATGAAAAAATCACTCTGCTTGCAGGAAGATCTTTACCAGAAAGTTGAAGTAGAATTGTGGGCTATGTTACCTGGACTCGGGATCGGGTATCCGACACGGGTACGGATCCAAGTGTCGGATTCACTTTTCCTCAAAAAATTGGACACGGGGACACTGTCCTAAAATTAGGATACGGATACGGGGACACGTTAATAACAAAATATATTGAGTCTATTTATATACTTTACTTATAAATGAAGTCAACTCACTCTTTTTTTGCTAAGATATAATGTATAATTAAGTAAAACAACATTAAAACTTGTAAAATTTTTATAAATGAAGTCAACTCACTCCTTTTTTTCTTTTTAATTTTTCTTGTCGTATCCGAATGAAAATGCAGGTGTCGGGGTATCTTGTCGGACACGATACGTGTCGGACACGGGTACTTCAACATATTTGAAGAGTCCGGGTAACACAGATTGTGGGAAATGCGTTCTGCAAATTTATACTTGGATATCTACTCAAACACTCTCAAGGAAACATTGCTCGAAGCCAGTACTAATATTCGAGTAATGAGGAAGAAGATAGATGAATGTGCACAGCAGTTGGAGTTTTCCAATGAATCCAGGAATCTTTTGGTCGTTAGGCTGCAAACTGCTGTGGAAGATGTTCATGTTCTGAATGAGGACAAGGCTGGTTGTCTAGCCCAGTGCAATCATCTACTCCTGCAGAATCAGATGTTAGAAGCAAAATTAGAACGTTTTTCAAATGAATTTTTTTTTCTTACGGAGAAACTTATTGTTTGTGAAGCACAGGTTATGGATTACAGAGGTTGTGAAGCGAAATATGAGGCTTGTTTTGCTGAGAAATCGAAGCTTGAAAATTGTTTGAAACTTGAAAACCTTGAAAGGGGGAACATTCAGATGGAGATGTCCTCTTTGAAGGAAGAGTTTCAAACTCTAAAAGATAAATGTGATGAGCTGGCTGTTTCTAAGGAAAGTGCTCAAAATCTTTTTACTTTTCTACGAGATAAGCTGGTGAGTTTGTTGACATCTTATGACAGTATTTTTGGTGAAGTGTCTCTGTTTAGTAGTTCGTTGGCTCATGATTTGGAATCCAAAGATATCAAGGGCCTAATCAGGGATTTGGAGGAGAGCCAGAAAAGTGTTTGTGAAAAGATGGTTAAACTCATTGAAGAGAAGAAATGTGTGGAGAATGAGAGGGATATGGCTGCAGTCTCCTTAAGCACTGCAAGATCTGAAGTTTTGGGTATGAAGCAGAAATTTAAGAATGATATACAGGATAGGATGGCAAAACTAGATATCTACAATTTTTTGGTGGAAAAGCTTCAGCTGCATTTTGAGTCTGTAGCTAACAAATTCCAGATTAGCTCGAAAAGTAAAGAAAAATATTTATGGCATGGCGAAGAACTTTTAGCTTACCTTGCTTCTTTGGAACTTGAGCTGCAAAACCTTTCTTCTAAAAACAGTGACCTTGCTCAGGAGATTTTAGGTTTGGGAACTATGGATGAGGAACTTGGGAGGTGTAAGTTGACCATTTCTGAGTTAATGCAAGAAAAAAAGAAGGGGTTGGATGCTATGGCAGAAGAACTTGGAAAGACTAAGTTTTCTATTTCTGAGTTACAGCAGGAAAACAAGGAGCTTGTAATGTCCTTGCAGGGTAAAACTGATGAATTCGTCAAGGTTACCTCTGAGCTTGACAGGCTGGCTGATGAACATAAAAGAAGTAAGTCGATTATTTCTGAGTTGATGCTAGGAAAGCAGGACCTTGAGATATCTTTACAGAGTAAAACTGAGGAATCCATTAAGCTCGAGACTGAGCTTCGCAATCTGGCTGAGGAACTTGGAGGGAGTAAGTTGACTATTTCTGAGTTAATGCGAGAAAACCAGGACTTTGTCCAGGAGATTTCGGGCTTGAAGATCATGGCTGAGGAACTTGGAGGAAGAAATTCGACTGTTTCCGAGTTAATGCAAGAAAAGCAGGACCTTGTGATGTCTTTACGTAGCGAAACTGAGGAATCCATCAAGCTCAAGTCTGAGCTTGACAGGCTGGCTGACGTACTTGGTGGGAATAAGTTGATCATTTCTGAGTTGATGCAAGAAAAGCAGGACCTCGCTCAGGAGATTTTGGGATTGAAGACCATAGCTGAGGAACTTGGAGGGAATAAGTCGATTATATCTGAGGTAATGCAAGAAAAGGAGGATTTTTTAAGGTCCTTACAGAGCAAAACTGAGGAATCCATCAAGCTTGAGTCTGAACTTGACAGGCTGACTGAGGAACTTGGAAGGAGTAAGTTGACTATTTCCGAGTTAACGCAAGAAAAGCAGAACCTTTCAATGTCCTTGGAAAGTAAAACTGAGGAATATATCAAGCTCGAATCTGAGCTCCATAGGCTGGCTGATGAACTTGGAAGGAGTAAGTTGACTGTCTCCGAGTTAGTGCAGGAAAATCAGGGTCTTCTTATGTTCTTACAAAGTAAAATTGCGGACTCCACCGTGATTGAATCTGAGCTTGACAGGCTGAAAGAAAGCTTGAGATGTATGAATGAAAAAATACATGTTGAGAGAGGCTTCAGAGACAAACTAGAGGACACAGTTGCAAACCTTACTTCCCAACTAACTAAGGAGCAGGAGAAATTGGTACACTTCGACCGCCAGAATACTGACTTGGTGCATTTCAGGCAACTGGCATCAGATCTGGAGTCAGAAAATTCCAGATCTCGCAATCTTTTGCTGCAGCATGAGGAGAATGTTGAAAAACTTCGAAAGGAGAATTGTAGTTTTAATGCTCTTGGAAACCAGTTAATAGAGATGGAAGGAAACGTAATCGGTGCTGATGTTAAACTTTGTTTCGTTCAAACTCAGTATGAAACCCTTTTTCAGGAGCTTGTGCAGCAGCTCCAGTTCTCAAACGAGCGCTGCAGGGAGCTCAAAGACAAGGCTGATGCTGAATCTGCCTTGGCTCGTGAAAAGAAAGAGTCTGAAGGGCCATCAATTGCTGTGCGGGAGTCATTGCGGATAGCCTTCATGAAAGAACAGTACGAAACCAAGCTGCAGGAATTGAGGCAACAACTTTCTATGTCCAAGAGGCATGGTGAGGAGATACTCTTTAAATTGCAAGATGCCATTGATGAAACTGAAAATAGGAAGAAGTCTGAAGTGTCTCACTTAAAGATAAATGAGGAATTATCACTCAAAGTCTTGGAATTGGAAGCTGAATTGCAGTCTCTAATTTCTGACAAGCGTGAAAAAATTAATGCTTATGACCGAATCAAGACTGAACTGGAATGCACGCTACTAAGCCTCGAATGTTGCAAAGAAGAAAAAGAAAAGCTAAATGCTTCTTTACAGAAATGCGAGGAGGAGATGTCTAAAATGGTGGTTGAACTTTCCTTGACAAAAGGAGATCGAGGGTTTTCATCTGGAGTAAATGCAAAAAGGGAAGAAAATGATGGAGTTTGTGAGCAAAGAAACTTTTCCGATGTCCTAATGACAAGAAAAGTTAACCAACAAAATCTAATGGAAGGCATTGTGAGCGTTGAAAGAAGAAATGTGGACTATTCTGTAAGTGATTCAACTGGAAACCCCTTTGCTACAGATGGAACCGGTGTAACGGACAGTGAAGGAGTACAAGAAGCAGGTTCAGTTCCAATTGGTGAGGTCAAACATTCAGCTGACCAACTGAGTGCAGAATCCATCCAGGTAATCACTTATTTCAATGCTCCTCACTATGTTTTTATTTTTCTTTTGCAACTAAGTGCAGAATCCATCCAGGTAATCACTTAATTCAATGCTCCTCTCTATGTTTTTATTTTTCTTTTGTGATTCGTGCAATTATTTTCATTGTACAAAATGACATTTGGTTATTTAGTCTTTAATGCATTTTTTTGTCATCATGAAATGGAACATAGTGGCATGCAGATGATGATATTTATAGCTTAGAGATTCTTTGTTATAATGAAAGCATGATCTCAAATATCAAATTGACGTGTTAAAAAATTGAGAATTCAAGAGCATCAAAAAATTGACACCAGCTTTTTATGCATACATCCACGAGAGATTATTTTCATAAAGAACTCGAGATTCTTTATGAAATCTTCTTTTCCAACTCAAACTATTTGGGGTTTGATCTAAATCTGTAGGAATCAATAGAAAACGCCCTTTCTGATTTACATGGGAAACCACGTGGTCCATGCCACTCAGTTTCCATTATAGGTCTCATTCTTCAAGCAGAGTTCAGGTTGATGCTTAAAAAGTAAAGGGTTGTCAACAACGGAGCATCTTGTTCGAACAAGTATGGAACCAGAATGTATGGTTTTGGCTGTCGGTCACCCAGCAGTGTTTGACCTTGACCTTGGACGGAAACTGTGAGGTTCAGGTCTGTTAGAAAGTGGTTTTACTATGTGAGAGAGAGACACATTGGATGACACGGGTCAGAAGGATCAAAACTTTTAATTTCAAGTTACATTGAATATCATTTATGTCAAGTGTCCAACTAATCTAAAAGCTTTACCTGCCATGCAAGGATTGTGATCCAATAATATTTTTACTAATAGAGATAAGGGGTCCCTGTTAGTGATATTAGGTTTGATAAGAATTACCATAGTGACATTCTTGCTTCCAAAATGATTTTCAGATCTAGACACATAATTTTGTTATTAATGTAGCCTCTTTCTCGGTTCAGTTTCACTAAATTCTTCTGTTTTCTAGTAAATGATGTGTGGTTCTAAGCATAAATGTAATTGGTAAAGCAGGGAGTTACGAACGCAAAAGGTGTTGATGAAACTCCAGAACATGTGTTTGAAGACAAAGGGGATTTGCTTGTCGGTAATTCAAATCGTTTAGCAGTTGTCAATGATCATTTCAGAGCCCAAACTTTGAAATCTAGCATGGAGCACCTAGATGAAGAGGTAATTTCTTGTATCTAGTGGAGGCAAATGTTGAGCCTGCCTCCTGCTGCATGAGTTAAGGAGTCGGTCTCTTTCTGTTACATGATGTCTGTTTCTCACCTGTACTTTGTACATATATATTTTTCAATTGCTTGCAGTTGGAAAGAATGAAAAATGAAAATTCCCTGCTTTCGTTGACTAAAATTGACCCTACTTTTCAAGATTTACATAAAGAAATGCTGCAGTTACAAAAGGTAATTGTATCTTTATTTTGCTACACAAGCAGAGTGCTATATCTCGATGTTCTTCCAATTGGTGCTGATACTCTGATCATGGTTCTTGCTATTTTAAGGCAAATCAAGAGCTGGCAAGCATATACCCTTTGTTTAATGATTTAACGGGCACCGGAAACGCACTAGAAAGGGTGCTTGCGTTAGAAATTGAGCTTGCTGAAGCATTGAGAGCAAAGAAGAAATCGAGTATTCAATTCAAGAGGTAGGTCATCCTCCTATACTATGGTTTCACCGTTTGCTACTGCTACTGCTACTGCTACTGCTACTGCTACTGCTACTGCTTCTGCTTCTGCTTCTGCTTCTGCTTCTGCTTCTGCTTCATTTAATAGATGTTGTACTGGTTGATACCTCTTTCTTGTTACTCCCTCCGTCCCAAAAAGAACGTCCAATTTTATTTTATTTTCCAAATTTGCTCTCGATCAAGAGTAAATTTGTTCATTTTTCTGACTTTCATTTTGGGACGGAGGGAGTACATCTTAGGTTTGTTGCTGTAATTTAATAAAATTATTCCCTGTCGTAGGTGGTTCAGTCTGTTACATGAACAGGGATCCCGAAACATGCACCAATATATGCATATCCAAACCCTACCTTTGCAAACATATAGGGATTACGATGAAAATTGACTTTCTTCTATAAAGTTAACAGCTTTTGTTGAATCTGTGGTTCAGTTCTTTCCTCAAGCAACACAGTGACGAGGAAGCAGTCTTTAAGAGCTTCAGAGACATAAACGAGTTGATAAGAGACATGTTGGAACTCAAGGGAAAGTATACAAACGTGGAGACTGAACTGAAAGAGATGCATGACCGTTACTCTCAGTTAAGTCTCCAGTTTGCAGAGGTTGAAGGTGAAAGACAAAAACTCATAATGACCCTAAAGAACGTACGAGCATCCAAGAAGCAACTTCAGTTAGATCGCTCCTCGTCAGCTACTCTGAGTCAATGGGACCATCCGTTATAATCTCAACATTACTACCCTCTGAATCTCGTTTAGAAAGTTCTAGAATATTCAAATATCTGGACTCGGGAACAATTCTTAGAGAGCTTCAAGTGCTGATGTGTCTTCCCTGCATGTATATATACACACATATATATATGTATAGGTTTGGGAGAATAATCTTTGGGTTATGAGTCTGCTCAAGGCACAGCAACTGGAAGGTCAAAATGGCTGAGCTAAAGTCTTGTGCTTACTGTGGAAAATAAATGTGTTCATTCACCAAGATTTAGTGGCTTTACTTGTATAAGATGTAGGTAGATCAATATATGTAAAATTTAGACACCCCTTTCCCCTGATCCAAGAAATTTTTCCTCAATTTGTTGGCTCCTTTTCTTGTAATTCATGTGTACAGTAAAGTCAATTCTTTGATGATGCTCCAATATATTTCAGTCTAATGCAAGAAGCAGTCTCTCTCTCTCTCTCTTTCAGTCTAATGCAAGTCTCTCTCTCTCTCTCTCACACACACACACACACACACACACACACTAAAAAGAGAGTAGTTCTTCATGTTTCAATCAATAGACATGACAGTCGACTCAACTGGATTCAGCATACCTATATAATCTGGAAGTGGCCCTTTGGCCTCAATAATTGTTATGCTGTCTATCCATATGACTACACTCTCAATCATTTCAATGGAGGAGAGTCAGGAGACCTACTGCCATTTATCAGGACACCTGTTATTGCCTTTTTCTTTTAGGCAATGCTATACCCACTCCACTGAAACCAATACTCCCTCCGTCCCAATAGTAGCTTCCCATTTTGCCATTTTGGGTGTCCCGTTAATAGCTTCCACTTTCCTTTTTTGGCAAAGAAATCTTTACTATTCCCTCCACTCATTCTCTCTCCTACATTATTTTAATACTCACAACACCATTATAATTTACTATTCCCTCCACTCATTCTCTTTCCTATTTTCAAATTACACTCACAACATTTTTTCTTCCCACCCATTTTATTAATTTGCGTGCAAGACAAAAAAGGGGCAGCTTCTATTGGGACGACGGAGGGAGTATATATATATACTCATCCCATAGAACTAACTTTTTGAGCATTAAGAAAAAGTAAAATAGGAGAGACATGTTATGAGTATTAAAAATAAATTAGAAGAGAAAATGAGTGGGAGACATATTAAGTTGATTGGTGTTGTGAGTATAAAAATGTAGTAGAAAAGAGAATGAGTTGGACGAATAGTAAAGATTTTTTTTCATTTTGGGAAATTTAATTTGAGTTGGGAAGGACGAAAATGACAAAAAAATCCGGGACGGAGGGAGTATATTATAAAACATAAAAAAGATTCTGAAGTTCATCAAGCTTGATGTAAAAATACATATTCATTGGACCATTTTGAGCAGTGTACAAGTTTCACAATCAAATAAATAACAAATTTTTCATTAACATGTTTCTTTTGTTTATAGAACCAAAAAAACTCTATTTGATCTACAAAGCCTCTATATATTCTAGCAAACCACCATTCTCCTCTTTTAAGTGTTATGTAAAATGTATCAAGCAAACTATCAAGACCACAACAGTAAAGCTTCAAGCTTTTTGTATCTGCACTGAGGTAACCGTGTAACATAAACATGTAGAGACGTAAAAAGCCCAGTGAATGAGCCTTGCGAATCTTGCTTCCAGGAAGATTACAGGATAGTGCATGAACAACTGCTCTTTTTTGGGGAGTCATCATGCAATTTACCTGTCATAAACATTTTTAGGTCAGTTCATAAGTGCTGAATATTCAGGGAAACTGTTATCAAAATGACAATTACCATTTCTTTGAACTATATGTTGTTGATGCTCCCAATCTTACAATAGAAATGGCATACAACAACAACAACAACAACAAAGCCTTAGTCCCAAAATAAATTGGGGTCGGCTAACATGTATCCTCATATGTCATCGTGAAATAAAAAGAAAATGATAGTAAAAATAATATATAAAATTTGATTTTTTTTTTTGGCCATATTTGTGACGGAGGGAGTAATATTTTTCTTTGTAAAACAGCATAGACATGTATTTTAACTTCTTGTTCACAGATATCAAACTATCCTCTGAAATCACAAAAAATCAGCAAATCCTTGTTTTCCAATAAAATATGTTGAGGCTTCACAAAATCAAGAGAGTAATAGTACCAACGAATCATTTTTTAACTAATAGAAATACCATGCATATGACTAATCTGACATAAAAAGCTCAAAAAGAACTTTAGAAAATGATAGAACTATAAAGTTACTGAAAGTAATACTTTCAAGAGCTTCAGAAGGTATGTGAAGTTATATCATAAAGGATACACTGGCAAAGTGGCAATCATATTAGTGGGAACTAGTTTAAATAAGTCTGAGTTTACCACTGTTTTTGTCTGAGAGAGGAGGACGCACAACAACATGCATAGTGATAACACCTCCCGGAACTTCACTAACTGTAGATCTGGACTCGGAGAGGGTTTTGTTGTTTTCGAGTATCTTGCCAGCATTAATGAGCTTCACATCATTTATCGTCTTTGGTCCATTTTCTCTGTCTGCAAAAGGATAAAGAGTTTCAAGTTCAGATATCAACTCACTTTTAGATAATAGCTAGACTATAAAGGAACCTTAAATTTTTATGCGAGTATTTTAACCAATTGAACTCAAGAAACAGGGTAACCACTAAAGGAGCACACCATGAAAAAAAAAAAAAAATTACCCATCACATTGGTTAATAGAATAACTTCTAAACCTTTTTTCCCTCTATTCAAATCATAGTCACAAGTCTCTTCGTAGTGCATAATGAGTGCACCGAACATCACCACAATGAAGAATAAGATAAACCAACCTCCTTTTTATAACGAATGCATCCAAACATCAACACAAGTATGAAGAAGATAAACCAACCACCCTTAAAAGGAAGATGAATAACGGGAAAGAGAAACAAAAGAAGGGCCTTGATGAAACAAAGAGTGCATTTAAACAATCAAGCTTCATTAGCACGATCCCGTATTGACGATGGAGATCAGTTCCCCTCTTGTTGTATAATATATTATGGTTATTACGAAACTTACCGTTTTAGATTTTGACGTATGAGATCAGGAGGTTTAACTTTAAAAACTCAATATATAATGGTGTGTTTTCATTTCACAATGGACCTTCATACTAAATTCCCAAAATAACACATTACAATATATTTATGTTGGTCGAATCAAGAGCTCAATGAAGAAGTGTATGCTTCACAATGTGGTATATAGTCCCCCTCTTGCTTGCATGATTCCAGGTTGCAGACAATAGGCCCTTCTTCAGAAACTCCAAATACCAGAGTTCTCATGGTTCTCTCTCAGCTGCATAATTCAAAAATCCTATTCTCTTAGACAGCCACTTGGGAAAATCGAATATTCATTGCAGAAGAAGGCATTCCCAGATGCCAGCCTTCATTTAGATTTTAGACGAACTTCAAGACTCTCCCACTGGTCTCCTTCAGTGGCCCTCATGGCAGCACGTTTATTTCTCTCTAAAAAGTGAGTTAAGGCCAGGGGCGGAGCCAGGGGGGGCATGGGGGGCACTCGCCCCCCCCCAGCGGCGGAAATGCAGTGGAAAAAATTTTTTTTTGCCCCCCCCCATATTTTTTTTTATATATGTATATATATAATTAACTTCAAGATTAACACCAGTGAGTGGTGTGGTTCAGTGGTAGAAGGGGTGAAGTTAAAGCCTTTGGTGTTTCCTTTCAAATCCGTGTTCGAGCCCTGCTACCTACATTTTCAATTAATTTTATTTGTCCTCCATCTTTGCTATTCTCTCTTTCTCTCTATCCATTTCTTTTTCTTAACAGTTTTGTTGTTCTCTTTCTCCTAATTTCCTCACATTTTTTCAATCTTAATTAATTAGTTAGGCTTTTCCCATTTCTTAATTCTTTACATTTTTAACTAAAATACATTGTATTTCATGGATCCGACCCATTTTTTACTTGTCCGACCCGAATTTTTTTTTCCAGAGGCGCTGCCCCCGAACCCCCGTGAAATCTTGCCCCCCCCTGGGGCAATTCCTGGCTCCACCCCTGGTTAAGGCACCAAGTGAATGGACGATGCAACCCTGGGAACATAATTGCACAACGGTGGGAGACTCTCATAGGGTATCATCCCTTCTTTTTTCTCCAGTCAACAGATGAATATTAGAGGATGGATGCTGTGATAGATTAAGTTTCCTGCTAACTTTAGATAAGCAACCAATGGTGGTTAAGTGACAAGTATAGAGGGATCTCTTGGGAAAAAAGAAGAAGATATTATGGAAATCCATCATTACAAGTATAGTACTGATACTTGAGCCAATACTAGTATTGTCCTTGAGTACAGTTTACTTTTGTTTGATAATAATCAAAGGAAAAAGAAGCTAGGTTTTGCAGCAAATAACACAAAAAATGTTTTCAAAACAATAACTTAGATGTTATGAAAAACAATGAATCAAATCAATATAAGGAACACCTAAGACAGCATACCAAGACCAAGAAAAAAACATAAAAAATCAAATAATATACAAATTCAGGTAACAAACACAAGAAAACTAAGATCAAACCAAAAGGGGATTTTATATAAATTACGACTTCAAAACAAATATTAATAAATTAACTATTAAGCTAAACAAAGCAACAAATAAAACTGATATTAACAGAATAAAAAAAAAAATCAAATCTCAAAAATCAAGAAGCAGGGGATGATTATACAACCTTTCGGCCATTCAGCAAGTATCCTTTCTTTGAGAGATGCCACAGTAGTATTAGGACTGTATTTGGCAGGTCCAATATCAGTGTCATCAGCTAGCCTAAATTTCACCTCAACTAACTCCTCAGCAGCCATCAAAACAAACCTCACACCAACAAGAACACCAAGAAAAATAATTCCACCTCAATTTTTCATAAACACCCACATCAACACAAATCAACAAATTGCTAAAAACCCAGATAAAATCACACAATATAGCCACTAAAGAATCGATCAGAACAATCAATCTTGGACTTTGAAAATGGAAAATTAAGAACAATTACAGAAAATTGAATTTGGGTGAAGTTCTTGATGGTTAACGGAGAGAGAAAGTTTAGGAGAATGAATTTGAGATCAACTGATGGAAATAATCTTGTTGAAGATAGCTTTAAGATTTGAGAGAAATTGAAATAAGGAGTATATAGTGGGGAGGGGAGGGGAGGGGATACCAAGACAAGAATGGATCGATAATGGGGTCAGCTGAAAGAATGAGAGAGTTGTTTGTTGTGTAATTTGCTTTGATGTGCAAAGAAAGTAAGAATGAAAGAAAATAATCTGTCAAGTGTCGACCATTAGGAAAAATAGTGATGCTATTCACACATAAGATTTATAAGCACCCTCATTTATACTCCATCCGTCCCACAATTGTATAAATTTTTTGGCTCGACACAAAAATTAAGGTAAAAAGTGATAAATATAATGTGTTGTGAGTGTAAAAGTAAAATAGGAGAAAGAATGAGTTGAGAGAATAGTAAATTTAAAAAGTGTTGTGAGTAGAGAGAAGTGAATCCCATTTTCATTTTGAGAAAGTGTAAATTATTGTGAAACACCTAAAAGGAATAATTTTTTTGTATATTTGTGAGACGGAGGGAGTATTTTAAATGCTGGGAAAATTGTACTTGAACATACCAAAAGTGCCTAGTTGGGCCAAGCAAGTAAAGCCCAATTAAATCCAGCTTTGATTGTCACATTCTCAATAGGGCTGGCCCAGTCAGAGCAAGGCCCAAAGCCCATCTCAAGCGTCAGTCGACTAAGCCCACGGTCTGATCTAATAGGTCCTGACCTAACTTAGTCCGACCTCATGATCCATATTACAATTCGGGTACGAACCATGCTCTACCCGACAGTCAGGTCGACCATTCCACGAGTGGCGACCTCGACCTAACTCAACAAGTGACGACTTAACACTTGCCGGCTTATTTGGTTGAACAATCCTCATAACCACCTCCCTATAAATCAGGGACCGTTATAAACATGTTCCCACGTCCAAGTAACTGCCGCTATTATCTCGGAGGACATGTCGCCTCCCCAAAAATACATCACTCTTGCCTATAAATACTTCATCACTACCAAACGGTGAAAGGTAACTGCCATTTTGTATTCTGAGTTCATTATTCAATACATTTTGAGCTTTATACAACTGTAATCTTACTCTCACGCCCGAGTGTCTTCGCCGGAGACATATCCGGCTAGTCGTGGGTTCTGTTTTCAGGTCAAGAAGCCAGGTGATCAGTCCTGCCACGTGGAGGAAGATTGATAAGCACATTTCCTGCAAAGCATCGCTTAGTTCCATTGCGGAAAGTGCTTTTAAACTTGACCTCGAAACTTTCTTAACCTCGCAACGATGGTGACTTCAGAAGGACACGTATCCGAGGCTTCACTTGGGCATGACGAAGTGAACAATAACAACAACACAAACGTTGGAAATGCAGATTTGCCTCCTCCTCCCCCTCCTCAACGACATCATGCTAGGGCGACACGCTCTAACAGCGTGGCTGATGGCAGGGGATTGCCAGATGCAAGGAGAGAAAAGCGTCCTATGGAAGGACAGGGAGCTCCACCTCACCCAATACGTACACCTGGGCATTCGAATGTGGGAAGCAGGGCATGTCCCTCCACTACTCCCATGAGCAAGAAAGCAATGATGATGGAGCGAGCCCATTCTCGGCCGACTTGATAGCCATGGGAGGAGGCGTAAGCCGACATACGCCCGAAAGAGCGGCACCCGCCAGGTTTCTAATGGGCAACAAGCCAGAGTGCTAGGCCAAATGAAGGTGTGGGGCGTAATGGCGAGGACAGATAATTCGCGCTCCTACCATTGTTCATGTGCCGAGTAATGATTTAAGGGCTAGCCTCAATGTAAACAGAGAGCAGTGAGGCTCAATCGATTTGAGGACTCTGCTAACGGCCAACAAACAGTATGTCTCTCCAGCCGCGAACGCAGAGATCGTGATCCCATAGAGACAGGAATGGGCATAGGTCGCCCGTGAGAGGGAAAGGCGCAGGTCGCCACATGGAGATCACAGCGCAGTCGCCGTCGCCGCCGAGAGGCGCAGTCGCCTCAAAGAAGTAATGTACATAGATCTCCAATAAGATCGAAAGGACCAATTCTCTCGGGGACGAAGGAGTAGGCGGTGACTCCCCCGTGAAGGCCGGAGGTCCACGCCGCTCCCCTCCAGGAGATGAGAGACCCGATGCCGAGAATGGTTGTTGATGAAAAAGAAATTTGAGCAATGGGAGGAGGAGAAGAAGAAGGATGCCGGAAAGGTCGAACGAATTGATTTTGCTCTTCGACCTTTATCCAAAGAAATCGAGATAGTCGACCTCCTCCTACTTTCAGGTTGCCTCTTCTCGGAGAAGTACTCTGGGTCGACAAATGCCAGGAGCCACATAGCACATCCGGAAGCCACTATGTGTTTTGTCGCCAATGAGGATGACAACATGTGCAAAGCTCTCCTAAGCACACTTCTTTGGGGCAGCCTTAACTTGGTTCAATGGTTTCGTCGCCGGTAGTATCACCACTTGGGCATGCTTCGTAACAAAATTCTTAGACCGCTTCTCGACCGCAGTGAGCTCGAAAGATAACCGTCACCGATCCGAATAACTTGGTGCAGTGGTAAGAATGAAAGCTCGATGAGCTATTTCACCAAGTTCAAAGAGATGGTAGATAAGATAGAGGAAGACCTCACGAGACAGGAGGTAATCAATTGCTTAGAAGTGGTATTTCCTCGAAGACATGGACTACGAGCTCACAGTCCGAACGGTCACAACTCGACAGAGTTGTTTGAAAAGGTGTATAATGTCGCTTCCGTCGAGGAAAGAAAAGAAAAGAAGAAGGGAAAGAGCCCCAAGGTTGAAGTCACCGACGATAAAAAGGACTCCAACAAGAATGGGGGAACAATAAAAATGGAAAGAAAACAGTAACTAGGGCAAATGGGCAGAAGGTGCCCCGAGGCTTTCACTCCCCTCACGGTAGAGTCTGACCGAGATTTTGAATACGTCGAACCGGCTCCTCCAGTCCCAATGAATCCAGGCAACAAGTTTAGGAGGGACAACAGCAAATACTGCGACTACCATAAAGACACCGGTCATCTCACGAGAGGATTGCTTGGGATTAAAGCGTATCATCCAGAGAATGGTTGACCGTGGAGACTCAAGCTTATGTGAAGAGACCTCAAGGCTGGGGAGGTGAGCAGCCGGCGGGTGGGCAACAAGGACCTAGGCAGCCTGGGCGGAACACAGGGGTCATCAGAACAAGCGAGCAACACGGCCATCAAGCACAAGATATTCCACCAATAAGGCCCCACATGTGCCTCCCGGAGAGAAGTAAGAGATGAGGCGATCGCCTTCTACCCCACGAATTGGCAACTAATATGGCGGCTAGGGAGCAAGTTCTCGTCATCCCGTGTCTCATTGATGGATGTACGACGAGCGAGACTCTTAGTCGACACGGGGGCTGCAAGGATATTTTGTTTTACAAAACTTTCAAGGAGATGGGTCTTAATGATGAACACTTGGAGAGATATGATGGCAGGTTGGAGGGCTTCACCAACCACCGAGTTGATGCTAAAGGCCAGATAGTGCTCGACGTCGACCTAGGCCAGCACCCCCTCAGGATTGTCTCGAAGGTACAATTTATCGTAATTGATGTAAATAGTGACTATGCCGCCATACTTGGAATTCCTGGACAGTCGCTCTTGGAATGGTAGCATCAATTCCTCACCCGAGTAAAGTTCCCCACACCTGCTGGAGTGGAGTTGCGTACAAGGCACGGCTCGTGCTTATCGGATCATGTTCTAAGAGAAAGAAAGAAAAGGGAGCTAGAGATTGAGACTGGCGATGGTTACTTGAAGGCTGTCTCGATCGATCACCAAAACTACCCGATTGTCAACAATCACCGACGTGGTAGAGTCGACCTATCGCTCAAATGACGAGGTCATGCTTGAGTCGACACGTCACTCTAACACCACCGAGGTCGATTCGGATGTAGTTATGGTCGATCAAGTCGTCATAGGAGACCTATGCCTCCCGGATAGACAATAACTCGGGGCCACTACCAACAAGGTTGCAGACAAGCTTGATGATATGATAGGCGAGAGGCTCCACACTTGGGAGCCGAGGAAAGACAAAAGGTCGTGGAAATCATAGTGGAGACTCTACAATTCGAGAGATGGACCGAGCTAGAAGTTCGTGGATGAGCTAGAGTCGGTAATCACCAACCCTTCTTACCCCGACCAAAAAATTCAGATTGGGAAGCAAATTTGCTCCGAGTTGAGGAGCGAGCAGAAATCATCGAGCTACTCAAAGAAAGTAATGATGTCTTTGCATGGAGGGTAGAAGACATGAGGGGAATCAAGGAGGAGGTCGCGGTTCACACGGCGGAAGTCAACCCGACCATAAAGCCTAGACCCCAAAAATTGAGAAGCTTTGCTCGCGATAAGGAAGAGGCCATAAAACCGAGGTACAAAACTTTTGAGTGCAGGGATAATCAAAGAGGCCACTCATACAACGTGGTTGGCCAACGTGGTCATGGTGAAGAAATCAAATGGCAAATGGCGGATGTGTGTCGACTTCACCACTCTGAACCTTGCATGCCCAAAAGACAGTTATCCCCTTCCAAGGATAGACAAGCTAGTTGATTCCATTCTTTGGTCACTCCACCCTCGGTTTCCTCGACGCTTATTCGGGATACCACCGAGATCAAGATGCATGAGGACGACATAGTCAAGACGGCATTTCAGCGGTGGAGGCATCTCTTTGCTACAATATGATGCCTTTTGGATTAAAGAATGCGGGAGCGACCTATCAGAGGATGGTGAACAAAGTCTTTGCCTCACAGATTGGTCGAAATATGGAGGCCTACGTTGACGACATGGTCATTAAAACTAAGGCCGGAGTCACGTGGTCGACCTAAAGGAGACATTCGCCAATTTACGAGCAAACGACATGAAGCTCAACCCGGTAAATGTGTGTTTGGAGTGGCGGTGGCAAGTTCTTGGGATTCATGGTATCTCAAAGGGGCATAGAAGCTAATCCGAGAGAAGATAAAGGCTTTAGTCGACATGAAGGCTCCCACCACTATCAAAGAGATGCGGCGACTTAATGGAAGGGTAGCGGCTCTCGGTCGCTTCATATCAAAGTCGCAGAAGGTCTCTCCCCTTCTTCAAAGCATTGAGGGGGACGAAAAGTTTTGAATGGACGACCAGAATGTCATTCGTCGTTCCAACAATAAAGGATTACCTCGCTACTCCACCCTCGCTAAGTAGCCCGACCACCGGAGAGACTTTGTTTGTATATCTATCTCATGGGAGACAAGTCGGTTGCAGCAGTTGTTGATTAGAGAGGATGAGGGGCTTCGTAAGCCTCGTGTACTATATCAAAGAAAGCTTTATCGATGTGGAAAGTAGGTATTACAACGCTGAGAAGGTCGCCTATGCTCTAGTCGTGGCTTCAAGGAAGCTGCGAGCTTATTTTCTAGCTCATCCAATCGTGGTTCTTACTAATGCACCTTTGAGAAAGATATTGCACAAGCCTGAGAGTTCAGGTCGACTGCTCAATTGGTCAATTGCCCTCACTGAATTTGACATTGAGTATCGACCTCGAAAGGCGTTGAAGGCTCAAGCTCTAGCTGACTTCTTGGTCGAGCTTACGTTCACCAAAGAAGACGACGAACGGCGAGCTCCAAAAGAAAAGGCTAAGGGGAAAGAACCAGAGTCCCAGGTCGTCATAAGCCTACCCGACGATTGTTGGAAGGTCTATTCAGACGGGTCTGCGACCAAGAATAGCAGTGGAGCCGGAATAGTGTTGATTGAGCCAGAAACTGGGACCGTGTATGAGGAATCACTAAGGTTCAAGTTTGATGCTTCCAATAACCAAGCTGAATACGAGGCCTTGATTGCAGCTATTGAGTACGCAAAGTGCTTCGGAGCAACTAAGATCATGGCTTACTGTGACTCACAATTAATAGTCAACCAGGTCAGAGGTGAGTACGAAGTGCTTAGTTCTACTCTCATCAAATACTGCGACCTAGTGAAGGAGCTAATAAAGGACTTAGAATTCTGGGAGATTCAAAGGATTGGAAGAGAAGATAACGAGCCGGGCCGATCTCCTTTCGAAACTCGCTACTTCGTATGAGCCACATGACGAGCCCATCTCCTTCCTCGAAAATCCAAATTATGAGAGGGCAAAAATTCAGCCGCATAGATGATCCCTCAAGAAATTGGACTCAGGAGAAGTGTTGGATCGAGGAAATGAAAGCATACCTAGAAAATGGAGAGCCGCATGACGAGAAGAAGGCTCGAGCTATCAAAAAGAAAGCTCCAAGGTATGTCATTCAAGGAGGCGAATTGCTCAGAGATCTTATACTCGGCCATTGCTAAAGTGCATCCATCGCCAAGAGGTCGCCCTATTGATACACGAGGTTCATAGTGGAATTTGTGGTGGACACCCGGAGGCCAGGACTCTTGCTGACAAGTTAATCACATTGGGATACTACGGCCACACATGAGAGCCGACACTCACAACTTTGTTCAAGAATGTGATCAATGCCAAAGGTTTGCCAACCTTCCCACGTGCCTACAACAGAGCAGCACTCTGTGATCGCAGCCTTGGCCATTTGACATGTGGGGCGTCGACCTGATTGGACCCTTCCCTCCCGCCCGAGGAAACTGCAAGTATGTAATAGTGGCCATAGACTACTTCACCAAATGGGTTGAGGCCAAACCACTAGCTCGCATCACAGAGGAGAATGCTATCAACTTCATACACGACTTCATTTGGTGTCGGTTTGGTTTTCCTCGAGCTATAGTGTCTGACAATGGGCTACGCTTCCCGCACTTTCGAGCGTAGATGAAACGAGTGGGAATCAAACATTGGAAATCTTCGTCGCCTATCCTCAAGGAAATGGACAAGTCAAGCAAAGAAATAAACTTGTTCTATCTTCGCTCAAGACCGGACTCGTAGGTCGACGAAACAATTGGTTGGACGAACTCCCTTGCTCTTTGGGGCGCTCGTACAACCACTGGGGCCTACTGGGAAACCCCTTTGCTCTCACATATGGGTCGAAGCCACGGCACCCGCCGAGCTCGCATTCCCTACCGCTAGAGTGACCTTCTTTGATCAAGAGAATGACACCAACAGGTTGATCGACTTGGACCTGATCGACGAGAAGCGAGAAACAGCCTACCTCCGAATGGTCAATTACAAGCAGCGGACTAAAAGTTATCACGACAAGAAGGTCAAGGCAAGGTCTTTCCAAGTTGGAGATTATGTATTGAGAAAGATTGAAGCAACGGGTAGAAGGACCCAGCAGTAACAAGCTATCTCCTAACCGGGAAGGTCCCTATGTAGTCACTCGAGTCGTCAAGGAAGGAACCTACATGATAGCTCATCCTGGAGGTGACGAGTTGAAACATCCTTGGCATGCTACTTACCTCATCAAATACTACTTCTAGTTTTCAATTTCAAAGTTCAAGTTTGTGTTAAGGCTAGTTTCGAGTTGATGTAAGCATGATTCCTACTTCAATGAAAAGAGCAATTTATTCGATCAAACATAGTGTTACATTAATATCAACAAGCTCGACTCTTAGTCAGCTTCGTTCTAACAAGCTCGATTCTTAATCGCCTTTGTTTATTTAACAAGTCCGACTCTTAGTCGACTTTGTTCTAATGAGCTCGACTCTTAGTCAGCTCATCTTAGCTCGATTCTTAATCGCCTTGTTTATTTAACAAGTCCGACTCTTAGTCGACTTTGTTCTAATGAGCTCGACTCTTAGTCAGCTCATCTTAGCTCGACTCTTAGTCGCCTTCACCCTAATAGGCTCGACTCTTAGTCGCCTTCGTTCTAACAAGCTCGATTCTAAATCGCCTTTGTTCACTTAACAAGTCCGACTCTTAGTCGACTTCGTTCCAACTAACTCGATTCTTAATCGCTTCAAATGGTATGAACAGTTCGACTTATGGTCAATCTCGTTCACAAAAAGTTAATCAAGTCTCGAGGTCGACTAAACCAACAAGATCAAGTCGCCTCTAGGCTCGAATTGACTCATTTATATTATCTACATCTGCTCGACATACAATATGGAATGAAAAGCATACAACATTCTCGAAACAAAAGTCGCCTATGATAGAAATAAGTCTCCCAAAACGGGCTAAGACTTGGACAAAATTAACTTACAAAAATAGTTTGCCTCCCAAAAAACTGGGCCAAGGCATTCGAATAATGTTAAAGCAAAAAACAAAAATATTGTTTGGAACTTGCTCATTACAAATATAACTAAACAATTCAGAGTCCCGCCGACATCGCCTTGGTCGTCGCAGCGGCCGACCCTCTTCCTCTCCTTGTTGCCGAGGGTCTAAAGGTTTACCCGACTCGAATAAACTTGTTCATCTATCGTCTCCATGGCTTCAAAGATCGGGCCAAGTTCAAATGCAAGACCACATCAAAATTTCTATCAAGGACAGGGAGCCTCCCACTTCTCACAATGATCTTCTTCATCTTCTTGGGCAATAAAGGCCAAGTCGTTCTCAAGATAGGGAACAAGCGAATGACCTTGGCGAGCTGCCATGTCATACTGAGACTCAGAAAACCAACGAGCTAATTGCTCGATGGTAACTGTAGCTGAAGGATCCACCAGAGCTCGACGGGCCATGTGCCTTTTCCCAACCTCGAGAAAGTCTTGTGCCCTAGCCACGATGGCATCATAATACTCATCCCCTGCCTTGAACTTCTCAATCGCAGCTTCAGAGGCCTCCTTAGTAGTTTTCTCGATGGCACTCTTGTGGTCTTTCCTCGCTCTTCTCTCTCAAGTCGATGTTGTTCGTGCAACTCGAGCAAGAAGGCATCCTTCTCCTTTAAAAGTTTGTTAATAGTGGCGGCTCGGTCTTGGCCTTCCCCAGTTCTTTCTTCTCAGCATCCCTCTCAGCCTCCACCTCCTTGAGTTTGGACTCTGCAGCCTCCAGGTCGGACAAAGCCTTGGTCTTCACCGCTTCGTTGGCTTCATACGAATTGTCCAAGTCATTATACTTCTCTTTCCATTCCGCAAGCTCTTGAGCCTTTTTGGAATAATCACGGAGGGCTTTTCTCTCCCTCTCAATGGAGGCCCTCCAAGAGCTCTTGGCTTGCTCAATCATTGTAAGATTCTGCATTCCAAAGGAAACAAAGAAGTGTTAGCTCGAGGTTCAAGTGGATCGAGTAAAGGAGCAGACGACTAAAATGAAAGAGAAAGTGGGAAATTACCTCGCAATGAGCCACCCTGCATCGAGCCGAGAACTCCTCGTGGGTCATGCCCTTATCGCCCAAGTGAGCTAGCGCACTCCACGTCCACCGCTCTTCTCACAATCACCGCCCAAATTCATGTCCGGGTAGCTGCGACTCAGGCAATGTACTCCTTCAAGAGAGGGAACATCACTCAGCCTCTGCATCCTTTCTTCAATAGTTTCTTGGTTGGGATAGGAAGAAGCTGGAGGAGGAGTAAACAGCTGGCTTGATGAGACAAAGATTCCCTTGTCGATCGCAACCTCTTAGTCCTCGCAGGCCGATCATCAACTTCGGTTTCCATGGCGTCGTCATCAATGTTTACGACATCCAAGGGACTAGTTCCCGCTCCGACAAAGACGGAGGTCCCTACATTGGCATCGGTAGTTGGTCGGAGCTCACGTCAGCCCGCCAGATCTGCTGGATTCATTACCTTCCTCGCCACGCTCAAGGTATGACCGCCGCCAAAGAAAGGATCTTCTTCATCTACCCCTTCCATTGGCACCATCCCAATGTTGTCTTTTGGAAGCCGACCGGTCCTCAAAGCGGCTTCCTCTCGCCCGCGAGCACGAGCATTGGCCTTCCCACGGTCCTTCCTCGCTTTCTTCTTATCGAAACCCCAACAATACGCACCATATTCGCTTCTTGCTCGGGAGTTAAAACTACACGACATCAAAGAAATCAAGTGTTAGCTCGGCAATTCAAAACAGCTTCTACGAGTAAACCATTGACGAGATAATTGATACAACTCAAAGCAGCTTCTATGTACGAGCTAACTAAGTTCTACATCCGAAAGTAATTTGATAGAGTTGCAATTCGTAATAGTTCTATGTACGAGCTAATTAAGTTCTACATACGAGCAGTAATTTGATAGAGTTACAATTCGTGATAGTTCTATGTACGAGCTAACTAAGTTCTACATACGAGCAAACAACGGACGACCTAAGAATTACATACATATACAAGACAACAATAGACGAGTAAAGGATTGCGTAACAAGATCTTACCACCGCATGCTCCCGTTATCCTTGCAGCAGTTTTCTGTCTTCTTGCAACGCCGGCACAAATTCCCAAACCTCCCTGCAGAATGAGTAACCCAGTCGGGATATATTTGACCTCTCAACACAAAAATGGACAAGAGGCTCTACCACTCCATCTCCAGGCATCATACCCACTGACGAAGTTATACCTGGTGGTGGCAGACTCTCCCAGCCTAACGGGTCTTCTCTCGACTAAGCGACACAAAGCCCTATACAAGTTAAGATGCCAGGTCGGCTCCCAATAGTTTCCCTCATCTATGATTTCTGTTTCATCATTGGGCAAGGGGAATTCCCATCCTAATCTACTCTCTACTACAACAACATACGAGTTCCAACACTATGCTTACTTGGGAGGTTGGTGAAGAGCTTGGGAGATTTAGGTTTAGAGGGGGTACCGATGCTCAAGTCCTCTCCACTATACTTTATAATCGAAAAATTCTTTGAACACTCTCATACAAGGTTCATATCCTAAGAATTCGCACACCATAGCAAAGCATACAAGGACCCTACAAGTATTGGCTCCGAGTCAAGGGGAAGGGCATCGCACACTCCAAAAATTCGTTTATGAATGGATCAAGGGGCAACCTAAGACCAGCAACAAACTGACCATAGAAGAAGGCTACCTTAGTGGCATCTGTGGTAAAGGACGACCTAAACAACTTCATAAACTCCCTCTGGGTATAAATGGTCACCCTATAATCTTCCTTACTTACCTCACAGAAATCCCAAATCATACCATACCTAGAGGGCAGGTTCTTCTTTCCACGTAATGGCCCTGGGGGGACATAACCCCTCTCATTCTTTCCTGGCATGGCCGTATCGTCGAATGCATCAACAATTCTGGGACCAGAGGAAGTAGATGCTGTAGCTCCGCCTTGAGTTGCCATATCTGTACAAGAAGAAGGAGAAACAGGGGAGTCAGGCCTATGAATAATTTCAGTCGACCTATTTAAGGGCGACCTAGACTCCCCTGGAAAACCTATTCTATTCCTAAGGAAGGAGGGCTTTTGGACGTCCCTAACATAAAACAAGGTGATATGGTCAAGCAATTCATGGAATAGATGAAAAGCGACAACATTTGAGTCGTCAATCACCGCATTTTCAATTTCTCCTACAATGGGCAGCCCTATCTCAGTGTAATTCAACCCCCAACTAGTCAAAATGGAGGCACATTCATCCAGGGACATCACTCTCCACTCACCGTTCACATTCTTGCATGCCCTACGGTTAGCGATGCGAAGAACCATACCACGCTCCCGGTTCGCAACTAAAGGTCCTAGCCATGGCGAAACTGAGAACAGTGCATAAATTAAAACCCTAAAGCAAAGATACGAAGGAAATACCTCAATTAATTGCAGAAAGTAGGTTCGTTGCTGGAGCCGAGAGATAGATTTAAATCTTGATGCAATCCCTTGATTCTCGCCGGAGAAGAAGAAGTTTTAGAGCAGTAAAAGTTCTGAACGAAGGGGGATTTTTCTATTTATATTTTCCTAAATTTGGAAAGGGAAAGGAAAATCAAAATTAATTTTCCAAAATTAAAGACTGAAGCGGTTTTCGAGAGGGAGTTCCAAACGTCAGAGCTGTAATCATTACAAAAATCGGCGCTCCTTCATCTCCCGCCGTTCACCGCCAACGATCAGGATGTTGCCACGTCATCATGGTCGACCTACTTCAAAGACTAGCATCGACCTGCGAGTAAAGCAATTTCCATCAAAGAAATCTTCTTAACTTCCAAGTCGACGAAGTCAACTCGAAAGTTGGGAGCCACTGAACATACCAAAAGTGCCGAGTTGGTCCAAGCAAGTAAAGCCCAATTAAATCCAGCTTTGATTGTCACATTCTCAATAGGGCTGGCCCAGTCAGAGCAAGGCCCAAAGCCCATCTCAAGCGTCAGTCGACTAAGCCCACTTGGTCGATCTAATAGGTCCTGACCTAACTTAGTCCGACCTCATGATCCATATTACAATTCGGGTACGAACCATGCTCTACCCGACAGTCAGGTCGACCATTCCACGAGTGGCGACCTCGACCTAACTCAACAAGTGACGACTTAACACTTGCCGGCTTATTTGGTTGAACAATCCTCATAACCACCTCCCTATAAATCAGGGACCGTTATAAACATGTTCCCACGTCCAAGTAACTGCCGCTATTATCTCGGAGGACATGTCGCCTCCCCAAAAATACATCACTCTTGCCTATAAATACTTCATCACTACCAAACGGTGAAAGGTAACTGCCATTTTGTATTCTGAGTTCATTATTCAATACATTTTGAGCTTTATACAACTGTAATCTTACTCTCACGCCCGAGTGTCTTCGCCGGAGACATATCCGGCTAGTCGTGGGTTCTGTTTTCAGGTCAAGAAGCCAGGTGATCAGTCCTGCCACGTGGAGGAAGATTGATAAGCACATTTCCTGCAGCATCAGTACTAATAATCACTGAATTATACTCCCTCCGTTCAAGTAAGTATTTCACAGTTACTGTTCACGCGTGAATTAAGGAGAGAGTATTATATTGAAAGTGTTGTGAGTGTGAAATTAAAATAGGAGAGAGAATGAGTGGAGGGAATAGTAAATTATAATGGTGTTGTGAGTATTAAAATAATGTAGGAGAGAGAATGAGTGGAGGAAATAGTAAAGATTCCTTTCCATTTTGGAAAAGAAACAAAGTGTGAAGTATGTAATTGGACGCCCAAAATAGAAAATGTGAAGTATGTAACTGGACGGAGGGAGTACTCATTTTGTGGGGCTTATCACTAAATCAATTTCTATTGCACACAACTCATTATCTCTTTTTTTTTTTTTTTAGCATCCATAGTCACTATTTTTTCCCGTTAAATGATCGTGTACAACACACGTAATCAAATTTTAAGAGATACAGTATTTTAGATATTACTACTTTAAAAAAAAAAAAAAAAAAAAGGGGTGTTGAAATGTCAACCATTAAAACGATAAACCCAAAAATAAATTTTCATTTAAAATTCCCCCAACTCATTATCCGGACCCTATCATTCTCCCAGCCGACCTCTCTCTACCCTTTTATTCATTTTACCCTTCAACAGCCGGCCAACCTTCCATTTGCAGCCGACCATCTTCTCTGATAAGTATTCACCCCCTTTCACCCTTCATCTTCCTTTACGACCATCCCCTTCCGCTGTCCATTTCTCTCTCAGATGCACCAATTCTCGTCATCCCAGCCCACTCCCATGCCGATCTTCTCCTCCCCGTCACCCCCATGGCATGGCGTCCCCCTCCCCAAGCCTCTCTCAGTCGCACTCTCCATCAAAGAACCAAAAAAAAAAAAAGAATGAACGGAGGTTGTTGCCAACGCCGACCAGATAGATCTGCAATTCGCCCCTAACTCTCTGGGTTTTAAATGTAAATCTGGGTTTTGAACGAATGTAAATCTAGGTTTTGAACAAATTTAGGTCATGAAATGTTTTTTTTTTTAATTTTTTTTTTTAACTTTTGAATTTGGAAATGTTTGATTTTGAAATCTAGATTGGTTTTGAAATGTTTGGTTTTGAAATCCGCCCATGACGCCCCCTCCCCATGTTTGAAATGAATCTGGTTTGGTTGTTTGGTTCTAAATGTTTATAAAATTTTCTAGATTTTGAACAAATTTAGGATGAAATTTGGTGGTTGATGATGGGTGGAAGTTGGCGGTGAGATGGTGGTGGGGGGTGACGGTGGTGGATGTTGATGATACAAATTAAATGTAAATCTACATGTGAATGATCAAAGGGCAATTACCAAATCATCATTAACCCTAACAAAAACGACCACATATTATAACATATTATAAGGATTTCGAAATTGACCACGTTAATTATCAAATCATCACTCATTCTAACAAAAACGACCACCTATTACAAGGATTTTCGAAATCGACCATCAGGTACTCTCATTGTAAATGGACACGTATGCCCTTGCTCGATTTAGCGAAATTATACATATGTCACTTCTTAAGTGACGTGGACGCGTTTGTTCCATTCCCCATCCCCTCTTTGCTTTCTCTCTTCTTTTTTTTCCCTAAAAACTTTAAAATGAAATATCTTAAGATTTAGAAGTCAAAAAAATAAAAAATAAATAAAAAAATAAATAAAAATGAAACCACCGTTGTTTTCATATCGTAAATACGAATCAAACTATTAGTATCAACATAAAATCTGGAGCAAATTTGAGAAGTTCACAGTTGTTCCTAGTTCACAGTTGTTTTTGATAAGTTCACAATTATTTATCACATTTGTTCTAATAACAATTAAAACGTGTTTACAGTTGTTTTATCTAAATTTATATTTTCTGCATGAAAATGACCATAATTTACTTAATTTACAGATTTTTTTAGTTAAGTTCACAATTGTTTTTAATCTTTTATAGCCTTTATTTTTGCAATTTTATGAGATTATTTACTTATTTGTTAAGTTTATTGTTGTTTTTAGTTAAGTTCACAGTTGTTTTAGTCCTTTATGACATCTATTTTTGCAATTACATTTGTTTTTACTTAAATTCACAGCTGTTTTTAGTCTTTTAGGGCCTTTATTTTTGCAATTTTATAAGATTTACTTAATTTACAGATTTTTTTAGTTAAGTTCACAATTGTTTTTAGTCTTTTATAGCCTTTATTTTTGCAATTTTATGAGATTATTTGATTTATTTGTTAAGTTTACTGTTGTTTTTAGTTAAGTTCACAGTTGTTTTAGTCCTTTATGACATCTATTTTTGCAATTTTATGAGATTATTTGACATATTTGTTATGTCACAATTGTTTTTTCTTAAATTCACAGCTGTTTTTAGTCATTTAGGGCTTTTATTTTTGCAATTTTATAAGATTATTTGACATATTTATTAAGTTTACAGTTGTATTTAGTTAAGTTTATAGTTATTTTTAATATTTTATGACCTCTATTTTTGAATTTTATAAGATTATTTGATATATTTGTTAAGTTCACAGTTATTTTTAGTTAAATTCACAGTTATTTTTAGTATTTTATTGTCTCTATTTTTGAATTTTAGCAAATAATTGTTATATTCAGCAAATAATTTTGAAATAAACCACCAGCTTGGCCATTGATATACCCTATCCCCGGTGAATCACAAATAATTGTTATATTAAATATTAAAGAAAAATTTCCTAACTAGTGCCCCTTCGAATTAAGGTTAAATATTCAAGTTCTTTTTTTTATTGAAAGGTTAACTATTCAAGTTAAAATCAAAATATAAATACTTTTAGGATTGAGGATCATTAGGGAATATCCAAAAGTTGAAGGGTAGTCAAGGCAGTAGTCTAAATTATTTGGGATGGGCACCGTAACATTAATGATAATTTTCCTATGTTGACAGTAAGCCTTTATTTTCTTTTGCCACGTGATCATTCTTTCCAATTCATTCTCTCTCTTCCTTTTCTACCAATTACCTTTCGTAAAAGTCAATTATCTTTAGTAATACTCCATTTATTCCCTAGATAACACTATCCACTTCTTCTCTCTTATTTTCTCTCTTATTATCTATTCACAATGATGAACACACACACACACACACACACACACACACACACACACGTCTCAGAGACAATCCCTTCATTTTGCCGGATATAGGAAGGTCGACAAATTTGGAACGTCAGAGAAGATGATTGCAGCATTCGGCTGGAAATGGGGAAGGAGAGGACGACCGGAGGCTGGAGAGAAAGAAAGGAGAGGTGTGTCCGTATGTGAGGAGATGGAGGGCGTCGGAGTCGAAAAGGGAAGGTGATAGGCTAAAGTCGCATGCCTACAAATTAACCAAAGATGGGAAATAAAAACTAAGATTGGGGGTCTAAGCTTGATTTTTATTAATTCCTAAGACGGGAATAAAAACTAAGTTGTAAACAATTGAGGAAAAGCACTTTGGATCAATTATTTTCCCCGTCTATCATTCAAATATCATCGGTTAACTCTTTTCAATTTTACCCTATTCACTCGATCACGAGATGTATTTCAATCTCTATCTCTTCTTTTAATATTAGTTAATAGCAGTGACACACTCATTAATAACCCTAATTAATATTTAAACCTAACTGACACAGTCTAGATTCACAATGTCAATTGATTACCGATTTAAGAGATTAAGATCGAGAACACGTTCTAATGTTATTTCAATTAGATACTTGTTTATTTTCTCCTACTTCACAATCCACCATGACACATGCATGGACTATAAAGTTGCTACTTATGAAACCCTAAATTGACACAATCTTAGGGAATTATAGCAATAAATCAAAATTCAAGATTTAACAATCAGCCTAATTGCAAAACCCTAGAAATTAATTCAATCAATCAAGAACAGAAGAAAATATAAATAAGATAAAAGGGATGAAAAGAAATTAACCTTAATTGAAATTCAGAACGGTTTCAATAATTAAATCCAAAGCAGTAAGAATTAGTTCTCCATGCAAAATAATAAAACTCTCTAGGAAAAATAAAGTTCGAACCCTAAAACTGTTGTTAAAAGAATTATTTATACTCCCCTTCTAAAAACTAAAATAACAAGGAAAAGAAAGTGGAAATAGAAAATATGTTTTTCAAAGAGGTCAACCCCAAACGGCGGTCAACTCGCCAACCAGCCTTGGACTTCACGTGTGCAGATTATTAAGTTTCTTAATCTCCTTTTTCACTTTGGTCATCCTGCTTTTCATAATTTCATTCTGGTCATTGAACTTTCTCGCTCTGTAGTTTGGTCCCTGGAACTTCACAAATTTTCAGTCTAATCCCCAAGCTTTCCAGATTTGCAAAACAATTATCAGCTTCGTAATCTTGACTTTTGACTCGCTTCGGGTTTTCTTTGATTGACTTTGTCTTGACTTTATTGACTTCATTGATGTATAAATGATGATCTTGAGCTTTTTTGAGAACAAAAAACGATTACACAATAAACTTTCTAAATTTCTCTCGAATTGCATTATTTTTCTCATAATCCTCACAATACATAATTCACTCAAAATACATCAAACCTATACTAAATACATGAAAATAAAGAATAATAATGACGAAAAAAATAGGAAATAGATAGTATAAATCATCCTATCAGAATGGTTGTCAAAAGGGAGTGAAGAGTCGTTGGAGGGGAATGGGAAGGGGAAGGTTGACCGGAAGGGGTGGTAGAAAGAGAAAGTGAAAGTGAAAGAAGAGCGTGAGAGAGATAGGATGATTTTTTATTTTTGGGTAAGGGATAGTTTGGGTAGCGAAGAATAGACGTGACCACGGTTAATTAACCGCGGTTAACCGGTTAATAACTGGCGGTTAACGAAGGTTAAAATCATTAACCGGACTTAACCGTTAACCGTTAAGTCACGGTTACGGTTAACCGGTTAACGGTTAATCCAGTTAACCCGGTTAACCCGGTTAATAAACGGTTAATTATTTATTTTTATTTTTTTTTCAAGAATGTCAGATTTTTATCTAAAGTTAAAAAAAAAATAACTTTTTAATAGTTTTTTGAATAAAAAGTTAAGTTTTTAACACTTTTTTTGAAAAAACAGTTAAATATTTAACAGTTTCTGTTAAATATGTAACTGTATATGAACTGTTTTTTTTTTTGGATAAATAAAACTATTTTAAATAGTTGTTAAGACTAATATTTTTTGCAAAAAGTTATAGAAAAATAGGTATGAATTTTTAAAGAAATGAAAACTTAACGGATTTAAAAGAAACGGAAGTATATAAAGAGAAAACTTAACTTTTTTGAATAACCGACGGTTAATTAACGGTTAAGTTAACCGGTTAATTAACCGGCGGTTAACCGGCGGTTAACCGGAGTAAAAATTTCTTAACCTTTGTTAACCTCGGTTACACGGTTATCGGTTAGGCGGTTAAGGCGATTAGACGGTTAACGGTTTAGGCGGTTAAAATCCGGTTATTAACCTTACGGTTAGCCGGTTAACGCTTAACCTTGGACACGTCTAGCGAAGAATTAGGTTGAATTTTGATTATAATGCCAGATTATGTGGTTAAATTACAAAATCCTTGTTTTAATTGATATTTTCACTTGGGGGTGAAGTACACAGTATTAATTTCGCAATGATTAATTATCTTTCAAAAAAAAAGTAAATGATTAATTATTATTTTTATTTTAGGAAAATAAATTATCATTTTTTTTATTTTTTGAACCAATTAATATCATTATTTATAAATTTAATATAACTTTGTATAAAAAAAGAAATATAACATTGTTAAAATAAAGGAAAATTTGCAAATAAAATCACTTTACTATTAAGTTTTTTCGTGTTTCACCATTAAACTATTTTTTTTGTATACACCACTTTAAATAACTTATTTTTGCATATAACAAATTAAACTAATTTATTTTACATACATTATCACTTTTACTAACGGGTTTAGTTTTTTCTCGTTATTAAAAGGTCATGTGCACAGTATTTATGGTAATTCACTCTCCATTAAACTTTTTGTTAGTTTAACTTGTTATAAATAGGTTCCTAATTTATTAAAAGCATTTACTTTTATTGAAAGTATTATCAATCGTGATACGATAACAATTTTTAAATCTTTATTAGGATGATTATTACTCCCTCCGTCCCACCCGAATTTGGACAAAGTTACTTTACACGGAGATTAAGAAATAACAATAAGATAATAAAAATGTGTGGTAGAAAATGAAGAGAGAGAATGAGTGGAGTTAATAGTGGTTGGTTGAATAAATTGTATGGTGGAGAATGAGTGGAGTTAATGAGTGAGTGGGGTATGCCCATTTTTTTATTATTATAAACTTTCCTTTTTGGGTTGTCCAAATTCGGATGGGACGCCCAAAAAGAAAATTTGTCCAAATTCGGGTGGGACGGAGGGAGTATTTATTTAGATTACTGTTCCTAAAATGTATATTGTACAATTTTAAAAATTTAAATGTAGGTATAATTAAAAAATTGACTATATGAGCTCTTTAAGAATATTATTAAGATTTTAACCCTCAATATTTTACTGCCAAACTTAATACTCCACTTATTTATTTTATGAAAGTATTTATATACATTAAAAAAATACAATATATAAGATATGTGAAATAATTTTAATACGTAGTATTCTTAAATAATAATAGCATGTTAATATTTGAAAATATTTTACTATCTCCGTCTCGTATTTAATAGAGTAATAACAATCAATTGAACATGCGAATTAAAAAAATTACTTTGATAATAATTAAATTTAAATCAGACAGAAAAATAACTATAAATATAAATATAATTAATATGAAAGGGAAATGTAAGAATGTTACTCTTTGGTTAGATGAACCAAATTTATACACCTCTTTGGTGTTGATGGGGGTTGAACTTGTTCAAACCCAAAGGAACCAAGTCAAATAAATGCATTTCAAATTTGGAATAAGACTCAATATGAGTACTTATCCAAGCAAAAAATAAATGTTTTATATTTCTTTGGGATGCTACAAAATAAATAAGCATTTTTATTCATATAAATAAGTAGAAAAAAACTTAAGGGGTAGCCAAAAAATAAATGTTTTTATATTTCTTTGTCACTTTTATAACCAAATGTATAAAACTGAAATTACTCTTATACCTGGGTATAAAAGTATTTTTTTTTTCAAAAATTTTCACTTTTTTTTTTTTTTAAAAGTCTCATATTTTATTAATTAATTCACTCATATACCCAACTAGCACATGCCCGTGTCCAAGGCCACGTTTTTTTTAATTTTTTTTTTAATTTAAAAAAAAAAATTTTTTTTAAGGGCAAAATGGGAAAGGGACAAAATAGTGAGGGCAAAATGGGAATTTCCGCCGTTGGAACTCTTCATTGAACAGTAGAAGGACCACCCTCATTTATGCCCGTGTCCAAGGCCACATTTTTAATTTTTTTTTTTTTAATTTAAAAAAAAATAAAATTTTAAGGGCAAAATGGGAAAGGAACAAAATAGTGAGGGCAAAATGGGAATTTCCGTCGTTGAAACTGTTTATTGAACAGTAGAAGGACCACCCTCATTTATACTATAGATGGTATAAGAATAAAATTACTCTTATATATAACTTTTGGGTTTTATGAAATTTTAATTTAAAACTCTATTTAATTGTAGACTTTTGGATTTATCTGAGCTTTCACGAGAACGATTTGGGGCAAGAAGAACTCATAAAATCATTACATAAAAACCAATATTTGCCATTTAAGTCAAAAATAGATGTGGATATTATTGTCCTTTGTTTTTGGCATACACACAATTCAAGGGTCAAAGGACAAACAAAAATAGATGGAAATGTAGAAGCATTTTTCTTAACCGAAGCAATGACTTTAGAGTTAAGGCCAAACTCCAATGCCTAGTTTTTCAAATTCACGTCGAAGGATCTTTCCCGGCTCGTCATTGAGTGGGAATGTTTTGTGTCAAATTCCTCCTGTGGCGGGACCTTTCCTTCCTGAAAATTGAGAGGAATTTATTGTTCAAATCCAAATAGAAATAAAGCAAAAAGAGAGAAATAGCATTATACCCTAATCACATTTTGAGCATCCAAATCCAACAAAGGTATAATTAGTTGAAGCCATTACAAGTTATTCTCCCCAAAGAATCATTTATTTCTTTAACATTCAATATTAAGCTTTTTATAAACTATCAAAAAAAAAATAAAAAAGAATTAGGACAATAGAGTTAAAATACAAATTAATTAATTGTAAAATTTTTGATTCACAATGATTATAGGAAAAAGACATTTTTCCACTCAATATAGAATCAAGTTTAGGTAGATCGAAAAACATATTCACTTAACTAATTGTTAGTGGTGGTCAAAGACTAACATGGGCTAGGTTGTATTAAAATATTTTCCCTCATCAAATAAAAAAATTGTTTTTGTTGACTTATCAAATTTTTAAAAATATTTCATCTTTTCTATTTGACTTAGGATTTTTTATTATATTTTGAACAGTAATTTAAATAAATAATAATCATCCTAATGAAAATTTAAAATTATTATTGTATCACGATTGATAATACATTCAATAAAAAAATTAATTTTTTACTATAATAATTATTTTTTATTTAAATTATTGTTCAAAATGTGATAAAGTAGATCAAAAATCTTAAATTGAATGTCAAGTTGGGAGTATTTCACTTGTTTGGATATGTTTGCACCATATGATAAAATGGATTAAATTCAGTAATCACCTCTGAGGTTATTTTGTAATTTTTTTTTTTTTCAAATAACAAAATCACTTTCATTTATAATAAGAAAAGAGATGACACTTTATAAACATCGGTATCTCACAAACAGACACGAAAAAGGGAGAAAGGAAAAGGAGAAAGGAGAGACCAACCCAACCGAAGACGAAGAGAGGATCGTCGCCCGCTGCCGCCGACGCCGTCCCCCAACTCGCCGTCCACCACCATCCTGCTATCTCTCTTCTCTATTTCTTCCTAGTTCCACTGTTTAGGGCTTCTATTTAACAAAGATTTTGCCAACAAACACAAAGATAATTTAATTTTCGACTTCAATTCCTTTATTTGATTGTAGATTACTTCGATTTAAGGATTATTAAGTATGCAAAGTACTTTTCAATAATTCTTGATTGTACACCGGACGTGAGTCACAAAGAGCAAATGAGTCTAGTGGTTTGGTGTGTGAATATGTCTGGTGGTAAAATAAAAATTGAGTTCTTTTTAGAGTTTTTGATTGTTGATGATACATTCGGTTTGGGACTTTTCAATGAACTAAAAAATTCACTCCTGCTTCTGTTAAAAAATTCTCGATGGAAATATTTGTTCAACCATCATGACTTTCTGCAGCGTAATCATATCAGCATTTATATGATGATTTAAGATAAGTGTCATTACTTTATTTCTGTTTTATCTAGGTAAAAATATATAGCATTTGAGTATCGTAAAAATATATAGCATTTGAGTATCGTAAAAATGTCCGATTAATTAGGGGCCTCTTTATCTGATTTCGCCCGGGGCCCACAAAAGTCTAGGAACGACCCTGAGAGTGAACATTGATATTTGTCCAAATCTCAGGTGGACACTGAATTTAATCCCAATAAAATTGAATTAAAGCTGTTTACTTATTTCAAATTGCATCATTATTCTGAGACATACTGAAAGATTTTGTAGCTATGATTATTTTGTAAAACTGTCACTTGTGCATAACAATAATCACACAAGTGTCAGTACAACTTAACATACAAGTGTACACAGACAGAATTAAGTAAAAACACATCGTAATATAAAAACTCAGATTTTAAACACTTCAGCAAGACGAAACTTACTGAAAAACTTTCATTAATCAAATACTTGCAGATATCAATTTTTAGCAAACTATTACAAATGAAAGAAAAGAAAAACTATGAAAAAATCAAAAAAGTTCTAGACTCCTAGAACAAAACAAACCCAAAACAAATTAAAATACTAAAACCTAGATCTATAACTTAGGAAATCAATCCCAAAAGGCTGCACAAGCCAGTAAAGAATAAGGGATTAATTTCTAACAATCGTTATTCGTCGATCTAATATCAAAACACCTTGAAAAATCAAAATCTTTAACAAAAGACTTCAAGAAAACAAAGTAATCTTGAGAGAATATTATATGCTCTTCTCAAGCTATGTAATCCATGAAGAATGAAGTGGAGCGGCATCTCTTTGTATTGATGGAACAATCATTCTACAATTATGAGTCTTCTATCCACCCCTTTCCTCATCAATATAGAATCATTTCCAATCTTGAAACCTACCTTATTTACATAATAACTACTAAAAATATGGATTAGTTGTTATTCAAATAAAATCAATCCTAAAACAAGTAAATACACAATTATTTTCTAAATTAATTTAACTTAAATATGTACAAAATACAAACCATAATTACAAAAATCAAAAAGATATTTCAAGAGCATTTTCTACTATTTCAATCTCCCCCTATTTTTGTGATTATGGTCAAAACCTGTAAAACCGAGATTATCAATTTCAACCCACCAGAGTAACAAAAAAATAAAAATAAAAAATATCAAGAGTATATTAATACTCTTTTAATCTCCCCCTATTTTTGTGATTCTAGTAAAAACCTATAATCAACACAATTATCATAAGGAATCCTCATAAGGAATCCTAACAATAATAGAATGTCAAATTTCTCGTTAAATCGACCATGCAATGCTCTCTAACTTCCCCTAAACGCATTGAAACTCTAAGGAACTCCCCCTAAATATATTGTATCTCCTTTGATGAACATCTTCTAAATTTCCCTTAATGACTATCTGAGAAACAACTCCCCTAGTCATCTCCCCCTTGATTGATGATCATCTCCTCATTGATTGACTGTCTGAGAGACATCTCCCCTATTCTCCCACATTTCTATAGATATTTTCAAAAAGATGTACCCAAATGCATGAAAAATATCTTAAGAAACCCCTTTGTGAAATATGATCAGAGTTTCCGCTTGAGAGGAACAGAGCCAGAGGAAAAGTTTGGAGAAATATTATACTAACAGATTTATGGAGAAAATGGGGACAAATTCTCGATTGTGCAACCAGTGGAGCAAAAAGTTGTGCGGACAAATGCCGGAACATCATTAGAGAGAAGTGAAGGGATGACATTGTCATAAAAATACGAACTTCCAGAGAGAGAGAGAGAGAGAGAGAGAGAGAGAGAGAGAGAGAGAGAGAGAGAGAGAGAGAGAGAGAGAGAGAGAGAGAGATCATTGCTGGTGCTTATGGCTGGGGAGAAGTGCGCTTTATCCAGGAAACAACGTTAGCCAAAGTGTCATAGCCTTTTGAAGGATCAAATTGGGCAAGGAGCATGAATACAAAATCAATTGTTACCCAGATTTTGTGACCAATTGCAATATCATAGCAAATCATTTCCACTTGAACCGTTAAAAATTGTTCCATTCAGATCTCAATTTCACTCAAACCTGAACAAACGCGCATTAAAGATATTGTTAACCAAAAAAATGATTAGCCCACAATTTGATAAAATAATAAACAATTAAATAAATATTTCATGAGGTCAAAGATGTCCTAGTTTATAATTATGCATGGAATGATGCAATTTATGAACACATGTGGAGATTGATCTCAATGAAGTGTGATATGGTATGAATAAATTTACACAATTACATAGTTTGACATATAGGAAGTTAATGAGTTATCCTTAAATCATTTAGCCTCTAGAATGTCTCCATATTTAGGCATTGAATCAGTCACTGAGAAGAGCTTTACACTCTCACAATATATTGCTTACCCAACTTTTCTTCTCAAGTGATGCAACAATAAGATATTGGCATTGGGCACATGAGTGAAAGTTTCAAAATAGAGGAGGCAGTTTATTTTCTTAATGACCTTAGATTATACACCCATTTCATGATAATTATCACACATAATTTAACAATGTGAATTTTCTCACCTAGTCAAAAGGATATTACAATCAAGAGTCAAACACAGTGTCAAAGATGCAAACCAATCAAGTGATCACAAGATATAATCGTGCAAATAATGAATGCAATTTTTTTTAATTTTTAGTTTTTTGTGTTTTCTGTAATATACAATTATACAAAGATGCAGATAGATGTCAGCACAGTTGTGTGATCATCTCAACACACACAATCCGAGAGACATTTTTAGGGAAGAAAATCTCTTGAAAGCAATGGCAATCATGAAAATATCAGTCAATTGTTTATTAGTTTCAACAAATTCACGACTAATAATTTTTTATTCAATAATATTTCTAATAAAATGAAGTCTAAAATTTAGATGATTAGGAGTAGAACATTGAACATGGTCATTTGTCATATCTATGATACTTTTAGCATAAAAAAATTGATAAAATTTTGTTTATGATTTCATAGTCTTTGACCAATGTGTTCATCTAAATGAGCTTAGTGCACCTACTACCAACTGCCACACATTTTGATTCAGCAGCTGATAGGAAAACAAAAGTTTGATCCCTATTATCCCATGAATCAAACTTATTTTTAAGATATAAACATCCAACATTAGTGATTTTGGGATCAATTATTATCTCCCCCCTCAAATGCCTCTTAATTAGATTCGTTATTGGCAACAAAACAACATGAACTTACATGATAGTATATAGAGTTCATGCATACTAAACCTGCCATGTTTCTGCAGTTCACCTTCCTTCCGCTTGTTCTTCTTCCTTCCCCAATGATTCATGAAATGAATGATTCCACAGGATTCTGGAATGAATATATTCAAAGATGCTCATACCGGCTTCTTCATTCAGTTCAGTTCTCTCTTTGGTTTCAAAATCTGAACTTGCTTCAGTTTCAGATGTCGTTATGTCATTTGTTCAGTCAGTTGTTCAAACTGCTGGTCGTTCAACAGTCTGCACATGTACTTTTTCTACAAAATCACTTCCTTTCTCTGGTTCAGATTCATCATTAACCTGATCATGTTCCCATGTATAACCTGCAATATCATCCTCAACAGTTTTGATAATAAGATCAGGAGTATCATCAAAAATCAATTTAAGACATGTAAGATTTTCAACCAACTTGTAACAAGGATCGATGATCTTACCCCTGTCAAAACACATCTATTTGAATCATCTAATACCTCACACATATTCTTATTATCAAATTTGACATGTAGATCATCATCACACAATTGGCTTATACTTATCAAATTAGCCTTTAGCCCATCAACATGCAACACATTATGCAACCTAGGTAAACCTTCTACATGCAACGTACCTTTGCATATGATTTTACCTTGGGCACCTCCTCCACAATTGACCTTTCCACCTTTGCATGGTTTATAATCAGTAAGGTATTCAAGGGATCCAGTTATGTGCCGTGATCATCCACTGTCAAAATACCAGGACCTCTCAACACTGTTTTTTGTGATATAAACACCATTTGGCAGTTGAGTTTTCCTTTTTCACCCAAGCAATTTTTGGACTATGGTGGTCATCTGTTTAGATGAGCATGAGGTTGTGTGCTCAACTGTTTGATCAAGTGTCCACCATTGTTCATAAGTTCAAGTTCCAGTTTCAACTTATAGCAAAATGGTCGAATGTGATCAGAAACAAAACAATGATGACAAATGTATTGCCTTTGCTTGTGACCTTTCTTTTTGTTTTTTAAAACATTTTTCTTTTCAACTTTAGAAACACCCTCACCCTATTTGACAAAATTATCACCTCCATAGCCAATTTCATATTTTCCTTGATTGCATAAATTAAAAACTTCTTCCAACTTAGCCTTAACGTTGTTAAGTTTAGTTAGAGTTTCAGTTTCTCTTTTAAGCACAATTTTGTACTTTTCACACTCAATATCTTTCTTTATGAGTAAAACTTCCAGCTTGGCTATTTAGTCTTTTTGAGAATCACTCTCCTTAGATAGACACTCAACTTCAGATTTCAGTGGTGAGTTTATCATTTACCTGTTTGAACACTTTGAGTTGCTCCATCCGCTTGGCCCATTCAGTATGAAGTTCTATGTAGGTATTGTGCAGATTCTCATAAGTTGCACTTTCTTCATCTGTAGGAGCATTTTCAAATTAACCTGCAATTGTAGAATTCAAGCATGTATACAAACTGCAACTAGTTATGCATGGCCAGAGCACTGGGACACCAACACGGAGGTCCTGGGTTCGACTCCCCCCCAGTGGTTAGAGTGGTAGAATCCCTCCCTAATTAATATTAGGCGCCTCTGGGGTGGGGATTTTAAGGGAATTTAGAGAATTTGAAGGACTTGTTAGTAAAATTGACTTACACAAAATAGAGAACTGGACTCGAGATGGGCAAGCCTCAAAAAAAAAAAAAAAAAAAAAAAAAAAAAAAGGATACACATCTTCAGATTCAGAATCACTATTGGACAAGGTGAAGTGAGATGACAGTAAAATTGACAAGTTTGATGTCTCATCATCACCATCACTATCACTAGGGGTCGCTGTATAGCTCATTTCCCTTTTCCTTAAAGTATTTGCAGATTTATTAGCAAAATGTCCAAAACCTTTACAAGCCCTACACTGAATTGGCTCGATATATTTCTTATTTTCCAAAAAAGGTTTATTCACACTGCTCTCACTTTTAGATGATTCAACCTTGAAAGAAGGAGAGTATGTTAAATTAGAAAACTTTGTTAATCGTTTATCTTTCAACATGTTTTTGAATTTTTGCGTTATTAATGCACACTCATCTTTTCCCAAAATTGACTCATCTATATCTTTAGATAATTGGACTAGATTTTAAGATACTTTAAGGGCACTTTCGAGAGAAATTGAGTTTGCTTTGATAGATTCATGTATCTCAAGATTCAACTCAAAATTAGTTAAAATATCCAAGATTACATCAAGTTCAACAGTTTGAATATCATGGGTTTCTTCAATCACAAATATTTTAATGTTGATCTTTTAAGGGAGAGTTATTAGTACTTTACTGACGAGTCTAGCATTAGATACGGATTCAACTAAAGCAAAAGTCTCATTCAAAATGTCTAAGATTTTAGCAAAATAGTCTTTGATGGTATCATTCTCTCCCATTCTTAAAGTTTCAAATTTAGTCATTAGAGTCCTTAATTTTGTTTGTTTAACACTAACTGGTCCTTCACAATTAAGTTGGAGAATATCTCATTCAGTTTTGGAAATGATTTTGTTAGAAAATAACCTAAACATATAAGAATTACATGGTCAGAGATTACTCCCATAACCTTGGCATTATAGTTTGCAAGAGGAATTTACTCGACATTCCAATTTTGTATGGGCTTAGTACCATAAATTTTCTCCTTTTTATCATCACCTTATGAGGTAAAGGCAGTAATTTCAACTACAAGAGGAGTGAATCCAACAACAATGCTTACCCAAGCACGATGATCAATATACTTAATGTGCATAATCATTTTTTCATTTCAGATGGTATAGTTGGAACCATATAGAGTAGGCGGTTTGTTACGAGTATGTTGACAGTCCATAGTGGCTACTTCAAGGATCGATTCTCATTAAAGTCGAGAGAAGACTCTGATACCAAATGAAAGATTTTGTAGCTAGGACTGTTCTGAAAAACTGTCACTTGTGCGTAACAATGATCATACAAGTGTCAGTACAAATTAACAGACAAGTGCACACAAACAGAGTTAAGTATGAAACTTGCTGAAAAATTTCATTAATCAAATACTTGCAGAAAGCAAGTTTTAGTAAATGATTGCAAATGAAAGAAAAGAAAAACTATGAAATGATCAAACGAGTTCTAGACTCTTAGAATAAAACAAACACAAAACAAATTAAAGACTAAAAACCTATATCTAAAACTTAAGAAATCAATACCAAAAGGCTTCACAAGACAAGACAGTAAATAATAGGGATTAATTCCTAACAATCGTTTTTCATCGATCTAAGACCAAAACACCTTGAAGAATCAAAATCTTTAACAAAAGAAGTCAAGAAAACAATTATGTGCTATTCTCAAGCTATGAAATCCATGAAGAATGAAGTGGGGCGACATCTCTTTATATAGATGGAACAATCCTTCTACAAGTATGAGTCTTCTAACCGCTCATTTCCTTATCAATATAGATGAGTACATTCCTTCTTCAAGCAGGATTTTTCTAGCATCTCATTTTTTTTATCAACATAGAATCATTTTCAACATTAAAACCTACTTTATTTACATGATAATTAATAAAAATAGGAATTAGTTGTTGGTCAAATAAAATCAATCCTAAAACAAGTAAATATATACAATTATTTCACAAATTAATTTAACTTAAATATATACAAAATACAAACCATAATTACAAAAATAAAAAAAATATTTCAAAAATATTTTATACTCTTTCACCTACAAAATGGAAAAGCACTAAACTTATTATGGAAGGAAAGGAGCTAAACTTATTATTCTATTTAAGTGAATTGATATTGGTGTTGTAGGATTAACTAACTTTTGTTTTGGAGTGTTTGACGATGCAAATTCCAACTTGTTTGCACTAATAAAATAAAGTGATGGGTACCCACTTACTTTCTAATTCAGCCTCCATTGCCTCCAAAATGGCAGCTGCAGCGAAAGGTGCGGGGACATAAATAACGGATGCATTAGCCTTTGTTTCAGCTTTTGCCTCTGTTGAAAATGGATAACGGAAAGTTAAGTTTAACTTAACGTTGATCTAGTTTCTAACGAAAGTTTGTTATGTGTTAACGGAACTAGTTACAAATTGTATTCTACATTTGTTGTAGATTACTAAAATCATTGAATATCTCAAAAAATCATTTAGGGTGAATGAGAATTAATGACAAATATCTTTTGTGACTTAACAAAGTTAGTTAAAAGGGTCAATTTGATTGTGTGAATCAAATTGGGTTTGAACAGTGTTTTTGGGTGATGAGTTTTTGGCTCAAACTGATCAGAACAAGTGGGGACTCTGAGCACGAGTCGTGAGTACGAATGGACCTTAATGGACCTTGGCTCAAAACTGATCAGAACGAGTGGGATGCCCAAGAACGAATCGTGGTCACGACTCGTGCCAAGGAGCACGAGTCGTGCCCTCTGTGCTGTTTCGAACTGTTGCACCTTTTCATGAGAAAAGGCACTAAACCTTTTGACTCCCTTTAAATACTTCCCCCTACGAATTTCAATTCACATATACTGTACTTCTACCCTTCCTACCCTCTAGTAAGATAGATTATCATACCCAAATCATTGCATATTGTTGCATTCAATCCGTTCAAGTCCAAAGTTTCAAAACATTGTGTTGTTCGTAGATTAGTTATATTGGAGTGCTCCTTATAACTAATAAAAAGTCGTTTTATCTTACGAGAGTTTTGTCATTCAACCGTAAGCACCTGTGCGGGACAAATAACTCTTACGGAGATTGTATCAAATACAAGACTCGACTTGATTTCTTTTATTCTTTCAATCTCCGTTACTTTTCTCGTCAGTTTTTCTGTTAAGTCTTAAAGAAGCCATACACAAGTTCCAACAATCGTAAGAGTTATTTTGTACGCTTCTTCAAGATCATCAAGATGGCAAACGAGAAAGACTCCACCGAATTAAGTCAAGGGAATGTGACGCCTCCATCGCAAGGTGATACTACATTCAACAATGTTGCTCCCGCTCCTACAACTCATCACATCGATCATGGTGAGAAACCCGCGAAATTCACTGGTATGGATTTCAAAAGATGGCAACAAAAGATGCTCTTCTACTTGACCACCCTAAGCTTGCACCGCTTCTTAAAGGAAGATCCTCCGGCGGTAGAAAAAGGTGATCCGGACCCCCAAAGGCAAATGGCAAAGGAGGCTTGGGCTCACGGTAATTTTCTTTGTAAAAACTATATCTTGAATGGACTTGACGATGCACTATACAATGTGTATAGTACAGTCGAGTTAGCCAAGGCGTTGTGGGACACCTTGGAAAGGAAGTACAAGATCGAGGATGTCGGGTCAAAGAAATTTGTCGTCGGTAAGTATCTTGACTTTATGATGGTCGATTCCAAATCGGTAACAACTCAAGTAGATGAATTCCAAATCATTCTACATGGGCTTGATGCCGAGGGGATGATCATGAATGATCCATTTAAGGTGGCTTCTATCATTGAAAAGTTGCCTCCTTCGTGGAAGGACTTCAAGAACTATCTCAAGCATAAACGCAAGGAGATGTCCTTGGAAGACATTGTTGTTCGTCTTCAAATAGAAGAGAACAATAGAATGAATGAGGCCAAAGTTGCTAAAGGCAAGATGGAGGCTAAGGTCAATCTCGCCGAGGCTAGCACGAGTGGCACAAAGAGAAAGCATTCCGAAACTGCCGGGAATGCTAAGAAAGGGAAGAAGAAGACCTCTAAGAAGTTCAAGGGGTCTTGCTATAATTGTGGCAAACCGGGCCACTTGTCAAGGGATTGTCGTCTCCCGAAGAAAGAGGCAAACAATGTTGACCACATGGACCTAGACTTTGCAGCGGTTGTCTTTGAAGCCAACGTTGCAAATTTGGAGGAGAACCCTAAAGCGTGGTGGATAGATACCGGTGCTACCCGCCATATTTGTGGTAACAAGGAAAGTTTCTCCTCCTATACTCCCATCTCCGGAAGAAAGCTTTACATGGGAAATTCTGCGACCTCCGATGTTCAAGGCATTGGAAACGTGATTTTGAAGATGACTTCCGGAAAAGAAGTAACCTTGTTGGATGTGCTGCATGTTCCAGACATCCGTAAAAATTTGGTGTCCGTCGCTTTGCTTAGTAAGGCCGGTTTTAGACTAGTATTTGAATCCAACAAATTTGTACTAACCAAGAATGGTTTGTTTCTTGGAAAGGGTTACCTCGAGGAGGGCCTTTTTAAAATGAATGTAATGACTGTGATCCGCCAAGGTGCGATGAATAAAAGTTGTGTTCCTTATGTTTACTTGTCGGAAAGTTCTAATTTATGGCATGATAGATTAGGACATGTAAACCTCGACACCATTAAGAAATTAGCGAGACAAGATTTAATCCAAATGACTAAATCCGACTCGACTAATAGGTGCGAAGTTTGTGTTGAGGCAAAAATGACAAAGTCGCCATTTAATGCCATACAAAGAGACACAACTCCTCTCGAGTTAATTCACACCGACATATGTGATTTAAAACTAGTGCAAACTCGAGGAGGTAAAAAGTACTTCATTACATTTATAGATGATTGCACTAAATATTGCTATGTCTATCTCTTAAGAAGTAAGGATGAAGCCTTAGGGGCTTTTGAGACTTATAAGAAAGAAGTTGAGAATCAACTTAACTTGAAAATTAAGAAAATTAGAAGCGATAGAGGTGGAGAATATGAAGCACCATTTGAAGGATTATGTTGGGAATCCGGCATAATTCATCAAACAACGGCTCCATATACCCCTCAATCTAATGGAGTTGCAGAACGCAAAAACCGTACTCTCAAAGAGATGATGAACGCGCTTTTGATCAGTTCAGGCTTACCCGACAACTTGTGGGGGGAAGCAATACTCACTTCTAATTATGTTCTTAATAAAATACCCAAGAAAGGTATTGATAAAACGCCCTATAAATTATGGCATAATCGTAGGCCATGTTTTAAATACCTTAAAGTGTGGGGGTGTTTGGCCAAGGTTGAAGTACCTAAGCCTAAACAAGTCAAGATTGGTCCAAAGACCATTGACTGTGTTTTTATTGGATATGCCAATAATAGTAGTGCCTATCGGTTTATAGTGCACAAATCGGACATTCCGGATATGCACGTAGGAACTACTATAGAATCAAGGAATGCGGTATTCTTTGAAAACATTTTTCCGGTTAAGGACAGGAAAGATGTAGGTTCTAATAAGAGAACACATGAGTCTACAACCGGTCCTTCTCAAATAGAAGATGAAGAACCGAGACGTAGCAAAAGGGCAAGAGTGGAAAAGACTTTTGGTCCTGATTTTCTATCTTACATGTTAGAAAACGAACCATCAACTGTTAAAGAAGCTTTATCCGGTCCGGATAGTTCGTTCTGGAAAGAGGCCATTAACAGTGAAATAGAATCCATAATGCTCAACAATACTTGGGAATTAGTTGATCTCCCTCCAGGTTGCAAACCATTGGGTTGCAAATGGATCCTTAAAAGGAAGTATAAGGCGGATGGATCCGTCGATAAGTACAAAGCTAGGCTAGTTGCCAAAGGCTTTAGACAGAAAGAGGGATATGATTTCTTTGATACATACTCCCCTGTCACAAGGATCACATCCATTCGTGTTCTCATAGCTATTGCAGCAGTGCATAATCTTGAGATACACCAAATGGATGTGAAGACTGCTTTCCTAAATGGAGAACTTGATGAAGAAATTTACATGGAACAACCCGAAGGGTTCGTGGTTCCTGGTAAAGAAAGAAAGGTGTGTAAACTTGTAAAGTCCTTGTATGGACTAAAACAAGCACCTAAACAATGGCATGAGAAGTTCGATAGAACCATGTTATCGAATGGATTCAAGATTAATGAATGTGACAAATGTGTCTACATTAAAGGAACATCTGAATCATTCGTTATCGTTTGTCTTTATGTAGACGACATGCTCATAATGGGAAGTAATCATGATTTGATCATGAATACCAAAGACATGTTAAAGAAGAACTTTGACATGAAAGACATGGGATTAGCTGATGTAATATTAGGGATAAAGATCTCTAGAACATCTGAAGGATTAGTTCTTTCACAATCCCATTACCTAGAGAATGTTCTTCGGAGATTCAATGTCTTTGATGACCCTCCGGCTAAAACACCTGTAGACTTGGCTCTACATTTAGTCAAGAACAAAGGGGAACCAGTTTCTCAACTGGAATATGCAAGAATAATTGGCAGTCTGATGTACTTAACGAATTGTACTCGTCCAGACATTGCATATTCAGTAAGCAAACTAAGTAGGTTCACAAGCAATCCTAGTACGATCATCATTGGAAAGCACTAATGAGAGTACTAAGATATTTAAAGTATACATTAAACCATGGGATACTTTACAATAAATATTCAGCAGTATTAGAAGGATACTGTGATGCCAATTGGATATCGGACACGAAAGACTCTAAATCCACAAGTGGATATGTATTCACAATAGGTGGAGGAGCAGTGTCATGGAAATCCTCCAAACAAACGTGTATAGCCAGATCCATGATGGAATCGAGTTTATAGCTTGGATAAAGCCGGGGAAGAAGCAGAATGGCTTAATAACTTCCTCTGGAGGATATTCCTTGTTGGAGTAAACCTGCTCTTTGTTATGATACATTGTGATAGTCAATCAGCAATAGGAAGGGCACAGAATAGTATGTATAATGGTAAGTCTAGACATATTTGTCGTAGACACAATACCATTAGACAGTTGATCAAGAATGGCGTTATCACTATTGATTATGTAAAGTCATGTGATAACTTAGCAGATCCGTTTACCAAAGGTATAAATCGAGATCAACTGTATACACTATTATGGGGAATGGGTTTAAAACCCACAGCAAAAGAACTTATAGCGGACACTCAACCTTGAGAAATGGAGATCCCAGGCCCTTGGTTCAATGAGACAACCAAGTTATAAGTTCTAGTAGAGTTACTTGGAAACAACAACTCGGTTTATTAACCTGGAGATGTTGAATACTCATTCCCAGAACATCCAAGTACAAGCACATGCAGCAGTGGTAAGGATAAGTTGAGAAAACTTTTAATGATTTCTATACCTACGGGTGGAGTAGTGCATGATACTCCTTATAGAAAGAATCACCTATATAAGCGAGAGGTAATAAGGCCGCCTCTAAATGAACGCTTATGAATGAGATACGGTCCAGGGCCAAAATGGACAAAAACGTGAGAACAACAATTGTTAGAGCTATTATTATGTGAGTATTATTGTCTTGGTATACATCCGACAGTCATTGGTTCAAAGCGACTCGCTACCAAATGACTAGTATATCCGATAATATTTCACTAGGAAAGATTCAAGGCCACAAGCTATCTATTCCGATGTAATAATAGTTCACCGGAACTTTGGACGAAATTGCATACATGCATTAATTGTCATTCATGTGGGGGATTGTTGGAAATGGATAACGGAAAGTTAAGTTTAACTTAACGTTGATCTAGTTTCTAACGGAAGTTCGTTATGTGTTAACGGAACTAGTTACAAATTGTATTCTACATTTGTTGTAGATTACTAAAATCATTGAATATCTCAAAAAACCATTTAGGGTGAATGAGAATTAATGACAAATATCTTTTGTGACTTAACAAAGTTAGTTAAAAGGGTCAATTTGATTGTGTGGATCAAATTGGGTTTGAACATTGTTTTTGGGTGATGAGTTTTTGGCTCAAACTGATCAGAACGAGTGGGGACTCTGAGCACGAGTCGTGAGCACGAATGGACCTTAATGGACCTTGGCTCAAAACTGATCGTCGAGCAGTGGGATGCCCAAGAATGAATCGTGGTCACGACTCGTGCCAAGGAGCACGAGTCGTGCCTCTCGGCCGTTTCGAAATCGTTGCACCTTTTCATGAGAAAAGGCACTAAACCTTTTGACTCCCTTTAAATACTTCCCCCTACGAATTTCAATTCACATATACTGTACTTCTACCCTTCCTACCCTCTAGTAAGATAGATTATCATACCCAAATCATTGCATATTGTTGCATTCAATCCGTTCAAGTCCAAAGTTTCAAAACATTGTGTTGTTCGTAGATTAGTTATATTGGAGTGCTCCTTATAACTAATAAAAAGTCGTTTTATCTTACGAGAGTTTTGTCATTCAACCGTAAGCACCTGTGCGGGACAAATAACTCTTACGGAGATTGTATCAAATACAAGACTCGACTTGATTTCTTTTATTCTTTCAATCTCCGTTACTTTTCTCGTCAGTTTTTCTGTTAAGTCTTAAAGAAGCCATACACAAGTTCCAACAGCCTCTAAAAACAAATAAAAATGTGATATCCACATCCATTTCACTCAGTTAGTTATGTTAACCATTCAAATTTTGAAAGCGGACTTTCTTTTTTTGGACAAATAAAAATGAAAACAAGATTTACGTTTAAATTTCATAAGCGTCATGGCATTCTACATATTACGTGAATGTTATTGAAAGTATTTCAAAAATAGACATAATTTCAAATAAAATAATTTCTTGAAAATGGAAAATCAGAAAATAGTAAGAAAATGAAGAGACGGTATAGAATTAACCAGACTAAGTCGAGTCTTGTAAAAAACACAATCTCCGTAAGAAGAATTTGCCCCGCACTGGTGCTAACTGTTGAAACGGTGATCCTCTCGTAATAAGATGAAACGACTTTTTGAATCCTGATGGAAGCACTCCAAATCAGGAAACCTACGAACTAACGGAGTTTGGAATTTTTCTGAACTTTGAGGGAGGAGAATGCAACTAGATGATTTAATTGAATATCTAATGCTTTATTGCTGAATGATTTGGATGATTGGAATGATAATCTGGTGGGATTATTTATAGATAATGAAGAGTTGGGGTGCCTTTTGGGAATAGACACAAATTGCACCTGGTGAATCTCAGCCCCTTGATCAGTTCATGGATGAAGGGTGGAGATCTGCTGGTTCGACCCAGCAGCCCGACCCGTCTGTTCAAACAGACGCGGGTCGCACCCTTACCCATCAGCAGCATGTTCGAACCATCACGACCCAAGCCCAACAGTCTCCAGCCTCTACGGGCCTAGGCCCATTTACCCTATCCAACTGCCACATCCCTTAGCGGCGGCCCATTCCAACCGGAACTAGCCCACAATCTTGGACCATCCCAACGAGCCTAGCCAGAACCAAACCATCAACACACACGAACCATGGACTGCTGAGCCGAACTTTGTCAAAAGTTTAAGGCTCCAATAGCTCCTAGCGACGATGCGAAGTACAAAGTGCGCCCTAAAATGCCCAATACGCCCTTCGCGATGGAGTAATTTTGGGCTAGTTCAAAATTAGCATAATTGGACCAATTATTGCATGGTTGGCCCAATGCTCCACTAGGTTGCATGGTAAGGAGGATACCACTTGATTGTTACCTCCTTCAAGTGGATGAGTTTAAAAACTCTCTTACTTTTTGGTTTCTAGGCAATGTGGGATATGACATTCCATATTCACAAACTCTTTATAAACCCATTTCATTTTGAATACTTTGAGCATTAATTTCTCATTCACCACAATTTGGTTTTGAGAAAGTAAATATGTCAAATTAATCTACTCCAAATGTAGATTATTAATATACAATCAATTTTCATTTTCCTAAAATAAAAACTTATGGAATTCTTGGTCAAAAGTTGGTCAAACCTCACTTTTTCAAAACCAAAATTCCAACAATCCCCCACATGAATGATAATCAATGCATGCATGAATGCAGATTCGTTCAGAAATCCCGACGAACTATTATTGCATCGGGATAGATAGCTTGTGGCCTTGAATCTTCCCTAGTAAAATACTATCGGATATACTAGCCTTTTAGTAGCACGATGCTTTGAACCAACGTGAATGTACAGTGTATACCGAGACAATAGTATTTACACAATAATAACTCTAACACGTTTTGTTCTCACATTTTTGTCCATTTCGACCTTGGACCGTATCTCATTGTTGTGCAATGCAGCAGAAGCAATTGGCAATAACAATAAAAGTAATTGGGAATCGAAAGAGAAAGAGATCAAAATTGGGGTTATGAATTTGCGGAGGCCGCTTTGATTATTCTGTGCAATAACTTTGATTGTTTACATAGGGTTAAAATCCTTATATACTAAGCAAACAAACCCTAGCCCAACAACTAAGATAAAAGAAAAATAGAAAAGCCCGCAAAACGTCTGAAGCCTAGGCGCCCGCCTCAGCTTCTTCCAGGCGCCAGCCTCGCGTCGCTTCAGCAACTGAATCAGCCTCTGGAGCCCAGGCGCCCGCCTCGTCTGCATCCAGGCGCCCGCTTGGGTCGTGATCAAACACAAGCCAAGCTGCTGCCTTCCAGGTGCACGCCTCGTACCTTGCCAGGCGGCCACCTCGCCTGCTGCTGAGGCTTCCACGTTTTGCTGATGTTCCGCAATCCATACCGCGGGGTGCGTAGCCCCTCGAACCCCCCTATGAGGCCCGTTAGGCGCCCCCTTTGCCAGGACATTGAGCCATCACATCCAACATCATTCATAAGTGTTTCATTTAGAAGCGGCCCTTATTACTTCTCACTTATATAGGTGATCTCCTATAAAGAGTATCCTGCTACTCCACCACGTAGGTATAGGAATCATTAAAAGTTTTCTCAACTTAACCTCACCACTGCTGCAGGTGCGTACACTTGGATTGTTCTAGGAATGAGTATGAAAAGGTTCCAAGTGTTTCTACTGAACTCTCAAAACTTAGTTGTCTCTTTGAACCAAGGGCTTGGGATCTCCAATTCTCAAGGTAGAGTGTCCGCTAAGAAAGTTCTTTTGATGTGGCATTTAAACCCATTCCTCTTAACAACGTAAACATTTGATCTCTGCTTATACCTTTAGTAAGCGGATCCGCTAGATTATCCTTTGACTTCACATAGTCAACATCGATAATTCCATTAGAGATCAATTGTCTTATGGTATTACGCTTCGACGTATGTGTCTAGACTTACCATTATACATACTACTCTGTGCCCTTCCTATTGTTGACTGACTATCACAATGTATTGGTACATCAGGCACAGGTTTATTCCAACAAGGAATATCTTCCAAAATATTCTTTAGCCACTCAGCTTCTTCTCCAGCTTTGTCTAGGGCTATAAACTCAGATTCCATCGTTGATCGAGCTATGCAAGTTTGTTTGGAAGATTTCCCTGACACCGCTCCTCCACCTATTGTGAAAACATATCCACTTGTGGACTTGGAGTCTTTTGTGTCAGATATCCAATTAGCATCACAGTATCCTTCTAATTCTGCTAGATATCTTCTATAAAGTAACCCATAATTCATTGTATATTTTAGATACGTTAATACTCTCGTTAAGGCTTTCCAATGATCATTATTGGGATTACTTGTGAACCTACTTAGTTTGCTCACTGAATATGCGATGTCTGGACATGTACAGTTTGTTAAGTACATTAGACTTCCAATTATCCTAGCATATTCCAGTTGAGAAACTGGTTCACCGACGTTCTTGACTAAGTGTAGACTCATGTCTACTGGAGTCTTAGCCGGTGAACTGTCAATTACGTTAAAGTTCCGAAGAACATTTTCAAGATAATGGAGATGTGATAGGATTATTCCTTCTGATGTTCTAGAAATCTTTATTCCTAATATAACATCAGCTAATCCCATATCCTTCATGTCAAAGTTTTTCTTTAACATGACCTTAGTATTCATGATCAATTCATGAGTACTTCCCATTATCAACATGTCGTCTACATAAAGACATACTATTACAAATGATTCAGATGTCCATTTAATGTAGAAACACTTGTCACATTCATTTATCTTGAATCCATTTGATAACATTGTTCGGTCAAACTTCTCATGCCATTGTTTAGGTGTTTGTTTTAGTCCGTACAATGACTTTACAAGTTTACACACCTTTTGCTCTTTTCCAGGAGCAACAAACCCTTCAGGTTGTTGGCTAAGGATAGGATTCGAAATTTGTGTCATTAGTTCCATAGAGCATCATTGTTATTATAGCAATAGGAAACTTTCGACTTTGTAATTTTTCTATATTGATTATAAAGTCTTCGCCATCTAGGCACACTCAAAATATATACTTATATAACTTGAGAAAATTATATCTTGTGTTATTTATTTTCGCTGCACAAATCTTTTACAAACTGTTTAGTTTTGGTGTGTGTGTGCTGTCCGTCAGTGTGTTATCCAAGGTGTTGGGTAACATCTACGGTAACATATCTTTCCAGTGAAATCGTGACAATTTCGGTATGGAAGTTATCACAAAGATAAAGAGATGCATTTATGGACCTAAACGGCTCATAGTAACCTTCTTTTCTTTGCCATCATCAGTGACAATAGTCAGGCCCAGTTTTGACCAGGTGCAAGAGGCCCAATAGCACAGGGCCCAAAAAATTTAAGGGCCCCAAATTTTAATTTTTTTATACATATATATTAGACTCCAAAACGTTTCAGAGTAATGGAATTGGTCTGGTGGATAAGGCGTTGTTTGCATACTCCTTTGACCAAGTTTGAACCTCAGGGAGATCACTTCTTTACCATTTTTTTCTATTATTTTTTTCATTATTTTTGGACTTTTCTTTTACTTGATTGAGACTCTCCTTTCACTCTTATTATTCTTGGGCTTTTTTCTCATTTTATTTTTTGGACTTTTCTTCCATTCTTTTTTAGTAACTTTCATTCTATTTTTTCGATCTTAATTAAAAAGTTTGTTTTTCTTTTAATATTTTTTAATTTTAATGAATTGTTTGTTTATTATTTCAACATTATTGCAATCATTCCATTGTATAAAATTTTAAATATTAAGGGCCCCAATTTTCATATTTAGCACATGACCCCTATAATTATTGAGACGGGCCTAAATTCATCTCCAAGCATCTTGGCGACCCGTGATATTTGATCATGTGGAGGCATAGTAAGAGAGATCATGCTGGTTCCATTACCTCTAGCAGCTTCCAGTCCCTTGATAAGTTTCTTAATCTTCCATCTTCTTATCAGTTTCATGACCATCAGCCATCTTAATGGACTAATCTGACAAACAAATAACAGACTTCCTGCAAAGGAAACATTATTCGTTCTCAAGCTTCGAAAAACACACACACACACACACACACACACACACACACACACACACACACACATATATATATATATATATATATATATATATATATATATATATATATATATATATATATATTTGATGAACAATTTATTAACCTCGCACAAGTGCACGAGCTATCAATCAATGTAGCAATATGCAAAAACAATGGTCGACCCCACAGATACTTGTGTATTCAGCTATCAAGATTAACTTTTCAATAAAAGATATCTAAGAATTTAAGAAACAAATTTTTGCCTCAGCACGGTCATGAATCAACTCAGATTTAACTATTCAATGGGAGCAAATATATAAAACTTAGATTATGTTTATCCCTTAAATCATATCACAGAAATCGAATCAACCAAGTAAAGGCCTTACATTTAATCAAAACGAAGCTTTGACTAAAGCTATGATATGTAAGTTGCACAGAGGTAGTGTCAGGTGGACGATATTGCATGCGAGGTAAACGGTATAGAGAGAAGATAATGACAAAAGTTGAGTTTTCAATATACAAACAATGATATATATACACATGGGTCTGTAGCTAGATGATGACACTAATTCTAAGAGATATATACAAAGACAACTAATACATGTAACCTAGATAAAGAACAAGCTGGAAGGAAGTGCATCAGACGCATGAATGGCTGAAGGAAATGCATCAGTCAGCTGCATGAATGGAGTCTATTGATTCTTTACACTTTTTATTGTTATCATGCCCCCGCAAGATGGACGGTCGGGAGAGAAGGCCAATCTTGGACAAATTAATATGAAATGGAGCTCGGCCGAGTGGTTTCGTGAGGAGATCGGCTAGTTGGTCCTTGCTTGAGATGAATGAAATCCGAAGACTATTGTTCTGAACATGCTCGCGGACAAAGTGATAATCAAGGCCAAGGTGTTTCATGCGAGAGTGAAACCTTGGATTCGCAGCAACATAGGTAGCTCCCATATTATCACAATAAATAACTGGAGAAGAAGAAGGGAGAAAACCAAGTTCACTTAAAAGATTTTTGATCCATAAAACCTCGGCTGTAGTAGCAGCAACAGCATGATATTCTGCCTCTGTAGAAGAGCGGGCAAGAGTGAGTTGTTTCTTAGAGCTCCAAGAAATAGGATTCTTGCCTAGATAGACAATGTAACTAGAGGTGGAGACATAATCATCCTTGCCACCAGCCCAGTCGGCATCGGTGAAAGCATGAACAGACGTGGGAGAGTCACGATGAAGAAGGAGACCATGAGATGATGTACCAACAAGATATCGAAGAACTCGTTTGAGAGCAACCATATGTTCATCAGTAGGACAGTTCATATACTGAGACAGACGATTGACAGCAAATGACACATCAAGACGCGTTAGGGAGAGAGATTGCAAACTTCCAACAAGAGCACGATACTCAGTCGGGTTTGCTAGAGGAGAACCACTACGAATAGAAAGAGTCGGATGTGTGACCATAGGAGTAGAGACAGGTTTGGACGAGGACATGTTGGCTCAACCAATAAGCTCCTGAATATAACGATGCTGACTCAAAAACAAACCATCCTTATGAGGAAGAACCTCAACACCTAAGAAGTAAGAGAGAGAACCAAGATCTTTTAGAGAAAATCGTGAAGAGAACTTAGAGATGAATGACGACAGAAGAGAGGAGTTAGAGCCTGTGACAATTATATCATCAACGTAGACTAACAAGAAAATAAGACCTTGATTGTGACGAAGAGTAAACAGAGAAGAATCAGAGATACAATTTGTAAACCCAACAGACTGAAGATAGGACTTAAGTTCTGTGTACCAAGCTCGAGGGGCTTATTTGAGACCATAAAGAGCTTGACGAAGTTGACAAACATAAGAGGGGTGAGACGGACTAACAAAACCCGAAGACTGAACCATAAACACTTTTTCATTTAAGGAACCTTGAAGAAAAGCATTATTAATGTCAATTTGGCGAATGGACCACCCATGAACAGTGGCAAGAGACAAAGATACATTTAATGGTGGCTGGTTTGATGACCGGACTAAATGTTTCAGTGTAGTCGAGCTCAGGGCATTGGTGAAAACCCTTGGCAACAAGTCGAGTCTTATAACGATCCACGGAACCATCAGCATTATACTTGGTGCGAAACACCCACTTACATCCAATAAGGTTTTGATCTGGAGAAGGCGGGACGAGATCCCAAGTTTTATTACGAATCAAGACATCATATTCACTCTGCATTGCAGCATGCCAGATGGGGTTTTTAAGGGATTGGGCAGCGGTAGTGGGTTCAGTTTGTGCAATGGCAGTGGATGCGGACAGGTAAGGAACAGTGGCTGAGGTATCAGCAGAGGTAGATGAAAGTTTGGCAAGGAGATTAAGGCGATTAATAGGTTTAGTGATGTTATTTCTGGACCGAGTGTTGTAGGGATGAGTAGGTAAAGGAGGTGGAGCAGGTGGAGTGGAGTTGGTCCGTGGTGGCAGCGAAAGCTTGATGGGGACAAGTGGCTGAAGATTGAGACACAGGTTGGGCAGCCGGGGTGGGCTCAGCTGAAGGTGAAGAGAAGGCGGGGAGGAGGAAGTTGGTTGTACTGGTGGTAATGGGGCGGCCTGTTGTTCTGGAGATGGTAGGTGATCAGTGGTTGCAACGGTGACGGGCGGGGAGACATGTGATGTAGTGTTAATTATTGGAAGATAGAAGGTGCACCACTCCTCTAGAGTAATAGAAGAAGAGGATGAATTAATTTTTGAGAAGGGAAAATCCGTCTCGACAAATTTCACATGACGAGAAGTGTATATTTTGAGAGATTGAGGATCAAGACAATAAAAGGCACTTTGAGTGGAAGAGTATCCAACAAACACACAAGGAGAAGAGCGAGGGTCAAGTTTGTGAGTAGTGTAGGGACGGAGCCATGGATAGCACAGACAACCAAAACCGCGGAGTTTGAGATAATTTGGTTCACGTTTATGAAGCGTGAAGAAGGGGGAGTTTGAATTGAGGGTAGGAGTAGGCATGCGGTTGATAAGGTAGCAAGCAGTAGAGAAGGCGAAGGGCCAAAACTTTAGAGGCATAGAGGCATGAGTGAGAAGGGATAGACCGGTTTCGACAATGTGACGATGGCAACGTTCGGAGTATCCATTGTGATCCGGAGTGTGAGGGGGAGAGGTGAGATGTTGGATGCCATGTGATTTAAGAAGAAGTTGGAGACCAATGTACTCTCCACCGTTGTCACTAAAAATGGTTTTGATAGTGCGATTGAAATTTTTTTCCACAAGAAGCTTAAAATGAGAGAAAACTGAAGTGGCATCGTTTTTATGTTTAAGTGGATAAAACCATATATATTTAGAGAAGTGATCAACAAAAATGATATACTCCCTCCGTCCCACCTCAAGGTTGAACCTTGAGGTGGACACGCTTTTTAAGAAATTTAATTAAAGTGGGTAAAAAATTTGAAGAGAGAGAATGTAAAAGTTAAATGTGTGGTAGGGAATATGAGAGAGAATGTAAAAGTTAAAAATATTTAATAGGAGAGAGAATGAGTGGGAAAATGTGTGGTAGGGAATAGGAGAGAGAATGGTTTTTTTGTAAATATATGGAGATGATAAGGGTATAAATATATGGAAAACTTTCCATTTAAGGAAGTTAAACCTTGAGGTGGGACGGCCCAAAAAGGAAAGGTTAAACCTTGAGGTGGGACGGAGGGAGTAGTATTTAAATGCATCAAAAGATAAAATGGGTGATGTCCAAACATCACTGTAAAGAACATCCAATGGACCAAAAGATTCGATAGTATTATTTGAAAACGGTAATTTGTGACTTTTGGTACAGTCACATGAATTACAATGAAAAGAAAAGGTACGGGGAATGTTTAAACCAAATTTATTGCTAATTAAACGTAAAATAGGGGAGGAGGGATGTCCTAATCTATGATGCCAATTGATTGTTGAGGAGAGAGCAACGGAATAAACGGCGAAGCGAGATGGATGCCATTCATAGATGCTAGAGTTAGGTCGACCTTGAAGAAGAGTGTTTCCCGTTCGAATGTCCTTCACAACATAAGAATCGGGTAAGAAGGTAATGGATGCATTGTTATCACGACAAAATTGAGAGATGGAAATGATATTTTTAGAAAGTGCAGGAACATGTAAAACATTATTAAGAGAGAAATTAGAATTTGGAGAAAGGATAGAAGTTGAACCGATATGAGAAATAGGCAAGCCAAAACCATCTCCTATGAGTAGTTCCTCAGTTCCATCATAAGGCGAGTGAAGGGAGAGATTATCGAGATCGTTTGTGGCGTGATGAGTCGCCCCGCTGTCAAGAAGCCAAGTGGTTGGAGACGGAGGAATATTGGTGGCTGTATAGGCGCTGGGACGAAGGTGAGGGTTGTAGAGAGGAGGGCCGAGAATATTGATTGGTATTGGTTTTATAAGCAGGATTAGGGTTATGGTTAGGGTTGAAGTTGGGAATGGTAACATTGGGATGTTGTTGGCGAAACATGGGGCACTGTGAGAGAAAATGTCCAGAAGCACGGAACCATTGGCACCTTCCTTTAAAGAGGACAGTGGGGCGTGGGTTAGGCAAGGAGAAGGGAGGCAGAGAAGGAGTGGGTAGAAGACCAGCAGAGGGTGGTTGTGTGAAGCGGCTGGAACTAGGATTGCGGTTAGGATTGGTGTTCCTGGCAGCATAGTGAACTGATGAAGGGAAGGAGGAGGTAGACTTGGATTTTAGTTTCAAGGATAACTCTCTGTTAATCAACTTTTCATGTAGTTCATCAAAGCTTATGGAGTTCTCACGGTTTTGGACAGCGGAGATCACACTTTCGTAATCGGCATCATTGAGTTGGTCAAGAATCCTATCGATGAGGTCATCGGAGTCTATGGGTCGGCCAAGAGAAGCAAGGTGGTCGGAGCAGGTTTTCATCTCTTGCATATATTCGGAGATGGATTTGGAGCCTTTGGTTATGTTACGAAGTCGGTCTTTGAGTTGTTTGAGGTGGCCTTTGGAAGGGTTGGCATAGGTTTTGGCAAGTGTTTGCCAAGCGTCATAGGTTGTGGGACATAGGGATATGAGAGGAACAAGAGGGGAAGATAGTGTTCCAGCGAGGGCACCCAAGATGAGCTTATCTTGGCGGAACCAAGTAGTGTAGGCTGGGTTAGGGATTCTGGTGGTGGAGGCCGAGGGTTGAAGGTCTGCATATTCAGGGTCAGGGGCTTTGTCGGATTGTGTGTCTTCTGTGGTGGGAGTGGTTTTGGCAGAGGGAGTGGTGGGGTTGGTGGTAGGGGCAAGAAATTGGGAGGGAGCAAGGTGAGTACCATCTATGAACCTATAAAGATCGAGGCCAAGGAGAGTAGCCTCAATCTGCGTTTTCCAGGATATGTAGTTGGTGGCAGTTAGTTTTAGAACATGAGAGAGGGAGACAATGATGAGGGGTGTATTAGGCTCAGCAGAGTTGGGAAGAATAGAGAAGTCGGAAGAAGACATGGATCGTGAGAAGGTGAATGCCAGATTAGAGAGAAAAAATTAGGATCGTTTGCTTTGATACCATATAGAGAGAAGATAATGGCAAAAGTTGAGTTTTCAATATACAAACAATGATATATATACACATGGGTCTGTAGCTAGATGATGACACTAATTCTAAGAGATATATACAAAGACAACTAATACATGTAACCTAGATAAAGAACAAGCTGGAAGGAAGTGCATCAGACGCATGAATGGCTGAAGGAAATGCATCAGTCAGCTGCATGAATGGAGTCTATTGATTCTTTACACTTTTTATTGTTATCAAACGGATGGACGAGAACGTGTGTCGAGCTAAATGTATTAAAATATCCTTAATGAATGGCAAAAAAATCGTTGAAATCAGAATGAACAACAAATAGAATGAGTAAAATTCATTCATAAATACTAGTATCAAAGAGAAAAGTGATAATGTGATATTCTACTTTCTTAAATCCAGCCCAATACACAAATTCTTTCTTTAAATCAACAATGTAAAGAGCTCATACAAGAGAATGTTAATATCAGGCTGCAAAACACACATGCTATAACACTGGGGCACTAACCGAATCATGGGATATGGGTTTGCTCCAACCCTCCACACTACGGTTTTCATTCAGTCACGTGGGCGAGCTTGTTATTTGTGTGAGTGAGATCGTTTCAAAAAAATTGTGTGTCCTATCGAGCTCAAACATATCTTGTCCGTCAAACACAAAAATTGATGAAATGACTACATCCGAATCGTATCAACGAGCTTCGCTGGAGTAGTAGTTCGAAATATAAGTAACTTGGTCAAATCCAACAATTGGGCCCCCCAAGAAATAGGAATATTTTAGGCCCAGACTTGAAAATGTAGTTATTAATAAAAGGGCACGTTTTCAGATCAAAGCAGTAGGTGTCCCAGTGATTTGAAGGCCAAAATATTCAAAATTTGATTTTCTTCACTAATAAGTTGTTTGTAATTATCACTAAAATTTTACTTTTGCATACCAAAATTTCATTTTCTTCGCCCATTCTCCTTAAAATATTTATCTAACTCCTTTGCAATTGTTACTATTTTTTTAATTTTTTTTGTAAATGTACAATTTAATGTGTGTGTTGGGTGGGACAAAAATAAATAAAGGTGCTATGTCATTGGTAAATAAAGGTGACAGATTTATTAATATATTATTATTATTATTATTATTTAGGGTTTATTCATATCTTTTGAAAGCTGTAGGCCATTTTAGGTTTGTTTCAAAAAAAATATGAAAAATAGTTCTTTTGTTGATTTCCATTTGGGGCGTAAGTGGTTTGGTTTAAACCGCGGTTTGAAATTGAACCAAACCAAATCATGTGATTTAGTTCGATTTTTAAGCAATAGTGATTTGATTTGGTTTCAAAAATTGTCAAACCGTGTTGTTCGGTTTGATCTGCGGTTTGGACCCCCATACCACTGTTCGAGATCGCGAGATCGAACCACCAAACTGAATCAATAAACCAAACCATCAAACCGTTCAATATTAACCGTAGATATGTATATCTTTCATTTTCACCTTAGATTTAGATTTGAAAACTCCTAATTCTATTCATGGGTTTTAGCCCATAACCCTTTTTTCTTTTGGTTAATCTTCTTGTAATAATGTTAATTCAGTCTTTAGCACATACCATTACAAGTATTCAAATGACATGTTGTTATCATAAATATTGAAGCACAGTTTCAACTTGTGTTTAAATACTGAATCTCTTATGTATGTTATATTTGGAAAATTCAAACAAACATGACAATGAATTGTGTAGTTTGAAACCAAGTTCTAATTAATGGATTAAGCAATGTTCTATTTCATTGTTTGAACCGTGGTTTGAATTGTGGTTTAAATCGCGGTTCGAACCGTAAAATCAAACCCCGGTTCGAACCAAACCATGGCGGTTTGGTTCGATTCGGTTTGAATTTTTTCATGATTCGATTCGATTTGAATTTTTTTTCAAACCGATGACTAGTGTTCGGTCCATAAATTGGCCCAAACCGAACCATATCAAACCATTTACACCCCTAATTTCCATTGTGTCAAATGGTTATGATAATGATACGGTTTTTGCCTTCTTTGAAAATACACAAAATTTTATTTTTTGTGTTCCATTTAAAAAGACACATTTTTAAAATGTAAGCTTTTTAATATTACTTTATTAATTAACTATACATTTACTATTATATACCTTACATTCTCTCTACTCATTTTTTCATATTCACAGCACAAATTTTACTGTACACGCTAATTTTAATTCTCATGAAAGACTCATTTTATATTTTTTTGAGCGAGAAAATAATAAAAGTAAACATTCATTTGTTGATTGTACCTAGGGGTGTAAACGAATCAAATCAAATCGAATATCATCGTATTCGATTCTTATTCGTGAAAATATTCGAATATTCGTATTCGTATTCGATTCGAAATATTCGATTCGATTCGATATTCGATTCGAGTATTCGATTCATATTAATATATATATATATATATATATATATATATATATATATATATATTATTCGAATAATATTCGAGAATATTCAAATCGAATATCGTGAGATATTATTCAAATTCGAATATTTATCGAATCTAAATAAAAATTTAAATTCGAATTCGAACACAAATATTAAATTTAAATACCGAATCAAATAAAAAAATTCAATTAATTTACAACCCTAAACCCTAATTGTACCTCCTCCTCCGCAGAAGAAAGTTGAGGAGAGGAAATGATAAAAAGGTCAATGAGCATGCAATATTGGAATGCACCGCCATAAAAGTCCTACAACAATTAGGACTGGCTCTCTGACTATGTCTGCAAGTCGCATAATCTGTTGGTTGATGAGCTCATCACCTGATCTTCCTTAGTTACCTTGGTAATTGATCCATCCATCCCACAGACCCCTACCCCCATTGATTTAGGAGGAATCCTGTCCCCCCACCAACGATGTGGAATGGTTTCAACTTGCAAGCCGCAATCAACATAATTTACGGACATGGGTCACTATCATATTAGTCCAGTTTTCCACATATTTTTTTTTTTCAATTCAAGTTATTATGAAGGTCAAACGGGTAATTCGATCCAACCTGATCCGTCAACTAACGAATAAACGGACAAACGGGTTTAACCCATTCCGTTCGTGAGAGGATACGGGCTAAAGCCCGACCCGGCCCGTCCATTTTGAGATGGTGAGACCCGCCCATATAGCCCGAATTCAATGATTCACGAGCCAAACGGATTTTACCCTTTAAAAAAGTAAAAATAAAAAAAATCTGAAAATGCTTGGATCAAACTGCCCTTTCACGAAAATGCCCATCCAACGAATATATTAACGAATATATATGGGACATTAAGGTCATTTCACAAAAAAAAAATTCAAAAAAAGGGGGCCAAACGGACTTGGATCAAACGGGCTTTGGCAGCCCGCGGGCTAAACCCGGCCCGTCCCCATATAATACAAACAAGCTTGTACCGTATATACAACGGGCCGGACGACGGGCTTGCCCACGGGCCAAAAAAAAAATCCACGGGCCTAAGCCCATTTTGGCCTTCATCAATTCAACGCATCTTGCTTTCTATTCAGTTGGTAAGGGCGAACGACTTCTCTCCGGGAGGTACCGTGTTTGAGACCTGACAGAATGCAACTAGGTTGAAAAATTTAATAGTGGGCAAAAAAAACCCCTCCTTTGTTGGGAGTTAAATTTTTAACCAAGGGGCATCAGTTCAGTTGGTAAGGGCGAACGACTTCTCTTCGGGAGGTACCGTGTTCGAGCTCTGGCAGAATGCAACTAGGTTGAAAAATTTAATAGTAGGCAAAAAAAACCCCCTCCCCTTTGTTAGGAGTTAAATTACTGGAAGAATGCAACTAGGTTGAAAAATTTAATAGTGGGTAAAAAAACACCCCTCCCCTTTGTTGGGAGTTAAATTTGTATGAGAACATATGTTGATCCTCTTTAAAAAAAAATAAAAAAAAATAGAGATGCCCATCCGATTCTGAACCGGCAGTTCGAATCAAAATTGGACCGTTCAAGAATCGGCGGGAAACCGGAACCATTGAATCGGAACCGCATTTGAACCGGAACCGGCGGTTACCCGATCCGATTAAGGTTCATCTTTTTCAAAATCGGCGAACCGGCGGTTCATAAACCGTAAACCGGCAACGGCTAGTTAACGCGCAGCTAGTTAAGGGGCAGTTGATCTGAGCCGCCCATTTCGAAGATCCGTCAGTGGATGTTGATCTAATGGCATTCTAGCCGTTTTGGGCCAAAAAATCATTAAAAAAAAAGTTTTTTTTTCTTTTTCTCTCCATTTTTCAACCTATAAATACCATCACCCTCCCTTCATTTTTTTCACACAATTATCAACTTATTATCTCAATCTCTATTATCTCAAAGTCTCAAGTTTTCATAATTTCATTGCTCAAGTGTTCAACTAATCAACTTCAAGTTCTTCAAGTGTTCAACTTCAACTTCAAGTTTCCATAAGTTGGCCGATTTCAAGTAGTTTTTTGTTTTTATTTTTATTTTTATTTTTAATTACCTATTTTAATTTTTAATTACCTATTTTAATTGATTAAATTCATTTTTATTTTTATTTTTAATTACCTATTTCGAACTTCTAAATTATTAATTACCCCAATCAAAATTTAATTTCAATTTCCAACTTAAACTTTATTTTAAATTATAACTTCAACTTTAAATTTAAATTTAATTACACACTTCAACTTTAAATTTAAATTTATTATACCACATTACATCTACACAAAAAATGTCTTCATCTCGAGCCGTTAAGGAAGGCAAGAAAAAGGCACCGACAAGCAATCCAACTCCAACTCTACATCCATTTTTCCCCCGCCGATGATAGTATTTGGCATAATATATAAGCGCATGAAACGCTCGAATTAAGCGATGACGAATTTGATGCAACAAATTCAATGGGTGATCATACCCAAGAGAGTCAACTCAAACTCAAAATGAAGCCCAAGCCTGAGGTGGTGGTCAAATCTGAGGTCGAGGTCGAGGAGGTCGAACAACGGGGAGATCCGATATCATGACCGTGCACTTTACAAAAGTGCCAATTGAAGGTACTAAAAACTACATTGTGCATTGCAACTATTGCACTTCAACATTTTCCTTTGCCCATGGAGGTGGTTATGGGTCATTTAAAGGCACTTAGCGGCTAAGCACCCCGACCAAGTTGGACACAATGAAGATCAACAAAACTACAAGGATTTACGGCATCCTCACAAGGTACGTCTTCTCAACTATTTAAATTTGATAATGCAACTTATAGAAGAGAAATGGCTAAATTTACTGATGTTAAAGGATTACCCTTTAATTTTGCTAGTGATCAGTTATGGGCTAATTTTGCACAAATTGCTTTAAATCCCGCCGCTAAAGAAATTCATAAAAATACAAATACTCGTGATACTAAGACCCAATATCTCTAAGAAAAATTAACTTTAATTAATACGTTTAAAGATTTACCACAAAAATTATCAATATGTGTCGATATATGGAGTGATTATTAGCACACTCATAATTATATAGGAATTACATGTCATTCGATTGATAATACTTGGAAAATACAAAAACGATTACTTGCATATAGAGCTTTTGATACTATTCATAACGCTCAATTATTTCAAACAAAATTGCTACAGTTTTACAAGAATATAACCTAGTTCACAAATTTTTTTTTCAATTGAATTTGATAATGCTGCAAATAATACTACTAGTTTACCATCACCCATTCAACTTTGTGAACCATCCGTTGGAGGTAAATTTTTTCATGTTCGGTGCATATCATACTTTAAATTTGTGTGTACAAGAAGGTTTATCAAATTTAAAGGAGCATATAACCCCAATTAAGGAAGAAGATCTTTCTTATCTAATGAGAAATCACACTATAACAAAAATGTGGATTAGATTTTGTAAACAAAATAATATCCCACCTAAAAGATTTTCCCTAGATGTTCCAACCCGATGAAATTCCACCCATAAAATGTTATCCGACTCTTATGAATTGCGTGAACCATTGTGTCAGTTTTTTCAACAAATAGAGTATCCTACTACAATATTGCCTCGTCAATGGAATGTTTGTGATAGTTTAAAGAAAATTTTGAAAGTATTTAAAGATACTACCGAATGATTATCTAGTTCTTATTATCCCACTTCACCATTAGTTTTAGAACATTGTGCTAAAATTAGTTATATATTTATGCATTTTAAAGATTGTCCAGTTTTAGGTGAATGTATTGGTATGATGAGAATAAAATGGATTAAATATTTTTTGAATATTCCACCATTGTTTTTACAAGCTAAACTATTAGATCCTAGGATAAGAGAAGATGTTTTAGAACAAATACTTACATATTATTATAACAATTTATTTCCCACCGGCATTGATTTATCGTTTAATAAACCTATCCCAAAGGCAAAAGACGTTGTAACTACTACTAAAAATACTTTATATGATCTTTATAAAGAATATTATGATCTTTTTGGTAATAGCATTTATCCTAGTAGTGAAAATGTAGGTGGTAGTAGTTCTCATGATGATTTCGATCCATTTTTGTGGGTAGATAATTTAATAAATTCTAGAAGTCAAAAACGTCAACGAGGTGGCTCCACTTATGTTGAACTTGAATCATATTTAACCACTTCTTTTGAGCCTATAGAATATTTTGATATTGTAAAGTGGTGGACACGAAGGGCAAAAAACTATCATATTCTATCGTTGATAGCAAAGGAGATCCTAGCCGCTCCCGCCTCAACCGTTGACGTAGAAGAAGTATTTAGTCAAGGAGGGTGTATCTTGGATGATCGAAGGTCAATGTTGAGTCCATATAATTTAGAATTTCAAATGGTGCTCGGCGATTGGACAAAAGCCGAACTAAGAACTCAAGATAAAAGAAGTAGTTACTAGGAGGAGGCGGGCTTTGATGATGAAGATACATCGACGGGGAGCGACTGAACTATGCCGCTCCATAAGGTAAGTTAATTGTAATTTTTATAGATTAGACTTTTTTTTTTATATAGATTAGACTATCTTTTTTTTTAATAGATTAGACTTTTTTTTTTTTTGAAGATAATGTAGTTAGAGGTAAGACTCCTTTGGCTTTGATTCATTGGTTGTCCCCCTCCTAGTAAATTCTTATTTTTATTACTAAAATTGGTCAGGGTACCATCCCTGCTTTTTAAAAAAATACTTTTGGACGTAATTTTATTTAAATTGGTAACAAGTAAAAAACAAAAAAATATATACAAAATTTATTACAATTTATAAAGTTTAAAATATATATAAAAAAACATAACAAATAAAAAACAATTTTTTTTTTGAAAATCACGATTCAAAACCGGAACCATGAACCGGAACCGTCTATATCCAGTCCGATTACGGTTCAATGATGGGCGATTGGCTGAACTGCCGGTTCAGAACTGAAACCACCGGTCCGAATCGGCTGGGCATCTCTAGATATCGGTCATTATACATACCTTCAATATGAACTTAAATACATTCCATACTCACCTTCAATATGAATGAAACGTCCACATGTTGGAACATTTCTATTCCATTAAACCAAATCGTACTCATGTCTTGAAGAAGTGTGAGAAAAGAAATGGAGGCGGAAGCGTAGTATACATGACGAATCCATTTGTCTTGATGTTGAAGACAAGAAGAAGAAATGAAGGAGGGAGAAGTAGTTCTTCTAAATGATAAATGCCCTTCTTATCACTCAGATTATGGAGAGAGTATAAGCAAAAATTAAGTCGTTTCTAGGTTGATGGAAATCCTCTATATATAGGAAATAAATGGGTACTTCATTTAGGGACCACACCCTTTCATATGAAGTAGCAAAGGATTACCTTTTGTCCATCGTAAATAGGTAATAATTCACTTCGAAAATTCTACACATTGATTAATTTCTATACTTTATAATAACATTATATTTATGATTTATACATGTACGTCTACATGTTTTATGTATATTTACCAAGTATACATATTTTGCAATCCATGTTCTAACAATCTCCTACTTGGATTGCCCAAACATGTGTTTGTACTTAATACCCTTCTAAAATCATATTTATAATGTAAATGACAATCCTTATGTATACTTTATTATCATTTCAACAATCCCGTCCTTTAGTTTTTATAAGTATAAGGACTAAAGGGGCAGTCGTTGTAATTGATTTGCAACTAAACCCGCAATAATCACATATATATGTTCAACTAAATGACGACATAGATTAGTATAGGTGTGTAGCATGGAAAATTAATGAATATATTGAAGCATGTATATATATTCCTCCAACTAGTCCTACTTAATCAAATGAGATCAATAATTAATAGATATAAAACAATCAAATGAAAGCACATCATAAACTCCCGCTTTATTAAATGTTATCAAAAGTTTTTACACTTATATGAGCGGTATGCTTGTGAAACGCTAAAGGAGATAACGCTTTACTAAACAGATCCGCTAACATGGAGTTTTTTCCTATAAGTTGTATTTCTATTAGTCATTCTGTACTCTTTCTCTTACAACAAGAAACTTGATATCTATATGCTTAGATTTAGATGAACTCTTGTTGTTGTTAGAATACAACACTGCAGCTCGATTGTCACAATATAACTTGAGCGGTTTTTCAACACCATTGACAATTTGCAGTCCCTCAATGAATTTACGCAGCCATATAGCTTGTTTGGATGCTTCGTAACAAGAAACAAACTCGGCTTCCATGGTAGAGGAAGTTATAAGTGTTTTCTTGGCACTTCTCCAAGATATTGCTCCACCGGCTAATGTGAAGACATAATCGGACGTCGACTTTCGGCTATCTTGACATCCAGCAAAATCAGAATCAGAATATCCAACGATCTCAAGATGATCCGACTTTGTATATGTAAGCATGTAGTCGTTAGTGTTTTGTAGGTATCTCATCACTCTTTTCGCTGCAACCCAATATTCTCTCCCCGAATTGCTTTGATATCGACCAAGCATCCCAACAATAAATGCAAGGTATGAACGAGTACAGACTTGCGCATACATTAAACTTCCTACTGCTGATGCATAAGGGATATTTTCCATATACTTGAATTTTATATTATTTTTAGGACATTGCTTTAAACTGAATTTATCTCCTTTAGAAACAGGGGTGTCATGTGGTTTACAATTTTCTATGCCAAATCTTTTGTAATACCTTCTCTATATAGCCCTTTTGTGATAATCCTAAAATACCTCGTGATCGATCACGATGAATTTGGATTCCCGATACAAAAGATGCCTCACCAAGATCTTTCATTTCAAACATATTTGATAGAAGTTTCTTAGTTTCCTTAAGAATATATTTATCATTACTAGCAAGTAAAATATCATCCACATATAAGACCAAAAATATAAATCTACTCCCACTGAACTTATGGTACACACAATCTTCAGCAAGATTCATTTCAAAACCAAATGAAAGAATTACTTAATTTAATTTTAAGTACCATTATAGAGAAGCTTGCTTGAGCCCATAAATGGATTTCTTAAGTTTACAAACTAATTGATTAACTTGATCTAAATCAGTCAGAATTTCTGGTTTCTTCATATTGATAGTTTCCTCAATGTCTTCATTGAGAAAAGCTGTCTTTACATCCATTTGATGAAGCTCAAGATTAAAATGTGCTACAAGTGTCATAATGATCCTAAAAGAGTTTTTAGACGATACCGGAGAAAATGTTTCTTTATAATCAATGTCTTCTCTTTGAGTGAATCCTTTAGCAACAAGACGAGCTTTATATCTTTCCACATTACTTTGTGAATCGCTTTTGGTCTTAAAGATCCATTTACATCCGATGGGTTTCACATTTTTAGGTAATGGAAGAAGATCCCAAACGTCGTTGTCTTTCATGGATTTTAACTTTTCATTTATGGAATCGATCCATTTATGAGAATTTGGACTATTAATGGCTTCATGGAAGGTGAGCGGTTCATCTCCCACTAAGTCTAAGTGTTCCTCATTCTCGGCAAGATACACATCATAATCAGCCGAAATCGCACTCCTTCTTACTCTATTAGATCTCCTCAAGGGCACTGATTCTTCTTGATTTTGAGGTTGTTGAATTTGATCCTCATTAACAACATTTTCATGTTGTTCGATATTTATAGGAGGTTCTATATGGTTTTGAATTATATGTTCTTGTTGAATTTCAGGTACAAGTACTTGATTTCAAATAGGAATTATGGGAAGAGGTATAGAAATGAATTCCTCTTCCTCTTCAAATTCAAAATTATTCCTAATTTTCTCTCTAAATTCAACATCCTCAAAGAACCTAGCATTTTTCGTCTAAAAAAAGGTTCTAGTTTTTGGGTCATAAAATATATATCCCCTAGATCTCTCAGCATACCCCACAAAGTAACTACTAAAGGTCTTAGCGTCTAGTTTTCCCTCATTAGGCCTATAAGGCCTTGCTTCTGCTGGACAACCCCATACATAAAAATAATTTAGGGATGGTTTCTTATTCGTTCATAATTCATAAGGAGTTTTGTCGGTAGCCTTGAAGGAGCTCTATTGAGAATATAAGTAGCAATTTTTAATGCGTCGCCCCATAATGAGTGAGGTAAACACTACAAGAAAACTGGTCTTTCGCGATTGCTTTTGGCGATGGCAAAAAAAACAGTCGCGTTTGAGTATATAAGGAGACGGCCTTTGTGACTGCATTTAGTGCAGTCACAGTAGGCTAGCGTGATGGCTAAGCAGTCACGAATGCCATCACATATAAGTTTTTCCTTTAGCGCCAACAACGTAATCCGGACGCGAGAATTTGAAATTCTAATACGATTGTATTTTTATCAAAGAGGATGACTTTAGCAATCACGTTTTATAAAAATATTAAATTAAACAATTAAACAATTTAAAATTTTATTTTTTAGTTTTAAAGATGACTGACTTTGCAATCACGTTATATAAAAAAAATTAAAAAAAATTCAACTACACAATTAACCATCCTTTTTCTTTTCTAATTATCATTCACAATTACAATTCCACGACTACCTTAGAAAACCCTTTGTTTTCCTTTTCTCTCTCATTCACCCGGTTTCCTCTTCTTCTTCCCTCTCCAGCGGCGACGACGATTCCTCCAGGGCCGTTTCTTCCTCCGGCGTTCTTCCTCCGGCATCAGGTGACTCTCTCTCTCTCTCTCTCTCGCTCTCTCTCTCGCTCTCTCTCTCTCTCGCTCTTTCTCTCGCTCTCCAAAATCTGTTACTCATCCCAAAAATAAAGTTTGATTTTTACAATTTGTATTTTCTTCGTTTAAATCCCTATTTATTTTCCACAGGCAAGCGAAGAGAAGCTGCTGGTGGTCGGTGGAGGAGCGGCTGGGGTTTATGGAGCAATTAGGGCTACAACTTTGGCGCCTCACCTTAATGTGATTGTTATTGAAAAAGGGAAGCCTCTTTCCAAGGTTTGTAGTCTCTGAGGCATTTTATATTGGTTACTGGAATGGTAATTTTGCCTCTTGAAAAATGTGATTATGCGGTGGTTTGGCAGGTTAAGATTTCTGGAGGTGGGCGATGCAATGTGACTAATGGGCATTGTCCTGATAGTGTGGTAAGAATCGGGTTTTTTTGGTATATCTTTCTTGGGTATGCACTGGAGTCTGTTCTATTTGGGGTTTATGCCAATGCCTCATGATATGTGATTTATACCTAGTTTTTGAGTTTGAAGTGGTGATAATGCTTGTTCATGTCATGTTTTGCGAATTGGGATTGGGTTAGTTTGTTGAGTATGTTACATTTACTTGGTGGTAAGACACCGTTTCCTTTTTAGTCCGTCCCAAAAAGGAAAGTGCAATCATACATCTACCTTGTTCATATAACAAACTAGCCCAATCCCTGTCTTATCAAAAAAAAAAACACTAGCCCAATCCCAATTTGCAAACATGACATGACCATGAGTTCGAACTTGAGATTTGCACCAAAGCTACAGTCTGAACTGGTTTCACATCTACCTTCTTAATTAACAATAGTAGATTACAAGACTAACCAACTCAAATGCAACATTTACTATGGGACGGAGGGAGTACATAAACTTTGAGTCTTCATCATTATAATCATGTTAAATGTGGGATAAGTTGAGTTGGTATACTATTCCACTTTTTCTGGAGATGATGGATGAGGTCTTTATAGGCGCAGATTTTCCTTTCTCGAATTTGAGTCAATGAAATGGTTACCTTTACCATCACCAATCACAGAGGCAGACTTACAATCTCTCTGGTGGGTGCCTACTCCCCCCTCTCGCCTCCCTAAAGTGTTCAGTGAGTTGGTTAAGACCTCCTTAGTCTGTAGTTCTATGACTTTATCATAGAAGTCTTGCACAATTATATTTAGTCCTCCCTCCGCCCAGGCACCCACTATAACGACCAAAAAAATATAATAGGAAAAGGGAAAAGGTGAAAATAAAAATAAATTAAAAAGTGATCGTTTGTAACATATTTTGGCTTTATCATCATCATTACTAAACTAGGAAATCATAAGAGTAGAGATTGGTAATTTATCATTTAAATAATTAACTTGCCACTTTCTCCGGTTTTGGTCTACTCATTCATTTGTCTCGATGTATAACTACCGCCCTCGCCCCTCCGGCCTCAAGAATGAGGTCCTACGTCCACCTTGCCGAAGCCATAGCCTCGAGCCGTAGGCAATTCAGCTTAAAACTCAATAAATTTCTGCAGCCTACCCCGTCACCAAATTGCGTAACCTATATTGTGATAGTGATTAACATTTAAGCCTTGCTTTTAGCAAACATTTTCTCTACGCTTAAATATCATAAACAACCTACTTTGGTGGTGTTAATGCTTACATCATTCGTAGATTTTGGCAGATCATTACCCAAGGGGTAGTAAAGAATTGAGAGGCTCATTCTTCAGAATGCATGGTCCATTGGATACCAAGTCCTGGTTCACAGATCATGGGGTGGAACTGAAGGTAGGTTCAGAAATTAGTTGTTTTAGTTTATTTTCATATCCTAAGATAAGGAATCTCTTTTTCTTTCTCATAATGTGGTTTGGTTTAAAATTACAATATCCTCATGCCGGCGTATCGAGGATGATGGAAGGGTATTTCCCGTCGCAATTCTTCATCTTCGCCATTATTGATGCCCTTATGCATGAAGCAACAAGGAGAGGAGGTATATCTTGATACTCATACATCTCTCTTTATCTAAAATTACGTGAATGAAATTCATTTAAAAGTTATGATTTCTCATTTCTGGAGAGAAACAGGTTCAACATTTTACTCCTTGTTTGTTGAGCATTGATGACTTGAGCTCTTGAATTCTTAGAAGCCTTGAGAGAACACTATTCTCCACTAGTACCACCTGAAGTAGAGTATAGAGTTTTGATTACTGTCTTCTGGAAATTTATTTTAATTGACATTTATTGCCTCTCTCTCTCTCGCTCTCTCTCTCTCTCTCTCTCTCTCCCTCCTGAGTCACAAGCATGCTTGGGGAGCGGAACCGCTGAAGTTTTTATCACCGGAGTCTGTGGAGTCGGCCTTTACAATTAAAACACTTGTCACACGGATAACTCCTAAAGTTTAAATCACCCCTTATAATATGGCTCAATTTTGACTCAGTTTGTGTTCAATTAAAGTACAGAGAAATTGTCTCAGCCTAAAGTACCGTTGTAACAAAACACGAAACTGCCAGCTTGTGGCCCTCAACCCGCCCAATTTAACAATGAAAGAGTTAATGAGGGAGTCGTGAGCACTAACAAACTCAAAGTATTTGGAAACGGAGATATTGAACTGAAACTCTTTTCAATGGACGCTTTTGGGTGCTTGAGAAAGTGGTAGTTTTACGGAGTACCAGTGAAGATAAATTTCTTTCTCAGCCACTAAAATCTCCACGTTCTATAGCTTCATTATTGCATGAAAAATTCAAGAAAGAGAAACCCATCTCCCATCAACTCTCTTAAAAGCAATGTGAGGAGCAGCAACTCAACTGGAGTCCATAATGGTCAAATTCAACCCATCGCCACAGAAGAAACAATCAAACCACAAGCGATAGTGGTCACGCAGGCCTAGATCTGAATTGATGATCTACTGCAACTACATATATGGACCAAGGGAGAGAGGGGGAAGTGAAAATGATGGTGACGTAACTAGAATTTTGACGTCTTGATGCAAACAATTGAGACATTTTTTTGGGGATATGTTTTGCTTTCATTTTTGTTAACTTGGTGTAAGGACTTGGATGGGTTGATTAGTGTGGGGCTGTTTGGGAGTGAGAGGGGCCGGTGGGAGGTGGAAGTTTTACAATGCTTTTTGTAAACTCGGTAATGTCACTGAGTTTAATATGAAGTTTTCACCATTATCTATAAAATAAGTTTGAAGGAAACTGGATTTCTTAGGTTTGACCATTGTATGTTTGATTTAGTAGCACTTTTGGTGAATGATATATATATGTATATATGTGTGTATTTATATATATGTATATATATGCACAGATATACACATGCACAGACACATATACTGATAAAAAGATTTCTCAGCATAATGAACCTTGTGTTCTTAAAGTGCTGTATATGATTCTAATTGCATAAACAACAGTATTGTAGTTTTGTTTTGTATCTGATTTTCTATATATCTGCTACCAGATTCCCCAGTGAAATCTGATTTTTCTCTAACCAGTTTTATTGCAGACTGTCAAAGTCGTTACGACTGCATCTACTCGGCCTCCCAGTTTTATTCTAGGAGCTCCTACATCTGATGGTGGGTCTAATACTCCCTATGGTAGTTCAGCAAATCTTGTTGATGATGATATGGGTGATGAACACATGGGTGATGATGAAGACTAGTACGGTATATTAAAATATTTTGGTCTCTAGTGGTATTATATTAGGAAGATAACTGTTGATTTCTGTTAATCGGATTATGTGACGGAGGATGTCCATTTTTTTGAGTTTATGATGGTGGATGTGGATGTCACTCTTTTGAACAATTTTAAACCTTGATGTATGCTTTTGAAAATATAATATATTTACTAGTTATTATTATTTATGTATCAATTAATAGTTTGTTTTGAATATTAATCATCATTATTTTTAGGAGAAAATATTTTATATAAATAAGCAGTGAGTTTATGCGATTGCAAAATCTGTCTTATATTGTTTTTACATTGATATTTGCGATTGCATTTGCCGTCTCCTTTTCAAACCTAAGGCGATTGCATTTGCCGTCTCCTTTTCAAAACGATTGCATTTGTCGTCTCCTTTTCAAAACCTAAGGCGATTGCATTTGCTGTCTCCTTCTTAAAACCTAAGGCGATTGCATTTGCCGTCTCCTTTGCTGAGCTAAGGCGATTGCAAATGTAATTAAAATAATTAAATAAATAAAATTTTAAAAAACTCTTATGCGATGGAAAAAACGATGGCGAAAAATAATTGATAAAGGCGACGGCTTTTTTCAGTCACCTTATCTTTTCGCGACAAGGCTTTACGCGATTGCCATTGCGACGGTTTTTCCCGTCGCGTTAGCCTTCCGCGATGGCTCTACGGGTTTACGCGATGGCTTTTGGCCGTCGCAAAAGGTCAGTTTTCTTGTAGTGAAATAAGTACAAGAAATCATATTTCTTACCATATCCTTTAGGGTTCTATTACGTCTCTCCGCTACACCATTCATGCTAGGTTTTCCCAGCATGGTGTAGTGAGGGACAATCCCACACTCTTCAAGATAGCGAGCAAAAGGACCCGAACGTTGTTCACCTGAACCGTCATTCTATTCACCACCACGATCGGATCTAACGTTCTTAATAGTCTTTCCAAGTTGATTTTCAACTTCTGCTTTAAAAGACTTGAAAATGTTCAATGATTGAGACTTTTCATGAAGCAAATAAATGTATCCATAACGAGAGTAATAATATATGAACGTAATGAAATATTGTTGACCATTCCATGAAGGGGTAGTGAATGGTCCACAAATATCTGTATGAATTAGTTCTAAGACGTTTGATGCTCTCAAGGATTTTTTCCCTTTGGTGTTTGTAAATTTAATTTAAGGCATTCAATACAAAAGTTTTTATCCGGAATATCAAGTTTGTTTAAGATTCCCTCTGACACAAGCTTATCAATTCTTCTTTTGGAGATATGACCCTAACGCCTATGCCATAAGGTATAAGAATTTTCACTTGATAACTTTCGTTTAATGACTTTAGTTTTGGTTTCATTAATATGAGACTCATTAAATGACTTTACTGTTTCAAGTAAATAAAGATTATCACTATAGGATAAGGTACTCGTACCAACAACTTTAGAATTGAAATAAAGATCACACTTATTATTATCAAATGAATAGGAATAACCTTCCCTGTTCAAAACTGTGATTGAGATCAAATTTCGCGTAAAGGACTGTACAATAAATGTATTATTTAATTCAAAATAATATCCAGTACTTAACAATAATCTAAACGTCCCAATGCCCACAACTTCAATCGGATTCCCAGCTCTTATATAGATGTATTTCTCATCTTCGCTAGGGATTCAGTAATTCAGGCAACCCTGCATAGATACAGTTATGTGAGTTGTTGCACCAGAATCCAATCACCATGTATATGTAGGAATAGAAACCAAATTTGCCTCAGTACAAACAAGGTCAAATGACATACCTTTCTTAACACGCCAAGCATGATAATTAGGGCAGTCGTTCTTCATGTGAGTAGGGTCCTTACAAAAGAAGAACTTCTTAACCTTTTGATCATTGGATGATCTTTTATGCTTCTTGCTTGCAACCGCAATTTCCTTCTCTTTTCTCTTGGTCCCATGAGAAGAGGTAGATGCTAAGTGAGCACTTTCCGGTTTGATTTGTTTCATCCTATCCTCCTCTTGTTTCACATGTGAAATAAGTTCATTAATATTCCACTTATCCTTTTGACAATTATAGGTCACTTCAAAGTGACCGAATTGAGGAGGAAGAGAGATCAAAACCAAGTGCAAGAGTAAATCTTCCGAAATCTCTAACTTAAGTGCCCTTAGTTTTGTCGAGAGATGAAACCACTACAAGAAAAATGGCTTTTCCCGGCACTTTTAATCCGGCACTTAATTTTGTGCCACCAATTTCCGGCACTTTTTTAATAAGTGCCACAAATTTCCGACACTTTTCAGAAACTGCCACAAATATCCGGCACTTTTTTAGAAGTGCCGCTAATTTTCGGCACTTTTACAAAAGTGCCGCTAATTTTCCGGCACTTTTTTAAAAGTGCCGCTAATTTTCCGGCACTTCTTTAAAAGTGCCGCTAATTTTCCGGCACTTTCTTAAAAGTGCCGCTAAATTCCCGGCACTTTTGAAAAAGTGCCGCTAAATTTTCGGCACTTTTGAAAAAGTGCCGCTAATTTCTGGCACTCTTACAAAAGTGCCGCTAATTTTTCGGCACTTTCTTAAATGTGCCGCTAATTTTTCGGCACTTTTTTAAAAGTGCCACGAAGTTCCGAAACTTTGTCGAAAGTGACGCTAATTATTATTAATAACTTCATTAATAAGTATTTTTTATAATTTATTACTATTAATTATTAGTTATTAAAAAAATTTCCTATTAATCAACATCTCAAATAATTTTCTTTATACAAAAAAAATTGAAAAAAATAAAAAAATGTATATGCTATTATCCATCCTTCTAATTTCTTTTATATACTTTATTTTCTTTAAAAGTTCTTAACTTTTTTATGTAATTATGTTTTTTAAAAAATAATTAATTATTTCTTTATTAATTAATATTTATTTAAAAGGTATTTTCGTTATTGCTATTATTCTTGTAACAAATTATTTATGTATTGTTTATTTATTTGAAGTAATATTATTAATATTGTTATGAATAATAATATTAATAATAAGAATATATTTGTATAAGGGAAAATATACTAATAATAATAGTAATAGATGATTAAAATGTATGTGAGGTGTCAACCATTCATTAGTTTCTTAAAAATTACATGGATCATCACAAAAACCTTTGTATTTCATCTTAACCGTTTATTTTATGAACATCAATGGCTCACAATCAACACAACCAAACAATATCCACAATCAATTTTTTTTAACTCATCCACTTCAACTTAACAAAATCCTACCACTTCTCTTTCTCCCCCATTCATCCGCCTCCCTCATCTCTCTTTTTCTCTCTCTCAATTCACGCATACCACAACCGATGTTGAGAAACCGCCACCCCTACCCTACCCCATCTACCCACCACCGTCGTCACCCTCCACCAAATCGAATACCGCCACCGCTGTCGCCTTCCACCAGCACCCCTCGTCCCAACCCAACCTGCCACCCCTACCCCATCTACCCACCAATTCCACTTCCCCGCCACCCTTTAGTGTCACACCTCTTCCACGACATTTTATGTTCGGGATGCTTCAGGGTACCCTGTTGATGCAAAGATTATTGACTCGATCAGACAAGAAATTGGGCAGACAATACTTCAAGTCAAAGGTAACCGTGAAGAGGTTCCTCAAGAATCTCCTACGAGGTTTCTATTTGGTGGCATTCAAAATCTCATGCTAAAAGCATGAGATTTGAAGGGAAAACAATAAAGAGAATGGAGCTTCTGGTGATGAACAGCCTCAATTGGATGATGCAAGCCTGCACTCCTTTTTCATTCATTGAGTACTTTCTTGGAAAGCTGAACAATGATCAATTTCCATCCCAACCATTGATTTCAAAGGCAATTCAACTCATCTTGTCCACAATCAAAGGTCTCTCATTTCTCTCTCTCTCTCTCTCTCTCTCTCATAGTAAAGACATTACTGAAACAATATACTAGAATTATCATTGTCAAAGCAACTGATATCTGCAAGGGGGGTAAAGTTAGAATTTCTTTTGCAAAAGTTGAATTTCCTCTTTAAATGAAAAAAATAAATAAAAAATAAATAATTTTTGGGTCGTGAAATGATTTATAAGTGGTTGTTGATCAAGTGGGTTGTGGGTGGGGAAATGAATGCAGGTATTGACTTCTTGGTATTCAAGGCATCAGAAGTTGCTGCAGCAGTGGCAATGCTTGTTTCAGGAGATAAACAAGCAATGGACATCTCTTCTTTCACTAAAGTAGACAAGGTAAAATGCTTTTACCAATTTAGCCCATTGACAGGACAAATTTGTGTTTGCTAAAGCTTATTTATGTGGAATGCAGAGGAGAGTAATGAAGTGTATTGAATTGATGGAAGATTTGACATTGAATAGTGTGCCCACAAGTACTAGTACAACAAGTGGTGTAATGACAAGAGTGCCCCAAAGTCCAAATGGGGTGTTGGAAGCTGCAACATGCTTGAGTTATAAAAGTGATGAAAGAACAGTTGGGTCATGTCCAAGCTCTTCCCACACCAGTCCAGACACTAAAAGGAGAAAATTTTGACAGCAAACAGAGATTATTTCTCAAGTCATGAGATTTTAAATCTCGATCGTTTTGCAACTTTGGCTTGGTTAGATCCTACTCTTGAGATGCTCTGGGTCCCGTTCCTGAACCGTGTAAATTCCAACCCTTTCAGCAGTTTTCGTGCGTTCTTACAACGACTATGTTTTCAGAAGTAAACTAGCAAGAAACGCATAGCATAGTGTGTGTAAATAGTCTCTTATTTTACTACCTTAGTTTGTTAGGATGGATCCAACATTTGTTTGTTGGATCCATCCATGAATTTTGATGACGGAAAAGATGAATCGAGTAATTGTAACAGAAACTAGAGGGGGTCATTTTGTATATATTGATTTTCTAGCATCTAATTTTATGGCATTATTGTTAATCAAGTTCTCTGTTTGTTGGAACTTTTGTATTATTTTTTTTTTGAAAGAAATGGGAGTTGATTCTTGAAAGGGTTAAATGGTCAAACTCAGGGATAGAAAACTGCAGGAAATTTGTGGCACTTAAAAAAATGCCGGAAAATTGTGGCACTTTTAAAAGTGCCGGAAAATTGTGGCACTTTTCAAAGTGCCGGAAATTATGGCATTTCTGAAAGTGCCGGAATTTATGGCATTTCTGAAAGTGCCGGAAATTGTGGCACTTTTAAAAGTGCCGGAAATTGTGGCACTTTTAAAAGTGCCGGAAAATTGTGGCACTTTTAAGTGCCGGAAAGTATTGCCGACGCGACTTATTACGGCACTTATAAAAGTGCCGAAAATAGCTTTTATGGCACTTTTTTCTCATTTGTGGCACTTAAAAAAGTGCCACAAAAACCTGTTTTTGTTGTAGTGAACATCTCAAGAATGTACTCCCTATGTTTTTGCTACCCTTGCACCTCATGGAAACAAGCTTCCTCAAGGAAGCACTTGTTTTCGATTTCTCACTTTTTGTAAAACGTTCTTCATGGGTATCCAGAAAACCCTTAGCATTGACATCCTCAGAAAAACTGTTCAAGAATGTTTTCGGGACGGCATTCTTCATGATCATTAGACTCACGCAGTTGGAATGGTTTCACTTCTCAACACTCAAGCAATCTTCCTGAGTGCTTTTATCAGTGAGAGGAGCAGGACTTGGTTCCCTTAATGCGAGATCAATGTCCATACAACCTAAGATCATAGTTATTTTGTTTTTTCAAGTTTTAAAATTTGTCCCATTAAGCATCGGAACGTTATTCATAGCAGTAGTGATTGACGAAGCGTTTACTAAATCTGTTGGGGGTAAGAACAAGAATGAAATACAAAACGTACATCAATAACTACATAATCAATGAATTAAGTGATTAACTATATCAAATGAATCACATCTATAAGATAATCAACATGACATCAAAACTAATCTTTGGATTGCGAGTTGACTCAAAATTAATTATCTTTAGGTAACCAAGAAATCGAACAATGTCTTAATTAAATACTTTAACCTTCTTTTGGGCCGATTCAACAAAACAACTTAACGCTCTCTTACTTGTCACCCAATGAATGTATAAATTTAGTCAAATAAATGATCTTCTTTGAAAAATTCATTTTATCCACACATTAAAGTATACATTCATCACTTAATCAACTTCGGATCTAACTAAATAAAGTAAATCACTTTGGCGAAAATATTATTTAAAAAATTTATGAAGTTGTTTAAGCATCTATAAATATATAATAACAAGGTTTTGGTAATTAAAGGAGTTTAGAGGGGTATTTTCGTCATTTCACTAGGTGGCGAAATTGCAAAAAAATGGACTGAAACAACACGCGGCTTGTGCTTATTGGTCTTCTTTTTTTTTTCTTTTTTTTTTATAACGATTAGGACACGTGTTGGCTGTTCAACCAAGGGCAAAACGGACTTTTCACAGGCGCGTGCGTCACACGCGCCGACACCAGCGCGTTTTTGCAGGATTTTTTTTTTTTAAAACAAAACTTTACAAGTGTCAATCCATTATTGGCCGGAAGGAATTCAAAAAAAAAAAAATTATCCGATTTCTTTGACTTCAATTATTATATATTAAACAAATTTTTTTTTTTTACCATAATTCATAATTTTTTTTCCTCTTTAAATAGAGACTTCTTTCATTTAATTTGGACATATAAAAAAAACCCTCTTTTTAAAATATAAATTTCTTAATTATTATTTGTTAATTTTCCATTTTTTTTAGTGAAAATTTATTAAATTTGAAGCAATTTTTTAAATTATAAATGATAATAATAATAATAATTTTACTAATTAAAAAAATTATGAATATAAAATAAAATAAAAGTGATGGTGTTTAGGATGATGAGTTGGAATGATGTTGAATATGTACAAGCCGTCTTTTAAAAAAATTTTGTTTTAAGTTGTTTAGTGAAATATTTTTTACAATTTTGAATACAACCCATCTAAATAATAGATTATTTTTTATTTTTTTAAAATAATAAATTTTAGTCAAAAGTACGTACGTAAAAGTATATGACAAATATAATAAATATATATAGGTCATTTATGAATATTAATTATATATTTAGTTCAAGTTTTAGAAGTATAATATATTTACAAAAATATGCCTTACCTCTCATGTGAAAATAAAGAAATAAAAAAAATCAACATGGATGTAAAAAAATAGGACACTTTATTTTATTTTAAAAAAAATGAAAATTAATTATATATTTTGGGACGGAGGAAATAGTACTACTATATTTATTATATATTTTTGGCTGAAAAGTGACGGGTGCCATACACGCGTGTATAGAAGCGCGTGTATGCAGCCGCATTTTTTTACTGGGACACTTGGCGTCCATTCATTGTCTGGTTGAATTTCATAATTTTTTTATCCGATTTCTTTAACATTTAAAAAAAATTTATACGACTTCAATTTTTCTCTTTAAATAGAGACTATTTTCATTTGATTTGGACATAGAAAAAAAACCATTTTTTAATATATAAATTTCTTATTTATTCTTTGTTAATTTTCCTTTTTAATTTTTCAATATGTTTTTAGTCAAAATGAATTAAGTGTCAAGTTTATTTTATTTATAAATGATAATGATAATAATAATTTTACTAATTCTAAAAATAAAGAATATAAAATAAAATAAAAGTGATGGGGTATATGATAATGAGTTGGAAGGAAAAATATGGTTATTGAGTTTATTTTAGTTCGATACATCAAACAATTTATTTATTTTATTTAAAAAATGAATCATGGTAAATAAAGTATTAATAAATACGAATATCGGGAAATATGGTAGCTTAACTTGGCATAACTATTTTTGCGTACTATGCAATTTATTTAAAAGATAGTAATTATTTTGATTAAAAATCTATATCTATATCTATATCTATATATATATAGTATTAATAAATTTGTCGATTTTTCTATCCTTCTACAAAAATTGTGCATTTATAAAGACGAATGTCGTTAAAGATGACCATCATTTTTAAAATTTCGATTGAAGTTCATGTCAATATTCTAAGAAATAAAGATAGTATAAATTGGTATTTTAAATGAGGTTGATGAAGAAGTGGGTTGGGTTTAATGAGGGAGTGGAGGGTTTTGGGGAATTTTTTCTTCATTTAACGCAATTGTTAGTATTTTTATTATTTTTATTTTTCTTCTCAAAATTAAATAAGTTAAATTGAAAATGAATATCATAATTGAACATACCAAAAGTGTCGAGTTGGGCCATGCGAATAAAGCCCAATCACGGACAACCTTAATACCCACATTCGCAATGAAGCTAGCCCAACCAGAGCAAGGCCCAAATCCCATCTCAAGTATCCGTCGACTAAGTCCATGTCCGACCTACCAGGTCCCGACCTAACTTAGTCCGACCTCATGATACATACTACAATTCGGGTACGAACCATGCTCTACCCATCAGTTAGGTCGACCATTCCTTAAATGGCGACCTCGACCTAATCCACAAGCGTCGACCTAGCAGGCGAATGTACGTGAAGTCAAACCTTTTCATAACCGATTCCCTACGAAACAGGAGCCGTTATAGGACACGTTCACATTACTTGCAACTGTCCCTAAAATCTCGGAGCTCATGTAGCACCACCAAAAATACAACGGTCATCCCCTATAAATACATCATCACTACCAACGGTGCAAAGGTAACTGCCATTTTGTTATTGGAATTCAGTATTCAATACATTTTGAGCTTTATACAACTGTGTTCTTACTCTCACGCCCGAGCGTCTTCGCCGGAGACACATCCGGCTAGTCGTGGGTTCTGATTTGTGTCAAGGAGCCAGGTGATTCGTCACGCCACGTGGAGGAAGATTGATAAGCACAATTCTGTGCATCGGGTTTGGTTCCATTGCCGGGAATCGTGCTTAAAGCTTGACCTCGAAACTCTTCTCAACCTACAACCATGGTAACCCCAGACGGGCATGTGGAAGATGCTTCTGAAGAATTCATTGAAGTGAACAACAACACCAACACAAACGTTGGAAATCTCAACGTCAATGCTGAAAACATGGATTTGCCTCCTCCCCCACCCAATCGTCCTCATGGTAGAGCCACGCGTTCTACCAGTGTTGTTGATGGCAGAGGATTGCCTGACACAAGGAGAGGGAAAAGGCATATGGAAGGACAAGGAGTCCCACCTCCTCCTAAGCGTCCAACTGGACAGGTGAACATGGGAAACAGGGCAGATCCCTCAATTAATCCCATGAGCAAGAAGGAAATGATGTTAGAACGAGCTCAAATCTTGGGCCGACTTGATAGCCATGGAGGAGGCAAGAGCGGCCGACGTACGATCGTAAAGAGTGGCTCCCACTCGCATCCTCGATAGGCATCAAAGCCAGGAGTGCTAGGCCAAATGAGGGTGTAGGACGTAATGGCGAGGACAGGATAGTTCAACGAGCTCCCACTATCGTTCATGTGCCAAGTAACGACCTAAGGGCTAGCCTCACTGTAAACAGGAGCAAGTGAGGCTCAATCTCGATTTGAGGACGCAATTAACCGCCAACAAACGTAAACAGACGCATTTCTCCAAAGACGGACACAGAGATCGTGGTCTCATAGAGACGAGGAATGGGCGCAGGTCGCCTATAAGAGAGGAGAGGCGCAGGTCGCCACTCGGGGATAATAGGCGCCGGTCGCCATCCGGTGCCGATAGGCGCAGGTCGCCACAAAGAAATGACAGCATGCATCTCCAGCCCGATCGTAGAGGGCTCATTCTCACGCAGACAGGAGGAGTAGGCAGGTAACTCCCCCGTAAGTGAAGGTCGGAAGTCAAATGCTTTGTTCCCCCTCCAGGAGATGAAAGACCCGACGCCCGGGAATGGTTGTTGATGAAAAGGAAATTTGAACAATGGGAGGAAGAGAAGAAAAAGGTGACTGGAAAGGTTGAACGAGTTGATTTTGCTCTTCGACCTCTATCCAAGGAGATGAGAGACAGCCGACCTCCTCCAAGTTTCAGACTTCCCCTATTGGAAAAGTACTCTGGAGCCACCAATGCAAGAAGTCACATAGCACACTTGGAAGCCACGATGTGCTTTGTCGCCAATGAAGACGACAATATGTGCAAAGCCTTAATAAGTACCCTCACAGGAGCAGCCTTGACGTGGTTTAATGGGTTGGCAGCTGGCAGCATTACCACCTGGACCTGTTTAAGAGCGAAATTCCTAGATCGCTTCTCGACACTGGGGCTCGAAAGTGACAAAGGATCGATCTAAACAACTTGGCGCAGCTAAAAATGAAAGCTCCATGAGCTACTTCACCAAGTTTAAAGAAATGGTGGACAAGATTGAAGAGGATCTCACCGACAGGGAGGTGATCAATTGCTTCCGGAGTAGTATTTCCTCAGAAGACATGGATTATGAGCTCACAAGCCAGTCACAACTCGACAGGAGTTGTTCGAAAAGGTGTATAACGTTGCTCTGGCCGAGGAAAGGAAAGAGAAGAAGAATGGTAAGAGCCCAAAGGTTGAGGTCGCCGATGATAAGAAAGACCCCAACAAGAATGGAGGAAATAATAAAAATGGGAAGAACAGGACTAGGGCAACAGAGAAGGTGCCCGAGGCTTTCACTCCCCTTACGGTGAGTCGAACAGAAATTATGAATGCCGTCGAGTTGGCTCCTCCTGTCCCCATGAACCCAGGCAACAAGTTTAGGAGAGACAACAGCAAGTATTGTGATTACCACAAGGACACGGGTCATCTAACAGAAGATTGTTTGGGTTTGAAGCGTATTATCCAAAGAATGGTCGACCTGGGGAGGCTCGACGCTTATGTGAAAAGGCCTCAAGCCGGTGGGGGCGAGCAGCCAACAGGTGGACAGCAAGGTCCGAGGCAACCTAGATTGAACCTGGGGGTCATTACTGAACAAGCAAGCAACACAGACATCAAACACAAGATCTTTCAGCTCAACAAAGCCCCACATGTACCTCCAAGGAGAGATATAAGAGATGAAGTGATCAGTTTCTACCCTCATGAATTGGCAACTAATATGGCGGCTAGGGAGCAAGTTCTCGTCATCCCAGGTCTCATAGACGGATGTACGACGAGCAGACTCTTAGTCGACACGGGGGCCTGCAAAGATATATTGTTCTACAAGACTTTCAAAGAGATGGGTCTTAATGACGAGCAACTGGAAAGATATGATGGTAGGTTGGAGGGCTTCACCAACCATCGAGTTGATGCTAAAGGCCAGATAGAGCTCGACGTCGACCTAGGCCATCACCCCCAAAGGATTGTGTCAAAGGTACAATTTATCGTGATTGATGTAAATAGTGACTACGCCGCCATACTTGGTATTCCCCGGACAGTCGCTCTTGGAATGGTGGCATCGATCCCTCATCAACGAGTCAAGTTCCCCACACTCTTTGGAGTAGGCCGCGTACAAGGTACGCTCGAGCCTACTTGGACCATGTTCTTCGGGAAAGAAAGAAGAGAGCTTGAGATCGAGACGGCGGATGGTTATTTAAAGTCGTCTCAATCGGGCCACCAAAACTACTCTATTGCCTACAATCGCCAATGTGGAGGAGTCGACCTATCGCTCAAATGACGAGGTCATGCTTGAGTCGACACGTTACTCTAACACCACAGAGGTCAATCCAGATATAGTTATGGTCGACCAAGTCCTCATAGGCAACCTATGCCTCCCGGCTCGACAATAACTCTGGGGCCACCACCACCACCACGAGGTTGCGGACAAGTTGGATGACATGATAGGCCGAGGAAGCTCCACATTTGGGAGCCGAGGAAAGGCAAAGGGTCGAGAGATAATAATTGAGACTCTACAATTCGGGGATGGACCGAGCTAGAAGCCGTGGACGAACTAGAGTCGGTAATTACCAACCTTTCCTACCCCGACCAAAAATTCGAGATTGGAAAGCGGCTATCGGTTGAGGAGCGAGCAGAAATCATCGAGCTACTCAAGGAGAGTAATGATGTCTTCGCATGGAGGGTAGAGGACATGAGAGGAATCAAGGAAGAGGTCGCCGTTCACAGACTTGAAGTTAACCCGACCATAAAGCCTAGACCCCAAAAGTTGAGAAGTTTTGCTCGTGACAAGGAAGAGGCTATTAAAACTGAGGTACAAAAACTTTTAAGTGCAGGGATAATCAAGGAGGCCACTCATACAACGTGGTTGGCCAACGTGGTCATGGTGAAGAAATCAAATGGCAAATGGAGGATGTGCGTCGACTTCACCACTCTCAATCTTGCTTGCCCAAAAGACAGCTATCCCCTTCCCAGGATTGACAAGCTAGTTGACTCCATTGCTGGTCACTCCACCCTCAGTTTCCTCGACGCTTACTCAGGATACCACCAGATAAAGATGCACGAGGATGACATTGTGAAAACGGCATTTCAAGCGGCTGGAGGCATCTACTGCTACAACATGATGCCGTTTGGATTGAAGAATGCAGGGGCGACTTATCAGAGGATGGTGAACAAAGTCTTTGCTTCTCAAATTGGTCGAAACATGGAGGCCTACGTCGACGATATGGTCATCAAAACAAAGACTGGACGTCACGTGATCGACCTAAAGGAAACGTACGCCAATTTAAGAGCAAACGACATGAAGCTCAACCCTAGCAAGTGTGTATTTGGTGTAGCTGCTGGAAAATTCCTTGGGTTCATGGTATCACAACGGGGTATAGAGGCTAATCCAGAAAAAATCAAGGCTTTAGTCGACATGAAGGCTCCCACCAGTGTCAAAGAGATGCAGCGACTTAACGGAAGGGTAGCAGCTCTTGGTCGTTTCATATCAAAGTCAGCAGAGAGATCTCTCCCCTTCTTCAAAGCATTGAGGGGGACGAAAAGTTTTGAATGGACGACCGAATGTCATTCGTCGTTCCAACAAATTCAAGGATTACCTCGCTACTCCACCTCTCCCGAGTAGCCCGACCACCGGTGAAACTTTGTTTGTGTATTTATCCGTGGGAGATAAATCAATGGCAACGATTTTGATTAGAGAAGATGAAGGGCTTCAAAAGCCGCATACTACATCGCAAAGCCTTATCGATGTGGAGAGCAGTATTACAATGCTTTGAGAAGGTCGCTTATGCTCTAGTCGTGGCTTCAAGGAAACCGCGAGCTTATTTCTTGGCTCACCCAATTGTGGTTCTTACTAATGCGCCTTTGAGAAAGATATTGCACAAGCCGGAGAGTTCGAGTCGATCGCTCAATTGGTCAATTGCCCTTACCGAATTTGACATTGAGTATCGACCTCGAAAGGCACCGAAGGCTCAAGCTCTAGCCGACTTCTTGAGTCGAGCTTACGTTCACCAAGGAAGACGACGAGCAACGAGCTCCAAAGGAAAAGGTTAAGGGAAAGAACACGAGTGCCAACCCGCCATTGCTCTACCCGACGATTGTTGGAAGGTTTATTCAGATGGATCAGCGACCAAAAATGTTAGTGGAGTCGGGATTGTCTTGATCGAGCTGTAGTCCGGAAATGTGTATGAGGAATCACTGAGGTTCAAGTTCGATGCTTCCAACAACCAAGCCGAATACGAAGCCTTGATAGCAGCTATAGAGTACGCCAAGTGTTTTGAAGCGACTAAGATCATGGCTTATTGTGATTCACAACCGATAGTCAACTGTGTCAAAGGCGAGTACGAAGTGCTTAGTTCCACTCTAATCAAATACTGCGACCTGGTAAAGGAGTTGATAAAAGACTTGGAATTCTGGGAGATTCAGAGGATTGGACGGGAAGACAACGAGCTAGCCGACCTCCTCTCGAAATTAGCTACTTCAGATGAGCCACATGATGAGCCCATCTCCTTCCTCGAAAATCCAGCTTATGAAAGGGTAAAAATTCAATGCATAGATGATCCCTTGAGAAATTGGACTCATGATAAGTGTTGGATTGAGGAAATGAAGGCGTACCTAGAAAGCGGCGAGCTGCCTGATGACGAGAAGAAAGCTCGAGCTATCAAAAAGAAAGCTCCAAGATACGTCATTCAAGGAGGCGACCTATTCAGAAGATCCTACACTCGACCATTGCTAAAGTGTATCCACCCTCAAGAGGTCGCCCTATTGATACATGAAGTACACAGTGGGATTTGTGGCGGACACCCGGGGGCCAGGACCCTTGCTGACAAGTTAATCACTTTGGGGTACTACTGGCCACACATGAGAGCTGATACTCATAACTTTGTTCAACAATGTGATCAATGCCAAAGATTTGCCAACTTACCTCATGTGCCTACAACCGAGCGCACCCCGCACTGCGCCTTGGCCATTTGACATGTGGGGTGTCGACTTGATTGGACCCTTCCCTCCCGCCCGGGGAAACTGCAAGTATGTGATCGTTGCCATAGACTACTTCACTAAATGGGTTGAGGCCAAACCATTAGCTCGCATCACAGAGGAGAATGCTATCAACTTCATTCACGATTTCATTTGGTGTCGATTTGGTTTTCCTCGAGCTATAGTGTCTGACAACGGACTGCAGCTTCTCGTGAGCCTTCGGCGTAGATGAATCGGGTAGGAATCAAGCATTGGCAATCTTCTGTTGCCTATCCTCAATGAAATGGGCAAGCTGAGGCAGCAAATAAACTTGTTCTATCTTCGCTCAAGATAGGTCTCGTAGGTCGACGAAACAATTGGTTGGACGAACTCCCCCTTGCTCTTCGGGGCGCTCGTACAACCACTCTGGGGCCTACTGGAAACCCCTTTTGCTCTCACATATGGATCGAGGCCATGGCACCCGCCGAGCTCGCATTTCCTACTCGCTAGAGTGACTTTCTTCAATCGGCGTAATGACATCAATGCATTGATCGACCTGGATCTGATCGACGAGAAGCGAGATACAGCCTACCTTCGAATGGTCAACTACAAGAAGCGAACTAAAAGTTACCACGACAAGAAGGTCAATGCAAGGTCATTCCAAGTAGGGGACCACGTGTTGAGAAAGATCGAAGCAACGGGTAGAAGGACCCAGTAATAAGCTATCTCCTAACCGGGAAGGTCCCTACGTGGTTACTCGAGTCGTCAAGGAAGGAACCTACATGATAGCTCACCTGGAGGAGAGGAGTTGAAACATCCTTGGCATGCTACTCACTTGATCAAGTACTACTTCTAGTTCGGTTTCCTAAATTGGAGCTCAAAAAGTTAGTTCAGTTCGCAACACTTGAAGTTTGTTCTAGTTCTAGTTTCAAATTAATGTAAGCTTGTTCCCTACTTCAATAAAAAGCGCAGCTTTATTCGACCAAATGTAGAGTTACACTAACCCCAACAAGCTCGAATCTTAGTCGCCTTCGTTTTTAACAAGCTCGATTCTTAATCGCCTTTGTTCATTTAACAAGTCCGACTCTTAGTCGACTTCGTCCTAGCAAACTCGACTCTTAGTCGGGCTTGTTCTAATTAGCTCGATTCTTAATCGCCTTGTCTATTTAGCAAGTCCGACTCTTAGTCGACTTCGTTCTTACAAGCTCGACTCTTAGTCGCTTGTTCTAATTAGCTCGATTCTTAATCGCCTTTGTCTATTTAACAAGTCCGACTCTTAGTCGACTTCGTTCTTACAAGCTCGACTCTTAGTCGCCTTCGTTTCTAACAAGCTCGATTCTTAATCGCCTTGTCTATTTTAACAAGTCCGATTACTAATCGATTTCGATTTAATTAGCTCGACCCTGGGTCAGCTTCAATATTGTGAACAGGTTCGACTCATAGTCAATCTCGTTCGAAAAAAGTTAATCAAGTTTGAGGTCGACCAAATCAACAAATATCAAGTCGCCTCTAAGCTCGAATTGACTCATTTGTCCTATCTATATCTAGCTCAATACTTATTTCAAAAAGCATACAAAGATGCAATAAAAGATGATGGCTACGATTAAATATGAGCAAGTCTCCCAAAGGCGGGCTAAGACTTGGGAAAACGAACTTACAAAAGTATCATGCCTCCCAAAAACTGGGCCAAGGCATTAAGATAATGTTAAAGCAAAAAACAAAAATGTTGTTGGGGACTTGTTCATTACAATTCAACTAAACAATTCAAGAATCTTGGCCGACATCAGTTTGGTCGTCAGTAGCAGCTCGACCCTCCCCATCTCCTTGTTGCTGGGGGCCTATGGGTTTACCCGACTCTGAGTAAACCTGCTCATTTTCTTCTTCCATAGTGGCGGCATCCTCAAGCTCTTGCGTAACCACATCAAAATTCCTATCGACAACGGGGAGCTTCCCACTTCTCGGCAGCCTATCCTCTTCATCTTCCTGGGCAATAAAATCCAAGTCGTTCTCAAGATAGGGGACGAGCGAGTGGCCTCGACGAGCTGTCATGTCGTACTGGGACTCAGAAAACCAACGAGCTAATTGCTCGATGGTAACTGTAGCAGTTGGATCCACCAGTGCTCGGCGAGCCATGTGTCTCTTACCAACCTCCAGAAAGTCTTGAGCTTTGGATACAATGGTATTATAATATTCATCGCTCTCCTTGAATTTATCAATGGCAGCTTCAAGCAAAGATCCTTAGCAGAAGGTAACACCAAGGTCTTCTTGCCATTTTCCCGTTCAAGTCGGCGCTCTTCCCGCACTCGATTAAGAAAGTGTCTTTCTCCTTCGTAAGCTTCAAACCGTGGCCGCCTGGCCTCGAGTTTTTCCCAACTCTTTCTTCTCAGCATCCTTCTCCGCCTCCATCTCCTTAAGTTTGGATTCTGCAGCTTCAAGGTCGGACAGGGCCTTTGTCTTCACCATCTCATTGGCTTCGTATGAGTTGTCCAGATCGTTATACTTCTCCTTCATATCCGCAAGCTCTTTAGCCTTTTTGGAATAATCCTGAAGGGCTTGCCTCTCCCTCTCAATGGAAGCTCTCCAAGAACTTTTCACCTGCTCGACCATGGTAAGATTCTACATTTCAAAGAAACCGAAGAAGTGTTAGCTCGCAATTTAAGCGGATCGAGTAAAGGAATAAGCGACTAGAATGAAAGAGAAAGTCACTCAACCTCCGAGCGGAGGAACGTCACTCAACCTCCAGGCTCATGTCGGGATAACGGCGGCTCAAGCTGTTGAACCCTGCTAGCGGAGGAACGTCACTCAACCTCCTCATCTTTTCATCCAGAGACTCTTTATTGGGGGGAAAGGAAGCTGGTGGAGGCAATTGGCTCGAAGACACAGACTTTCCCTTCTCAGATCGGGACCTCTTCTTCGAGCTCAGAGGACGATCGTCCTCATCTTCCTCCATGTCATCATCATCAACATTGACAACCTGTAAAGGGCTAGCCCCCGCCATCCTAGCTCCAGAGGTCTCCACATTGGCATCTTGATTTGGGTCGGAGCTCAGACTTGCCCTAACTGACCTATGGGACTCGTCACCTCCTTCATTAGCATCGTTGGATTGGGTGCCACTCTGCAAAGGGTCTTCCAGCTCGACCTCTTCCATTGGGATCATTCCAGCAACATCCTTCGGGAGCAGATTGTTCCTAGTAGCAGCTTCTCTCTCTCTGCTTGCCTTAGCATTGGCAGCCCCATGAGCCCTCTTGGCTTTCTTCTTATCAGAAACCCCAACAATACGCACCATATTCGCTTCTTGTTCGGGAGTTAAAACTACACGACATCAAAGTAATCAAGTGTTAGCTCAGCAATTTAAAGCAGTTCTATGTACGAGCTAAACAGTTCTTCGAGTAAACAATTGGCGAGGTAATTGATACGATTCAAAGCAGTTCTATGTACGAATTAACTAATTCTACATACGAGCAGGCAATTTGATAAGTACAGAGTTGCAATTCGAAATAGTTCTATGTACGAGCTAACTAAGTTCTACATACGAGCCGGCAACGGACGAGCTAAGAGTTGTGTATGCAGCTCAAAATAACTCTATGTGCCAATAATAAGTTACTTATGCAAGTTAACAATGGACGAGCTAATGAATGCAGGTCAAGTTAATCCTTACCACCAATATGCTCTCCGTGGTCTTTGCAATAATTTTCGTTCTTCTGACAAAATTGACAGTTCTCCTTCAACCTACCCAAGGAATGAGTAACCCGGTCCGATATACCCGGCCTCTCAACACAGAACAAGGGGTTCTACCACTCCATCCCCAGGCATCATCCCAGCCTGGATATAGTTGTACTTGGTCGTCCCTAGCACCTCCCAGCTAATGGGCCCTTTCTTGACCAATGCGCACAGCTTCCTATACAAGGTTTGGTGCCATGGAGGCTCCCAGTAATTTTCCTCGTCAATAATGTCAGACTCGTTATTTGGCAAGGGGAACTCCCATCCCAGCCTACTCTCTACAACTACCACATGGGAATTCCAGCTGCTATGCTTATTGGGAAGATTGGCAAACAACTTTGGAGAATTGGGTTTGGAAGGAGTACTAATCCCCCAATCTGCCTTGTCGAGCTTTGGAGTGAAAAATTCCTTGAAGACTCTCATGCAAGGCTCATGGCCTAGAAACCTACATACCATGGCAAAGCACACTAGTACCCTGCAAGTGTTGGCCTCAAGCTGGAGGGGAAGAGCATCCATGCACTCCAGAAATTCGTTGATAAAGGGATCTAAGGGCAACCTCAACCCCGCCTCAAACTGTCCATAAAAGAAGGCCACCCTAGTGGCATCAGTAGTGAAGCTGGAAAGGAACTTGGCCATAAAATCCGCCTTACTAAAGATGGTTACCCTATAATCCGCTCTACTTACTCCACAGAAATCATAAACCATGTCATATCGGGACTCCATATTTTTCTTTCCTCGAAGAGGCCTACTGGGTATATATCCTCTCTCATTCTTCCCCGGTACAACAGAGGAGCCAAACGCATCCACTATTCGAGGACTTGAAGAAGTTGAAGCTGCAACTCCACCTTGAGTCGTCATATTTGTACAAACAAAAGAGGAAGCAGGGAGTCGGGCCCTAAGATCACATTCAGTCGACCTACCTAAGGGCGACCTAGACTCCCCTGGAAAACCTATTCTATTTCTAAGGAAAGAGGGTTTGTGGACATCCCTAACATAAAACAAGGTTATATGGTCGAGTAGCTCATGGAACAGATGGAAAGTGACGATATTCGAATCATCGACTGCTAGGTTTTCAACGTCCCCTACAATGGGCAAACCTATCTCACTGAAATTCAATTCCCACCTAGTCAAGATAGAGGCGCATTCATCCAAGGACATCACTCTCCACTCACCGTTCACGTTCTTATACACCCTACGGTTAACGGCAGCACCCATACCAAGCTCTTGGTTCACTATCGAAGGTCCTAGCCATGGCGGAAATCAAAACAAAGCGTAAATCAAAGCCCTAATGCAAGAGTACAAGATAAATACCTCAATTGATTGCAGAAGGGAGAGTCGTAGACAAAGACGCAAGCTTGAAATTAATCCTGCCGCAATTCCGCAATTATCGCCGGAGAAGGAGAGTTTAGAAACGGTAAGAATTCGTTTCAAAGGGAGATTTTTGGTATTTATATTTTCCCAAATTTGGAATGGGAAAAGAAATTCGAAATTAATTTTCCAAAATTGAACGCTGAAGCGGTTTTCGAGTAAGACTACCAAGCGTCGAATAGTAATCATTGCCGAAAAGCGGCGCTCCTTCATCTCTCGACCGTTCATCGCCAGACGTCCGGATCATGCCACGTCATTTTGGTCGACTAAAGTATCAATATGAGTAGCGACTGCGAGTAAAGCAATTCTCATCAAAGATTTCCTTAACTTCCAAGCCGACAAAGTCAACTCGAAAGTTGGGGGCCACTGAACATACCAAAAGTGTCGAGTTGGGCCATGCGAATAAAGCCCAATCACGGACAACCTTAATACCCACATTCGCAATGAAGCTAGCCCAACCAGAGCAAGGCCCAAATCCCATCTCAAGTATCCGTCGACTAAGTCCATGTCCGACCTACCAGGTCCCGACCTAACTTAGTCCGACCTCATGATCCATACTACAATTCGGGTGTACGAACCATGCTCTACCCATCAGTCAGGTCGACCATTCCTTAAATGGCGACCTCGACCTAATCCACAAGCGTCGACCTAGCAGGCGAATGTACGTGAAGTCAAACCTTTCCATAACCGATTCCCTACGAAACAGGAGCCGTTATAGGACACGTTCACATTACTTGCAACTGTCCCTAAAATCTCGGAGCTCATGTAGCACCACCAAAAATACAACGGTCATCCCCTATAAATACATCATCACTACCAACGGTGCAAAGGTAACTGCCATTTTGTTATTGGAATTCAGTATTCAATACATTTTGAGCTTTATACAACTGTGTTCTTACTCTCACGCCCGAGCGTCTTCGCCGGAGACACATCCGGCTAGTCGTGGGTTCTGATTTCAGGTCAAGGAGCCAGGTGATTCGTCCTGCCACGTGGAGGAAGATTGATAAGCACAATTCCTGCTGCATCAATAATAATGTTCATAATGAGTTAATGTAAATAAATGAATGGACACTATGTATTTTGGCATTCTCAATATTATTTTGCATTATCGAGAGTTCATAATCCCGATGGTCCGAAGATATTGATATGTAATGATGATCTTTCTTCCTCTTTCGATAGTTGTAACAATAATGTTGTCTTTTAAAGATGTGTTTCACAATGTATATAAATGTTTGTCTCATTTAGTCATTTTATTTAATTTTCGTCTTTTTAAGCATCAATAACTCCCCGTGATCACACGGATGTAACAATATATTCATTTTAGTGACCTTCAATCTGATATTTTTACTGACAATATATTTTTCAATTATTTTTTTTTACAATATATACAAACATCTCTATTTCCTTTTGTATTCGTTATGATTTTGATCAGTTATTCGTTAGTAACTGTCCGTGCATCGCACGGGGGTAAATCTAGTATAATTAATCACAAAGAAGAAATGTTTGAAAAATGTATGTTTTTACTCAAGAAATTGAACGTTGAATCTGCAGGTGGTGCTCGGCCGAGCACAAGGAATGACTCGACCGAGCAGGTCTTTCCAGAAAAATTTCAACATTCTGTCCATTGGTGCTCGGCCGAGTCTTTGCCTTGCTCGGCCGAGCAAAGTGGTCCACACGGATGTGCTTGCTAAATGGACATTCTGTACAATGGTGCTCGGCCGAGTCAAGGAGGTACTCGACCGAGCAAAGAGGTCCGTACGGACATGAATTTCACAAGTAGATCGGCATGGACGTGCGTCATACAACGCTCGGTCGTGCCAATGGGATAATCTTGCTTGATTCATTGTCTTTTTTTGACGAATTTTATGCATTTGAGCCAAATACTTCAATCCTTTCCAGATTTTAAACTAGATAATTATAATTAACACTCTATGAATGAATTAGAGTGATTAAACAACATCAAAACATAATGATTTCAACATAATTAAGAATTAAAGTAAAGCAAGGCATGCTATCATGAACTCAAACTTAATCAAGAACATGAGTAGGCTCTGATACTAAATGTTGAAATATTTCTATTCCATTAAACCAAGTCATACTCATGTCTTGAAGAAGTGTGAGAAAAGAAATGGAGGTGGAAGCATAGTATACCTGACGAATCCATTTGTCTTGATGTTGAAGACAAGAAGAAGAAATGAAGGAGAGAGAAGTAGTTCTTCTAAATGATGAATGCCCTTCTTATCACTCAGATTACGGAGAGAGTATAAGCAAAAATTAAGTTGTTTCTACGCTGATAGAAAGCCTCTATATATAAGAAACAAATAAGCACTTCATTTAGGAATCACACCCTTTCATATGAAGTAGCAAAGGATTATCATTTGTTCATCATAAATAGGTAATAATTCACTTCGGAAATTCTACACATTGATTAATTTTAATTTATATACTTTATAATAACATTATATTTATGATTTATACATGTACATGTACATGTTTTATGTATATTTACTAAATATACACATTTTGCAATTCATATTCTAACACCACATTTATATTTATATGACTCGAGATAGGTATTCTATCCTAAATCCCTCAACCTAATATCTCGATAACCACTGAACAAATATGAATATTTTATCAAAATTTCTAATAATATTAAAATAAGATCAACTTAAACTTCTTCAAAATGGAGGAAGTATTTTCTCAAAGAATCAAACAAGAAGATGAGTACTGAGCAAATGACATATTGGGAAAGAAAGATGGGAATTTATCCTTGAATCCAAGAGAGAGAGAGAGAGAGAGAGAGAGAGAGAGAGAGAGAGGCAGGAACGGGCAGATCTAAGTAATGGCAAGGATATAGGTGATGTGTTTTCTTGTTCCCTTCCACAACTTAATTTATCGAGACCTCCCAAAATAATTTCCCCATCCGAGTAAATAGATGTTAGGGCATCTCCAATGCGTACTAAGGGATATATATTAAAATTTAATTTTGATATTTATAAACATTATTTACCTAGTTCAAAAATTTATTTTCAATTATAGGTATCAAATTTTTGATATCAAGTTAATTTTTTATATTTATTAACTTTATTAATATTTTTAGGGAGGCTGACCGAGAAGTTTTAAAAACATATCATAATGTCCGAGTTTCAAAAAAATATTATAATGCCCGAAATATTTCTTGACATGTTGTTTTATTTATATAATACTGCATGTAATATTATATTCACATATGATTGAATATAATATTGCATGCAGTATTTCTAACGCATCCAGTATTATATATTAATTCAAAAGAACTTTTAGGTCATTTCGATTTAATCAGGAACTTGGGGGATAGTGATTTGTCCCAAAAGAAACTTTCGAATCAAAATCTCATATTCTTACAATGATAAATAATTTCAAAATATGATCATTATTTTATGATTGAAAAGACATATAGCAAAAATTAAACACATCGAAAAACTCAATCTAGATGACTAGAAATCCAAAGAATTAGATTCAATGAAATCATCTAACTGTTAAAATACGTGTAGCGTCGCTGTGGGGGAACTAATCCCAAGTCCATTCCTTTTAGTGAAATCCCGAAAGGACAGGGATACGCATATGGCTTTTAATGATTTTTACTCATCGAAAATTCGAGCGGGGTAATACGGGTTGCATTTAAAAAATCACATATGTGAGAGAGAAATGGGACCGCTTCGATGAGAATTGTTTGAGGCTCAATTCTTAGACCTTCTCACAGACACATACAAAATGTTCAAGGTCATGAATGAACATATCTATGATAATTGAACTATTTTAGGACGATAATTGTGTCAATCATATGATCAGCTACAAAAAAGCATAACGATCGAAGGATATTGCATCTGTCGACTTGCGAGTATAGTAAATATGCTTCTAAGACCGAAGGTTCAATGGATACTACCACACTTATCGTCTGCAAGTTTTCTTCTACCGGACTCTATCACCAGACTTGTCATCAATTTTCTTCATGTGGAGGATTGTTGAAAAATATGTTGTGTGTGAAGGAAATTATGTATTTTACTTAAATGAATCGTTTGTCATTGACAAAGATTATTGTGGTTTCATGTTTCACTGCGTGTAAACATTGAAATGGTATATCTAGATCTCCAATTTGAGATTGGATAAGAAAAATATGATAGATTAAAGTTGGTGGGTTGAAATTGTAAATTTTAGAATTTAACCCCACTATTGATGTCTCATGATTCCTATATTAATGAGGGATTAATAGGGATCATTATCTTAAGATTAGGAGTTACAAAGTGTGAAATTAAACCCCATGAATACAAGGTAATGAATCTTATATTAATGCAAAGATTAATTGGACATTCATCGTAGAGATGTTGGAGCTATAAATGAGAAATACACAACAAAAGAATGTAAGGGTAGACGTGATCATCCGGGTACGGTTCCCGGTTCTGTGGAAAAAGAAACAGTATTCGAACCGTGTAATTTCGGTTTTCAGTTCACGGTTCCAACCGTCAGTTTCCGATTCCAGTTACACGGTTCTTACGGTTCCCATTTATTTATTACTTTTAATTATTTTTTATGTTAAAATGATAGATTTTATAAGAAAATATTAGTTTTTTTAATGAATTTAGTCAATTTATTAACTAAATCATAACAATAAACTAGCTGTTACGTGATATCAAAGTCACGAATTTCACGGTTCACGATTCACGATTTCCGGTTTCAGAATCACCGGTTCTCGATTATAAAAATGGTGGACCCGTATTTGAACCGTGGAACCGGCTGTTACAGTTTCCACGGTTCCCAGTTCTTACACGGTTCCGGTTCTAGCGTATTATGGTTCCCGATTTTACCCTCCGTTCTCCCGATTTTCGGATATTTTTGAGCATGTCTATGTAAGAGTTCTTTTTCCATCAATATTCCATTTTCCCCTTTGCAATTTATTATTCTCATTTCTTTGGACTTCTAGAATATTATACAATATTATGGTAATTTCTTACAAACATAGTTAGATTTGCCGGAAGACTTAAGTGCGGAGTAGTATCCAATTCATACGTTCTATCCAGTGATACTGACGTACATTCAAGACTCGAAAATTCGTAGTAAGGGGGCGAATTAGTATTAAGCATAGTGTGTTACAAAGGGCTCGGACTCAAATAAATCAAGACGAACATCATACGATTTTTGTTAAAGTTTATATTGTAACTTGTATTTTATTTATATTATAATTCTTTTTTCTTTTTGTGCTCATTGTAATATTTTTTCTAATAAGTACTTGTCTTTGAAGATGAATAATTAATTAGGGATATTTTTTAAAATGATATTAAATATAGATGAATTCAATAAGTTTTACTCCCTCCGTCCCGGCCGAAGCGTCACTTTTTACCCAAAATGGCGTCCCGTTTATAGCGTCACCCTTTCCTAAAAAGAAAACTTTTATTAATATTTTATTATCCCATCCACTATTCCCTCCACTAATTCTCTCTCCTCTACACTCACAACACTTTTAAAATTCACTATTTCCTCCACTAATTCTCTCTCCTATTTTTAAATTACACTCACAACATTTTCTCTTCCCACACTTTTCCTTAATTTGCGCGCCACCCCTTAAAGGGTGACGCTTCTACCGGGACGGAGGGAGTATATGAAAAATGATAAAATTTACTTATTTGTGAGGCAACAAAAAGTATTTTTTTTCTTATAATAATTGTCGAAAGGAGTATAGCCGTCAATTTGTATCGTCCCAATGATACATCCCGTCACACCATACAATTGAGACGGAAAGAGATAGTATATTCTAATCCCGTTTAAAAGCGAATCTATTTGAGATATCTCGTTTGGGACGCGAGACAAGTCGGGACGGGATGGGATGTGACGGGACGTCCCACATTTTTATAATTTTCATTTTAATTTACTTTTTATCTCAACGGTATTTTAGCACTTAATTCCTAGTTTTTTTTTTCTCAATTATCCATTGATTTTTTGTGTTGATTAAGCTATTTTATAAATTTAACAAGTTTTTATATTGTAGGATTGCAAAAAATTAATCTTATGTTTTCAATTTAATATTTTGGCATCATATCAGTTAGATTTTAATTTTATAATATTAACGTTTTTTTGTCACGCATTATCCCGTCTCCCGATGTGCGACGGGACGGGACGAGGATTTTCTGTCCCGCGAAGAATTTGTAATGTCCCGTCCCATTTCGTAAAATTACGAGAATTAATACTTACGTCCCATTATATCCCTTATTTTCGAATTGACAACTACAGAAATGAGTATATATTTGGAAATGGACAAAAATAGCAAGTGATGATATTTATTATAAGACGGCGGTGTAGTGTTATTTATTTTTTTTATTCGTAAAAATTAATACTCCCTCCATCCCAACATAATATGCGCTTTTTTGGGTGATGCGAGAATTAAGGAAAAAAGAGAAAAATGTGATGTGTTGTGAGCGTAGATAGTTGGGTAGGAGAGAGAAAGTGGAGTAAGTGGATAATGGTTGTGAGTAGAGAGAAGTGGGTCCCATTTCCATTTTGGAAAAATGTAAATTATTGTGGGACGTTCAAAAGGGTTCTTTTTGCAGATTATCGTGGAACGGAAGTAGTACTTACGTCCCATTATATCCCTCAACTCAAGGAAGGCCTTGTCCCGGATAGGATCAGTCCGTATCAATAATTATAGGGTTATGTGTGAAATGTGAATATTGGGTACCTAATATTTAAAAAGTTAATACAAAAAACACAACTTTTTATTGCTAAATTTGTCTATTTAAATTAAGATTATTTATTCTAAATTAATTGAGTTTCATTAAAAAAATCAAAGGAGTATTAGTTTAAGAAAATAAAATGAGGCCCTCTTCAAATTTGGAGCCCTGAGCAGAAGCTCCTCTTGCACCCTTCAAAAGTCGAGTCAACTGTTGACTTAGTCCAGTTAACTAATTTTGTATACATATTTGTAGTTAGTGAATTATAACTTTAACACTTTTGCATTTATATGACTTGGAACTCGAAACCTAAGATTAATCTTAAACACCCCCTTAGCAAATAATCTAGGTGATTGTCGGTAACCCAGTTATAATACAGACAATTTCATAGTAGTCTTGTACTTGGCAAAGCCACCCTATGGCTATGGGTTGATTCAACTCCTTAATTTTAAAAGTGACAATTTGATACCTTATAATATTTTTTCTTTAAGCAATTTTGTCCTTCTTAAAAAAAATCTGGCTTCACCTTTAACTATATCAAAATTCTGTCATTAATCTTTGCATTGATATATTCTAGACAGCTGTGGTCGATAGATACCCTCTGTGGCAAAGCCACGTTTGGTCGACCCCTTTAATTTGGAACTTGTTAATTTTTATCCTTTTAAATTTTTTAAAAATGACTTTGTACTATTAAAAATGATAAAAATATACATTTTGACTCCCTTAATTTTAAGAAAAAATTACACTTAATTATTATTTAAACCCTCTTGTATACAAAAATTGGATACCTTAATTATAATAATTATAAAAAAATATATTGACCCCTTATCAAAAATTCCTGACTTCGCCACTGATAACCCCCCTAACACACGGTTATAAATTACAATCTTAACTTCTGAAAAACTATGAATAATCTTAAAAAAGGACTCAACTAAAACTTTAAAATATTCAAGATTTTAAATAAAAGAAATGAATTTTAAAAAACTAATTTTATGTTTTCAATTTAATATTTTGACATCATGTCAGTTAGATTTTAGTTTTATAATATTAGCGTCTTTTTGTCCCGCATTGTCCCGTGTCCCAAGGTGCGATGGGACGAAACGAGAATTTTCTGTACCGCAAATAATTTGTGATGTCCTGTCCTCATTCCGTAAAATTATGGGATTTAATAATTACGTCACTCTCGACCCGTATTTTCAAATTGACAGCTCTAGAAAGGAGCATATATTTTGAAATGGCCAAAAATAGCAAGTGATAGTATTTGTTATAGGACGGCGGTGTAGTATTGTTTATTTTTTTATTAGTCCCTCATTCGTAAAAAAAATATCACTTTTATATATTCCTTCATCTCTTTCTGTTGGGGGTGTTCACGGTTCGGGTTGGTCCAATTTTTGTCAAAATTTTAGAAAATCAGGACCGAACCAAATACTTCGATTCTGTAAAAATTTAGGACCAGGATCAGACCATTACATTATAGGACCGATCCTATCGATCCGATTTCAATGGTCCGGTTCCGATCCGGTTCCACCGGTTCTACAAATTACAATGAGCGAATTGCAAAGCTCGCAGGAGGGGTTGTTGTCATTCAGGTAATCTTTGAACAATTAAATGTGCAAATATTTGGCCTGTGAGTGTTTTTTACAGTGAAGTTATTCATGCGACTTTCTGTGGAACTTGGTATAGCTTGGTGCACAGACTGAAACAGAGCTGAAAGAGAAGAATCTTAGAGTAGAAGATGCCCTCAACACAACAAAGGTAAATTTTTCATGGAGTTTATATAATGAATGAAATGGGCAAGTGTGTGTACTAGCTTGAGCAATATAAACTTATTTCCATGGAGTATATATATATATATATATATATAGATATAGATATAGATTCGGTCCGGTCCGATTCCGGTCTCGGATCGCGTATATTTTTTTCAAAACCAGGACCGGACCAAATAATCGGTTCCATAAAAATTTGAAATCAGGATCGGACCAATACTATTTTTTCGGTTCGATTTTTACTGATCCAGTCCGGTTCTACTGGTCCGATCCAATTCCTCAAATTTTTTGTACAACCCTACTTTCTGTGTACTTACATTTGCTAGACTAGTTTTGCATATTTGATACTCACTCCGCCTCCTATCAAGAGTTTTAGGGTTGGATTTCATGATTTAAAAAAATAAAAATAAAAAAATGAATAAAGAATTGTAAATGAATACTCCCTCCGTCTCGTCCGAAAAGCCACAAATTTTCATTTTGGGCGTCCCATTTAAAAAGACACTTTCCCAAAAAGGAAAGTTTTTATTACTATTCCACCCACTCATTCTCTCCTACTTTACTTTTACACTCACAACATTCTCTCTCCTAACTATTCCTCCCACTCATTCTCTCTCCTATTTAATTTTTCATACTCACAACATTTAAACTTTTTCTCTTTCCTACATCATTTTCCTTAATTTGCGTGCGAGGTTTGGTTTGGGCATTTTCGAGCGGGACGGAGGGAGTAGAAAATTAGAGAGAAAATGTAAAAGTTAAAAGTGAAGTAGGGAATAGTAGTTAATGATTGATTTTTTTGTAATTGAATAAAAGATTAAAGGAGAAAGAATATAAAAATTAAATGTGGGATAGGAATAGTAGTTAATGATTTTTTTTTTTTTTTGTAAATATGTTAATATTATAAGGATATAATGAATGATTTTTTTGTAAATATATTTAAATTATAAGGGTATAAATGTCTGAAACAATGTTCAAACCTTGTCATTTATGAAAGGGACTCTTGAAATGAACGGATCAAAAGAAAAAATAGAATTCTTGAAATGGGAAGAAAGAAAGAAGTATAATTATGCATGTGGAGTGAAATATCGATATCAAACACAAACACGTACACCCAACTCAAAAGAAGGGATAAACGTTGGCTGATCCCTCAACTCAAGGAAGTCCTTGTCCTTGTCCTGGTCCTGGTCCTGGTCCTGGTCCTGGTCCTGGTCCTGGATAGGATTGCAACTCAACTCAAATCAGTTTTGCTCCTTCAACATTTTCACCTATTATTTTGGGTATCGAGTCAACTGTTGACTTAGTCCCGTTAACTAATTTTTTATACATATTTGTAGTGAGTGAGTTATAACTTTAAGCCGGATAGGATCATTAAGGCGATAAAGTTCACTCAACAAAATTTTAACATTATTTCATTTATATATTACATTTATATGACTCAAACTCGAAGCCTAGCATTAATCTTAAACACCCCCTTAGCAAATAATCTAGGTGATTGTCGGTAACCCAGTTACAATACAGACAATTTCATAGTAGTTTTGTACTTGGCAAAGCTACCCTATGGCCAGGGCCAGCCCAAAAGGGGGAGGAAGGGGTCAGTGAGGGCAATCATCCGGGATCCTTAGTGGTAAGGAGTCCATTTTTAAGTAGGCTATAGTGTATATAGTATGTATATGTTTTTTTATAGTTATAATAAATATTTTAAAAAAGGCCCACATTCAGTTTTTAAAAAAGGTCCAGATTCAGATTTAAAACAAAAAAAATCTTTTGTTAAACAGACACGAAAAAGGGAGAAAGGCCCACATTCAGATTTAAAAAAAAAAAAATCTTTTGTTAAACAGACACGGAAAAGGGAGAAATGATTCAAAGAAAAAGGGAGAAAGGAGAGTCCAACCCAACCGAAGACGAAGAAACGATCGTCGCCCGCCGACGCCGTCCACCACCATCCTGCTATCTCTCTTCTCTATTTCTTCCTAGTTCCACTGTTTAGGGCTTCTATTTAACAAAGATTTTGTCAACAAACACAAAGGTAATTTAATTTTCGACTTCAATTCCTTTATTTGATTGTAGATTACTTCGATTTAAGTTTATTTGGGGATAGAAGTTTCATTATTTCGTTCCCAAATTACTACACTTACTTTTAGAGTTTTATTCGAGGATTTTTTATTTTACTTCAATTTCTATGATTTGATTTTTGATATTTGATATTGTGATTATAGGTTCAAATCAGTTTATTGAAAGAATCATCCGTCACAAGACTTCATCTTACAAAAATTCAGGTGTTGATTTTCTTTTTGTATTACAATTATATTTAATTTTATTTGATAATGTTTTCAAAAAACAGCCATCTAATTGTGAGAAAAGAAAAAAAAAAGTGTCATTACTTTACTTCTGTTTTATCTAGATAAAAATATATAGCATTTGAGTATTGTAAAAATGTTCGATTATTTAGGAGCCTCTTCATCTGATTTCGCCCGAGGCCCACAAAAATCTAGAAACGGCCCTGCCCATGGCTATGGGGTGATTCAACTCCTTTCCTTAAGTTATACTAATATTTTTTCTTTAAGCAATTTTGTCCCTCTTTAAAAAAATCTGGCTTCACCTTTAACTATTTCAAAATTCTGTCATTAATCTTTGCATTGAGATACAGAAAATTTTGGGGGAAACCTGTTTCTCTATAAGTTATAAAAAGTCTTGTTTTTAAATATATCAACTTGGTGTTTTAAAGCCTAAACTCACTGTTTTAAAGTGGACTTTTTATAACTTATAGAGAAACAGGTTTCTCCTAAAACCTACTCTTGAGATATTCTAGACAGCTGTGGTCGATACTCGATACCCTCTGAGGCAAAGCCACGTTTGGTCGACCCTTTTAATTTGGAACATGTTAATTTTTATCCTTTAATTTTTTTTTAAATGACTTTGTACTATTAAAAATGATAAAAATATACATTTTAATCCTCTTAATTTTAAGAAAAAATTACACTAAATTATTATTTAGACCTCCTTGTATACAAAAATTGGATATCTCAATTATAATAGTTACAAAAAAAATATCTTCACCCCTTATCAAAAATTTGATTATTTTTCAAAATATAGCTTTTTAAAATTTTAAATACCAAAATAACATACATAAAAACTTATGTACCATAATAACACTTTTTTGAAGTTTCGAGTTTGTCAAAACCGGGATTAATTTTAAAGCCGATACTGTCAAAACCGACTTTATTTTTTATTTTTAACTGAGTAACCGTTTTTTTTAAATAGAAAAGGTAAATCCGGTAGTGACAAAATCGGGATTAAATTTAAAGTTAAAGCCGGATTTGTCAAAATCGGCTTTAAGTTTTTGTTTTTTTTTTAAACTGAATAATCGTTTTTTTAAATAAAAAAGGTAAAGTCGGGTTTGTCAAAACCAGAACTAAAAATACTGACTCACTCACGGGTGAGGAAGATAAAAAAGGGAAATAAAAGAAAGGAAGGAAGAAGGGGAAGTGTTCTGGAAAGAGAAGGAGAAAGAGAAAGAGAAAGAAGAAATAGAGAAGAAGGTGAGGAAGAAATTTCTTAAAATTGTAAGTTAGGCCCCGTTTGTTTCATCGTAAAATATTTTTCGGAAAATATTTTCCGTAAAATAACTCGTTTTTCGTTGTTTTGTTGTTTTTCGGAAAATCGTAAAACATTTTCCGTTGTTTGATTGTTTTCCGGAAAATGTTTTCCGTAAAATAACTCGTTTTCCGGTGTTTGGTTGTTTTTCGGAAAATATTTTCCATAAAATAACTCGTTTTTCGGTGTTTGATTGTTTTCCGGAAAATTGAGAAAAACGTTTTTCGAAAAATATTTTACGCCCTTCCTAGGTAAAACAACTTACTAATCTAGTCTTAAGTAAAACATTTTTCGAAAAATGGCGCCCTTCATGTATAACTCATATTTCACAAGTTACAACATTCTACTTCCTCATTATAATAATAATAATAATAATAATAATAATAATAATAATAATAATAATAAAGAACAATAAAAATATTAATAATAATAAATAATAGTAAATAATATATAAATAATAATAATAATAAATAAATAATAATAATAATAATAAATTTAAAAAAATAATAAAATAATAATAATAAAATAATAATAAAATAATAATAAAAAATAATAATAATAGTAAAAAAATAAATAAACAATAAATAAAAACAAAAAAAATTAAAATAATAATAATAATAATAAATAAAAAATAATAATAAAAAATAATAAAAAAATAATAATAACAATAATAATAATAACAATAATAATAATAAAATAATATAATAATAATAATAATAATAATAATAATAATAATAATAATAATAATAATAATAATAATAAAAAATTAAAAATATTAATAATAATAAAATAATAATAATAATAATAATAGTAATAATAATAATATATTAAAAATATTAATAATAATAAAATAATAATAATAATAATAAATAAATAATAATAAAAAATAATAATAATAATTAATAATAATAATAATAATAATAATAATAATCATAATATTAATAATAAAAAATAATATTAATAAAAATAATAATAAAGATAATAATAAATAATAATAAATAATAAATAATAATAATAATAACAATAAATAATAATAATTATAATAATAATAAATAATAATAATAGTAAATTAAAAAATAATAATAATAATAAAAAATAAAAATAATAATAAAAAATAAATAAATAACAAATAAATAAATAAAAATAAATAATAACAATAATAATAATAATAAAATAAGAAATAATAATAATAAAAATAAAAAATAATAATAAATAATAATAATAAAAAAAATAATAAATAATAATATTAATATAATAATAATAATAATAAAACAATAATAATAATAATAAAATAATAATAATAATCATAATATTAATAATAATAAATAATAATAATAAAAATAATAGTAAAAAATATTAATAAATAATAAATAATAATAATGATAATAATAAAAATAAATAATAATAATAATAAATAATAATAATAATAAATTAAAAAAATAATAAATAATAATAATAAAAAATAAAAATAATAATAAATAAATAAATAAATAAATAAATAAATAAAAATAAATAATAATAAATAATAATAAATAATAATAATAATAATAATAATAATAATAATAATAAAATAGAAATAATAATAATAATAATAGATAAAATACTAATAATAATAATAATAAATAAAATACTAATAAAAATAAAAATAAGAAAATAATAAATAATAATATTAATAAAATAATAATAATAAAATGATATTAATAATAATAATAATAATAATAATAATAATTATAATAAATTAAAAATTATAATAATAATAAAATAATAATAATAATAAATAATAAATAAAAATAAAAATAAAAATAATAAAAATTAATAATAATTATAATAATAATAATAATAATAATAATAATAATAATAATAATAATAATAATAATAATAATAATAATAATAATAATAATAATAATAATAATAATAATAATAATAATAATAATAATAATAATAATAATAATAATAATAATAATAATAATAATAATAATAATAATAATAATAATAATAATAATAATAATAATAATAATAATAATAATAATAATAATAATAATAATAATAATAATAATAATAATAATAATATTAATAATAATAATAATCATAAGTAAAACATTTTCCTAAGTAAAACATTTTTCGCCCTTCCTAAGTAAAACATTTTACAGGAAAACATTTTTCGAAAAACGTTTTCCGAAAAATGTTTTACGTCGAAACAAACGGAGCCTTAATTTTCCATCCATCCTTCTTTCTTTCTTTTTCTTTGCTTGTATACATTTTTTTAATGTATTATTAAAATTATTACGATTTGTTGTTAAATTATGTTTTTGATAATTAATTTTTTTTTCAATTGCTAGGAATAAATATGAATGAGTTCCACTTGTTTTCATGTATTATTGAGGAGGAGATGATGAACATCCGTTTGAAGGTGAATATTTTGAAAGGGGACCAAAATGTGCACTTAGGGCTAAAACTAGGTAAATGTACAAGAATTTGATTAAGAAGTTAGCTAAGAAAATTGGGGTAGATCGAGCTAATGTTCATTTGCAAGTTATTTGTAGATATCCTCATCTTGTCGTTCATGGGGTTGCAAATTGCATTCCATTTGTAATCGACAATGATATGGGTATGAAAGTCATGTTTGATGTTTCTGCCCAGTTTGGTGGGTTGAGTAGATTACAATTATATGTTAAGATGAATTTAGTTGATAATGTTCATCACATGAATACCTTTCAGATGGGTTCTTTAAGCTGCTATAGTGAGAGGGATGCTGGAACAAGTACACAAACCTATGTGGAAGAGGAACAGGAAGAGGAAGAGGAAGAGGGAGAGGGAGAGGGAGAGGAAGAGGGAGAGGAAGAGAGAGAGGAAGAGGGAGGTGGTGAGGGTTGGGAATTGTATAATGATGATGATAATGATTCAAATTATGAAGAAAATATTGGGTCGCTTCTAAATGAAGATCGTGACGATGGATATGATGATTGTAGTAGTCCTACTAATGATAGTGAGAATGAGGGTGATGCTGGGGTGAGGGAAGATTTGGGGATACATTTGATTGCTTACGAAGAGCCACAAAATCACTTGAATGAGAGAGCAGACTATCAATTTTATCGTGATATTAGAGAAGGATCAGAGATTTATGATAATAATGAATATAACTTTGCTGATTGGGATGCAGAACATAATGAAATTGCCAAAGGTATTCGCTTTTCAAAGAAGGCAGAGGTGCAACATAAAATGAAGATGTTTCATATTAAGAAAAATCTGCGTGTCAAGGTAAAACGAAGCACAATCCGAAAGTGGACTATTGAGTGTTTAGTGAAAGATTTTCCGTGCAATTTTTATGTGAATGTGAGTTTGAAGAATGCTGGGTATTGGGAAATTACCAAATACAAGGGTCCTCATTCTTGCTTGGGAACAGAAATTAGCGAAGATCATCAAAACCTAGATGCTAAGTTCATATGACAAGAAGTTTTGAAACTTATTAAGGCTGATCCCGAGTTGAAGATTGCAGTTGTGAAGGCGACAATAAAAAATGCACATGGGAAGGATGTTTCATATAGGAAGGCATGGTGTGGTAAACAAAAAGCTATTGCAGAGGCATATGGAGACTGGGAAGAATCTTACATAAGGTTGCCACGTTTGTTAGCAGCTATCCAAAAGTGGAACCCTGAAACCATTGTGGAGTATTCTGATCCTCCTCCTCCCGGTGCTTTAGGTATGTTTGATCGTGTGTTCTGGGCATTTGGCACTTGTATGAAAGCATTCTCTTATTGTCATCCTGTTATTTCTGTTGATGACACATTCCTGGATGGAAGATATAGAGGGGTTATACTTATTGTCATGGGTGTTGACGCGAATGATAGTATACTTCCTCTTGCATTCGCTATTGTTGAAAAAGAGGACAACCGAAACTGGTGTTGGTTTCTACATCTTCTTTGCAAACATATTATTAAGGGTCATAAAGTTTGCTTGATATCTGATCGGCATAATGGCATCCTTTGCACGGTTGGAGACAATGAAAACTGGCCACGAAATGTTGTCCACAGATGGTGCATGTTACACTTGCGAGCTAATTTTCTTAAAGCTCACAAGGGCGTTGGATTAAAAGATCTTTTTTGGCGTGCTGTTTGCACCACCCAAGATAAAAAAACTTAAATGTTATCTGAGGCAGATTCATATAATCAACCCTGAGGCATCTAAATGGTGGGAGTACTTGGATGCTAGAAAGTGGACAATGGCTCATGATGGTGGATATAGGTACGGCATTAAGACTACTAATTTGTCTGAAGATTTTAATGGTGTTATGAAAGGAGCCCGAGGGATGCCTATTTCAGCAGTTGTTGAGACCTCATTCTATAGGTGTGTGACATACTTTCAAGATAGACTCACTAAAGCAATTAGGGCTTTAGGGGGAGATCCTAATGGCATCCCACAAGCAAATGCCACGCTACAATTCAGTGAGAGGATCGATAGAAGATACCGATACAACTTGAATAAGGCTGGGTATCATCAAGTTACAAGCTAAAGTTTAATACTATGTCTGTGGGTGTTTATAGTGTGATGATCAGAGTACGTGGCGACAAAGGTGGACACATTCAAGTTGTGAAATTGGGTGATCGAACATGCACTTATGGCAAATTGATGCAATATCATTACCCTTGTTCGCATGTTCTTGCGTGTTTCAAAACAAAAAATGTCGATGGTATGAAATATATTCATCCTTTTTACAACCTTGACTCGTACTACAAGACGTGGAGTTGTTCTTTTCATCCAATCCACGACGAGGCCTATTGGAATGTAGATCATATTGTCCCACATTTTTACCCTAACCAGGACCATAGACGTGACAAGAAGCAAAGGAGACCCAAGTCAAGGCGACTGAGAAACTCTATGGATTGGCAAGTTGCAAAAAAAAAAAAAAAGAATCGTTGTGGGATTTGCAAGGTAGAAGGTCACCCGCGAAGGAGGTGTCCAACTCTTAGGGAGTAAGAGTTAATTGTTATTTGCATTTTTAGTTCTTAAATTAAGTACTTTGAACTATTAAGTATTGTTGTTTTATTTGAACTTGTAATATATTCAACTCTTGGTGAAGTGTGTCATTTAGTAATGTGAAATATTAGTTTTAGTTTACAAACAATTTTTTATTTTTTGTGTTAAGAAAAATAATGATAAGTGCATAATTTCATGTTATTTTGGTATGATTTATGTTGGGTTTAATGTCATATAAAGTGGGAAACTTAGAGGATTGAACAAGGGGCAAATCAGTAAGTTACTGTGGCAGAAAAAGGGGCGACCGCGGTGCCAGGCGCACGATCGCGCGAAGTTCCTGGAAAAAGGGGGCGATCGCACCCTCAAGAGGGGCGACCGCACCCAAGAGAAAAAGAAGGCGTACGTTGTTGACTGAAGGTGGAAGTTTGGATGGGATTGAATTGTTGTTGACTCACGTCAGTGGGTGACTTGTTTGGGTTAAGGAAAGTACTATTCCTTTTAGGAATAGTATTGTTCCTTCGTCTCGCATTATAAATACATCATATTTATGCTCATAAATATGGTGACGAGCTGCTATTAAACTAATAATTTATGGGGCAAGTAATTGAGCTTTTGTAGCAAATAGTTTTTAAAAAGCTGAAATAACATTAAAATAAATAGTTGAAATAAGTGACCACATCCTGATCACATAGGATAGAAAACACAAGTCCAACAACTCTTACATTAATCAAACCAAATATTTAGTGACCAATTCCCGGTCACATGGAAAACCCCTTCATGGAAATTTAGATGGCATGAAATCCTTATGGAATACCTGCAACGCAAATGAACTAACGTCACTTGTTGAACAATCACTCACTCAGAGTAGTTCACTCTATGGATGCATTACTATATGATTTTCAACAATTCATCATGCTAGAAAATGTATATCTTGAAGACATTGCTGAGTGTGATGTTAAGATAATGTGCTGATCACGAGGGGGCGAAAACAACAACCTAAAAATTACAAAACAACATGATTAGATGGCAATATTAATAACGATTCCAGTTGTTGCATTTTTGGTACAAAATTCTTAAGTGTACTAACTGATATGATTTAATACATCATACCTGATGAAGTATCATAATAGAACCAACAGATATGTCATTTGCAAACTCACTCTCAGAAAGCACTTTTCGATTAATTGAACCACCTATTGTACCCGCAGGAATGAGGATGGCGCTTGGAACGGCGGGGGAGAGATGGATCCATTTTTTGGGTTTTGTTTTAATCAGGTTATAATTAAATTGGTCCTTTTAAAGGGAAGTAATCTTGAAATTCAGATTTGATAAGCCGGCATTGGCAGTGCCAGATTTGTCAGTTAAGATAAATCTGACATTAGCTGTGCCGGATTTGACAGTTAAGATAAAACCGGCATTGGCAGTGCCGGATTTGAATGTAAATATATGAACAAGCTAGTGATTTCAAGTGAGTCACAATTATTTCTTTTTAGTGAATACAAGCGAATCTAATCATCGTAAAGTAACCAAGTGGGTTTTTGTTTTTGATTGATTAGACTAAATTGAAATTGCAAAGAAATTAAACTAATGATTAAAGATCACAAAATTAAGTAAGGATTGAATTCAAAATTTAATAACGAGATTCACGGATTGATTTTCACAATACATAACCCTTAACTACTAACTAATGTTTTGTATTTATATTAGGGTTATAAAATGTGAAAACAAACTATGGAACTCTTCAATCCTGACCACCTTGGCTCGAGCCACTTCCCGGTGCTGGTGGCATCCATCCGAGCAGAGTCTGGAGCAACCGAGTGTGCTCCTCTGACTGTAAAGTCTGTTGTGCCCTCCAAGCCTAGGCCGCCTCAATCTCCGCATCATGCCTCCTCTCAAAGGCATCCATGCGGGTGGATAGTTGTCCGATATCTCCCCTCAGATCTCTCATCTGACTCTCCAGGGCGCCAACCTGCTGCGATAGAAAATAAGCACCCTCGGTCGGGTCTGCTCGCTATTACTCAGCCTCATCCTCCTCCTCCTCATCATCATCATCATTTTCAACCTGACGTCCCCTAGATGACTCCGCACCGCTCTTTTCATTCTGACATTTAGTGGTGAGGGTGAACTTGTTGATCTTAGGACCTGTTTTAATGTCCTTATTCACTCGGGACAGTTGACTCCCGCTCTCGCTATCAGGGCTGTGATCAACAACGGGAAATTGTAGTTGGAGTTTGCCATACTCTTAGCTGTGTGTGATATCTCATTAGCGATTACTAGGTTTAAGCTCGTGCTCCGCACGGGGCACAGATTTTCAGTGACCATTATGTAAATTCAATTTAATGTTAGATTCATTTTCATTTTTTTATAAGTGAGGGTCCATTATGTAATTTATCTTTGAAGATGGATATTTGATATTATTGATAAATTCAGGGGGGTTGAATTGAAATTAGGTAGATTCATTCTTATCGATTTTGAGTATACGCATTCATTTTCTGGGTTACATCGCCGCCTTCTCCTTACTTTTCCGTCGACATCCTCATTGCCTGGAATAAATTTTTCTGCCGATTGAAGTGATAGCTGTTCTTCATCGATTAAATATGGAGGTCAGTATTAATTTTTTTTTGTTTTTTTATTCCATTTTTGGTAAATCTGAAAAGGACATTTATTTTGGACTGCAGAAGACGGCAATTCAAATTGAGTTCATGTAATTGAACACGGTATTATTACTTTTTCCACAATATATTATTGATTATTGATTAGATGTGATATTATTTCATCACTTAGGCTCTACCTTAGTAATAGATATATATGTGTTAATTATTGGGATATGTAGGGGTTTAAAATTGATCAGTTAACAATGATGTCCATTGAAGAAATGGCGTCTCTTGGGTGTATTTTTATTAATTTTTTTCTTTTTCTGCCATCTATAAATACTTTGGTTTTTTCTACTCTATTTTTTCTCAACGTTCTGTAAGAAACACTCTCCGTTTAATCTCATTGAATTTCTTTCTCATTCTCTGCATATGGCTCTCATTCCTGTACCTCAGTTGAATTTTGCTATTTTAAGTGGTAATACTATCATGTTTCGCACACCTGAAATTTATGGAGAGATTGCTAAGTATGTGGTAGTTGATAGGAGGTCTGATCAAGTTAGATTTGTCTTGCGTCGATCTCCTTATCAAATGTTTGAGAGGCTGGAAATTTTTTATGTGCCTGATAATTTTGGTAATCAACCTTTTGATGTTGAGGGTGGAAGTGGGCCATTATCGTTCATGATCTTAACTGATGAATTTGCTAGTGATGAGGATATGAAAATTAAGTTTAATACGTATGTTCAGTTGTTGAGACCTGATGTTACCATTATCAGTGAAGGTTTTGGGTGTTCTGGCATCCATGGTTTGTTGATGACTTATTATGATGATTTTCGCATGATGGAACTAAGGGGTGGAGGAAATCAGATGATTTTATGGTTTTTTTTCAAAAGTGCCAAAGTTTCAGTCAATGGAGTGATGGATCGTAATGTCAGCTTTCTAGAAGTTAATCGAGTGGTTGATGATCCAGTTGAGGTTGAAGATCAAGTTGTGGTTGTAGATCCTGTGGTGGTTTCAGAACCCATGGTGGCTATAGGACAAGTTATTCCAAACTACAGTATGTGTAATGGTTTTTAGACAGTGGGGAAGAATGCTTTTGGTGTTTTTCTTTAGGTTTATGAAAGTTAGGGTATGGGAGTAGAAGTGATGTTTCTTAGGTTAAGTCATTAGTTAATTTAAGAAGTCTATCTTAGTTGTTTTTTAGGGATGTATTTTCAGTCTTTTTTTTTAAGTTTTTTTGTCTTGGTTATGTTAATGATATTTCTAATGGATATTATTATCTTCAAGTGAGTATGCACTATCTTTTTTTTCTAACGTAATTCATAATAGTTTGATCTCTTGTTTTTTACATACATATATCTTATATTTACAAATCTTTACTGGTCAACTAATAACTAAACAGGGAGTACATTATATTGTCACTGAAAACTGTATTTAAATGTGATATTTAGTATGTCAAATATCATACAAATTGATTTTTTAAAGAAACATATATGAATAGTATTTTCTATCAGTCACATACTTTATCTTTGTTTTTCTGTAGAAACAAAGATAGATTTAATGAAATCACAGAAATAAAAGACAGGCTTAATACCTCAAACAGGTAAAATAGTATCAATATATGAGTTAGTCTTGTTTTTGTTTTCTATTTCGCAGTTACTCATTTATATTTGAATCATATGCTGTTTCTATTTATTTGATTTTACATTTGTTTATTCGATTATTAATATAAAGAAATATATATACTAAGTAAAATATAATAGGCACAACAAATTGGACTAATGGAATTTATTAAATATTTCTCTATACACAGCATTCTTAGTCCAGCCTTTGAATTCATCATTTGTCTCCATGGCTAGAATCTTAAGGCCACTTGCTGATTTGACTCTAAAAATTGCAACATACAATTGACCATGACTAAATATCGGATGAGATAAATACAAACCAACATTTTCCAATGTTTGTCCCTGACTTTTGTTTATCGTCATTGCGTAACACACTTGAACTGGGAACTGTCTCCTTTTTAAAAGGAATGGGAACTTGCCTTCCGATGATGTTAACGTAATTCGTGGAATCATTACTCGATGACCAACATTTGATCCCGAAATAATAGTCCCCTCGATCACCCTTTTTCCAAGTTGTGAAATTATAAGCCTAGTACCGTTACACATTCCCTGACTTGGATTGACATTTCGAAGAAGCATAATTGGGATTCCAATTTTTAGCTCTAGAGAATGGTTTGGTATCCCAGGGAACTTTAAGCTATTTAAAAATTCAACTGGGTACAACATGTCATGATTGGACGTGTTTTCAGCTGATTTATCAATTGTATCATAGCTCAAATATTCTTTCTTATCAGAATTGACTAAATTCATTATAAATGAATTTATTTCATCAACGACCTCATTCCGTGGAGTTAAAATTGCTCGGTTTGTCAAATACTGAATGTCAAACTTTCTATTAGCAAAATCTGGATAGGTTGATTGGAATATATCCTCAATTGGGTTATCACCTGGGTGCAACAGTAGCTGTTCTGGTATTTTAACCCACTCAGCTTCTTCATCGTCTCCTCTGCTTCTAGCAAATTTCTCTCCATCTCCAATTCGAAGAATCCATTTTGAAAAGTTCTCTAGGCTCAAATCTCCCTCCTCAGTCTCTGAAACAATTCTCTGCAGACGCATATTTTGATTCAAGGTGCATATTTCACATTTATTCCACAAATATGAACTATTTAATGAGGAGAAGACAATATCACCACATGACCCTCCAAGTATGACAGGTAAAATTTGTCTAAAGTCACCTCCCATAAGAACAATTTTACCACCAAATGGTTTTTCTGTGTCAAACATGGGAGTACCACGTAAAATATCTCTTAGTGTTTTGTCCACAGCTTCAAAAGCATATTTTGAATCCATTGGAGCCTCGTCCCAAATTATTAAAGCTGCTTTTTGAATTAAATTTGTTAATTGTGTGCCCTGTTTAATTGGACAGGTTGAATTCTCATCTAGATTAAGCGGAATTCTGAACCGACTATGCGCGGTTCGTCCACCTGGAAGCAATAAAGTCGCGATTCCTGTTTCGAAAAGAAAAAAAGAAGATAAAAATGCATAAATATAGACATGTGCTTGTAAATATTTGTCTTTTAAGATTTGATCAATTAATAAAGTGAAAACATTAAACATTTATAATCATACCTGAAGAGGCTACTGCTAAAACAATCTTAGACTCCGACCTCAATCGATTTATGATGGTTTTATAAACAAATGTTTTCCCAGTGCCACCATATCCATAAAGAAAGAAAATCCTTTAATCTTTTTCTTCTACTGCATTAATGACCTTAGTGTACACACTTAACTGTTCTGAATTAAGAGAATTTCTCAACACCTCATGCTCTTCCAAAAGACACTTCACATCATAATTTTGTTCTTCCATTAGAAGTCTATTTTTCAACTGATCCAGTAATCTTTTATCAGGCAAAGGCATTCCCTGAATATCATCAAGAGATCTTCCATTCTTTATCAAGGACTTTTGCAACTCTGCGAGTGTCAAATTTTTAATCTCCTCTTCGCTTAAAATCAATGAAGGAAGTCTTAATATTCTTCTACACATACTCAGGATATCGTCACTAATTTTATGCCAATTGCATTCCCAAAATTTATTAGCATCAGAAATATCACAAAACAACAGTATAGTTAAAAATAAGTCCCTTAATTGAACTCCGTTTGCCCAATGATTTGCCTCATATATAGCTTCATGCCATTCTCCATCATCTTATAACAGACCATGTGCATAACATGCCATTTTCATAGTGAATGTATAACACCATTAACTTTTCTAATCTCACTATAATTTTCACAACCCTTGACAATATTTAGAAGCAATCTTAGATAGTACCTTTCTCCTGAGCTTGGATGTGCGTACGTAAGGCGACCTATGCATCTTCCAGATTCTCTTCTTTTCCACATTAAAGTTGACTTTTTCCACACATATTTTGAAGAGAATTCAGCATATGTTAAATTCTTTGCACCTGGATCGATTTTATTAATCTCCATCCATTCAGTGAACATCGTCTTCCTTGCTTTTTCGGTATTAACAACTGAAGGCAAAGGGTCATCATCTTTAAAAATTAACATTTGTTCATTCTCTAAATGATAACACAATCGTTCAACCGCGGGTTTTCTATAATGAATAGGAAATTCATAAATCCTCCAAATAGTTTCACATGCTGAAATGTATCTACAATCAAGAAAATTTCTTATTTCATCATTTTCATCTGCATTTTTATTCTGACTTCCATGGACACAATCACTTGACCTGGTAATGACAATCGTGCTTCTATCGGGTCCTTTAGTCACATACTTAAACAAATACTTGATTGCCTTTGACTTGTTACATGCCTCAACATTAATATGACTTTGGTATTTTACCAGTAGGTACCTATTGTAGGCAGCTACATACCTATTGCCGAGTTTGGTCCCATTCTTTTCAATTGTAATATTAGTATCTCGTCTACGATAGACGCAATAACCATTTTCATCAACTGTTGTCCGATTATGAAATGATTTAGGAAACTTCTTAGAACAAATTCCTGTAAAGAACACACATTTGATATCAGTTCTTACATATTACACTTAATATAAGCACACAATAATGAGATGAATTATTTTTCTAACCATCATTCATGCAGGGAGAATTTGGATTTGCGAGACCACATGGACCATGCATCATGAATTGTGACACTGCAGCATGCCCAATTGGATCTGTCAAATGATCAGGTATTTCTGCTGAAATTATTGAATCAACTTGTTTGGCTGTATTGATTTTGGCTGCATTATTTACCCAGAAAATAATATGTGCATGTGGCAAACCTCTCTTCTGAAATTCGATGGTGTACAACACTGTACATTCATAGAAGGAACAATTAGTGCATGATGAGTAGAAAGCGAATGAAGAATTGAAATAAAAAACAATAATAGATACCTGCCTCTACTTTGCCAAATATTTCATTGTCAACTATATCATGTATGAGTTCATCTAATTTGAGTCGGAAAACTTTACACTCAATATCAGATCTATTTTCTGCTTTCTGACCACCCAATTCAGCTAGAAGCTCAGTTATTTCTTTCCATTTTGGATTAGCTGTAAAGGTAATGAAATAATATGGGTTTCCATAAACACGACATAATGCCATGGCATCTTGGTAATTTTGTACCATATACCTTGGACTCCCAGTAAATGAAGAAGGCAAAATTGTACGCATTCCAACATTTTTTGAATTTGAGTCTCCATTTTGAATTGCATCATAGACATTCATATACAAATCTGTACGTAGATTGCCTTAATTTTGTCTTAACCAACGAAGTCTGTGCTATTCAAACTGAGTATATGCATCTACAATAAATTGTTGATACAATCTACCCGAACCTTGTAGTGTTTGACCTTGATTATTCCTTTGCTGCAACAAATATGAATAGTATTCTCTAGCTATCACATATTTTCTCTTCGTTTTTCTACAGCCTGAATTCCTAACATAAGGAATTTCTAGATGGAAACCGTCTTCTCCGTATGGGAAGAGAATAGGATATTGCAATGACATGAATAATGGATGAAGATCGCTTATTCTTTTTAAAACACCGTCTTTACCTTGAATAATAAGATCCCTTTCACCATTCGTGTTAGCCATATCGCCTACTATTAACATAGCAATTTCTGATGCAGTTGGTACTGAATATTGTCTCTGTCTATTTCCTCTTTTCTTCAAAAGTTTAATTGCCATATTCTGAGGCTTGTGTTCCTTATACCAATCTCTAGCAGATCTAAAGACATTGATTAATTCATTATGAGAATCCATCATTTCAATTAACTGCTAATAACATCTTCAGATAAATCCTCATTAAAATCACCCTTGTTAACAGCTTTCAGGCGATTTTTTACTTCATTCTCCGTATCATACACATATAGCTGTAGGAAACTGGCCGCTCGACCTTCCTCTGGCAAAAGTGACCCAATGCGATGATAGTTTTGACCACTTATTTTGTAAGTATAGACAGAGCCACTATTGTTTAATGAGTTATCTACCTTTACACCCATTGATGTCATTGAGAACATAGAGTTGTATGCTCGGATATTGTGAGCACCCCAACCCGGGACCTAAAGCGTATCCCGAGCTTGAGGAGCCCAACTAGGAAATCTCCTCTCTAAATTTAAAAAAACTTTTATTTTCCTTTTAAAAGAAAACCCATTTTCAAATACCAAATTAAACCAATTAATAATATCACCAATCCACAACTTCCATAAACCATAAAATGATTTCTTACATCGAAACTCATACTTAACTTTGTTTTACAAAAGAGTTTATACACATCTTCTCAAAAGAGTTTTACTAAATAAATACACCCAGACAACCAACTTATACACTTAACCTGACAAGTCCCCAAAAGCAAAAGTCCACAATTTAACCCCGGCCTCACTGGTTCCAGTCACCTGTCTCAGCACAATCTAAAACAGTAAAAGGGAAGGGGTGAGAATAAATCTCAATGAGCTATTATGAATGCAGCAAGATGCCAAACAAGATGCAACACATAGCATGGTAGCACATAACACATTATAAAAGCGGTAAACACCTTACGTTACCTCATTTTACCTTTTCCCGTCTGAACAATAAGTCGTACAACGTGGGAGTAGAACTCCACTCTTTGGTGAATTGCCTCCAGCACATTCACCTCTTATAGGACTCATACTCCAGAGATCCATATAAGAAAAGATACCTATAATAGAGTATCCAACAATAAGATCGCTAACTGTAAAGCTTTAGGCTTAATACGTAAGCATTCCCCGTCACGCCAATCGCAACAGTCTCAGAAGCCTTTTGGGTCAATACAGTCGTTAGCACACCCACTCTGTGGCCACAGAGGGGACGGTCCCAGGTATGATGAACCTTCAATCACTTATAGAACAAATCCATAATTGATTGAATTCCATCATACCCCCGAATATCAACATGTTCAAGCACAATATAGATACTTGAAACATAATCCACAAAAAGGGATAATCATATAACAACATGGTAATGTATACTCATGAAATCAATACCATAGTGCAACAACCATTTAGTACACTATGCATCATAATATAACAACATGGTAATGCATACTCATGCTAATCAATACCATCAATGAATACAAATTCAAGTAAGGTAATCGTATAACCAAATAATCCACACTTGGGATGAAATGTAACAACAAGTCAAATATTCCACACTTGGGATGCACATAACAGTATGTCTAATAGTCCATACTTAGAATATTATGATAACCATATAATCAATAATTCCACAACTTGGGATAACAATGCCACAAGGTGATACATACCCATTACTAACTAGCTCAATAGTGAACCTATAGCTTCTATACTATTGCAACTACTCACCAAAGATATGGAGTAAGTAAGGCCACTATGTATCATAAATCATTCCTACATTTTCATTATACCACCTCGAATAACCTTAATAAAAGTTCAAGATCTATTTCCCAAGTTGGAACTATTTTGGTGAAGTACTAATCAAACTTAACAATTGTTTCCCGGACAATGATCCATATTACAAGGTCCTGATAGAGATTCAAGTTAAATTATTAAGTTGTAGTCACAATGCTTAAGTAGCCCAAGTTCTACTTTAATCTAAGTTGAGAAGGGTTGATTAATATCCGAAAGTGATTAGGTTCCATTAATTTATAGTGGTTAGGATTCTCAATCCATCCTACAAGATCATTATACAATAAGACAAGGCCTCTATGAAGGTTCAAGCTCAATTTACTAAGTGGGAGTCACAATCTATAAGGGACCAAACAAGGTTGCTACACAAATTCTGGTTCGTATTCAAAGTTCGGTTTCCTGGGGTCTTGGGCGACCGCCCATACCTCTTGGGCGACCGCCCAAGAGGGTTTTTCAAGCAATATGTTCTCTGGACACATGGGCGGCCGCTCATGCCCCTTTGGGCGACCGCCCAAGTGCCTGGGCCAGAAATTCCTAAGTTCCCCTTTTTGTTTCTTACCAATTTTTCTTTCCTTTACCATACTTCTTATACTCATGAACACCAAGAATTTTCTAATTCAACAAAGTTATCATAAAATCATATAAACCCAAAATAAGTGATTCTAAATTATTTATCATTATAACCTTCACCCATTTCAAATCCTCTAGGTTATCTTCCAAGATCACAAACTTCATTCTATTCCATTTACTACCCATTCAACTCCTATAAGATTCCCAAAGCATGAACCCAACATCAAAGAACAAGGAGAACATTAAGGAGAGTATGAACAAGTAAGAGAAGGGAAATCATAACAACTCACCTTAGCTAGAACAAGATGAAATGAAGCTTTTCTAGGCTTGATCAATTCCTTGAGATGATCCACTCTCAAAAGGACACTTGGATCTAAAAATGAGCAAGAAATGATCTTGGAATAAGTTTAAGAGAGAGAAGCTTTCACCAAGACTCTTCCATGGAGAATGTAGAGAAAAGAAAGAGGAAGAAGATGAAAATGATGAGAAAAGGAGGAGGGAGGTCGGATGGTTGAGGGAGCATGGGAAGGGGTATGGGTGTTGTTGACAAATGAGGAGTATGGGGAGTGATTTAGGGAAAGGGTCCCCCCCCACAACTATCCTACCTAGGCTTTCACCAAAAGCCACTTTCATTTAAATTTTTCCCAATGTATTTAAATTAAAATTCTCCTACTCAAATATTTATTCTTCATACTTAATTCCTCCTTCCCTATTTTATTCATGTTTTTATTATTATATTTCTTTTTGAACATTAATTTATTTTCCTATCATTTATCCTAATATAAGAATTCGAGTATATAAAAATGGACACATAATATTAACAATAATATTAAAAGCACACAATATGATATTAAAATCAGTGCCTAGGTTTAGGGTCGTTACATTCACTCCTCCTTAAAGAAAATTCGTCCCGAATTTTAAACTTGATTACCTTAATGATCCATAACAAGGGGTACTTTCCCAAACATTTCAATTTACCACTTTCAACTAGTTTCCTCAAGTCATGATTCTTATGTACATTATCAACACCTTAGAATTTAATCCCGGGATTGAAATCCTAATAACTCTCAACGTTTTCCCCATATAATTCAAATTTGTCTAAACATCCTTAATTGCAGAATTCCACACGTACGAAGGATCATAAATAAATTTTCTCATACCAATCTTTTGATAATACCCATTCAATGCTAGACTAAACTGCTATTATACTAAACTCCCTTAAGATTAATAGAACTTCTCCAGTTGAAAAGAAATTCAACACACAATCTATTCTTCAATATTCTGAATAATCTCCTCATCTCGTGACTATCCTCTAATCCTATTAAATTCTGAATCACCGTTGGACTTCCTTTTAAGTCTCCACATTCTATGGCCTATCCTGACTAATTGCAACAATGTCTCGCCTAAATACTCAAAGGATACGCTTGACGACACATAAGCCTTTCGGCAAATCGCATTCGAAATCACAATAACTTTTCCGGATAATATAAAATGACGCAATTAAAATCTTTTAATAGTTCCAACCATCTCTTAGGCTTATAGATCTCTCCCCCTTGAATAACTAAATTCTCCAAACTCATAGGATCGGTCACAATTCTCAAAAGGAAACTTCAAAAAGATAAGATTCTTACTTAGATAACGCAACACAATTGTAGTCACTCTTAAGTAAGGAATAAGAAAATTTCCGCTTTATCTAAGTTAACTTCCTCAAAGCATACGCTATCACTTTCACATTTCTCATAATTTTACAACCAATTCTTCCTCTAATACGCACTTAAAATTCACAAAGTTCTCACATTCACTAGGTAAGGTAAGGATCGGATCTATAGTTAATCTTTTCTCCATTTCTACCAATATTATTCATTCTTATCACATCTTATACCATTGACGTCCTTCCGAGTTATCTAAACCAACGATTTTATAATTCTCGAGAATTCCTTGAAAATTCCTTTTGTAGCACTTTGCCAACCTCAAAGATTACGGACACAATCCTCGCAAGATCCATGGTAACTTCCAAGCTTAAAACTATAGAACCCCAAATTTTGAAAACTTCTCGAGCCAACTCACACTAGCTAAACTTTGCATACAAGTACTTCTCACCAAGGATTATTAACCCTATCCTCCAATGATTTTCATGATCCTCTCGGAACTTTAATTAACAAAGAGACCCTCAATTCTAATTACCATAAAGCCATCAAAATAAGGCTTAAAAATTCTGCTTATCATACTTAGAATCAACACATGAGATACCTCGATGGAAGCACCAATACCATCTACTCACAACAAATACATAAAATTTTTAGAGGGACTCCTTATTCGAGTCTAACACATATCAAATACCCTTCACACTTTTAACCAAAATTTTCTGCCTTTAACGCATATATAACAAGTATGCCACATAAAGGTTCATCTGTATCAATTACCAATATAAGCAATTCTAGGCACAGAATAGAAGACTCACTTATTATGATAGTCTACCAATGCACAACAACTACTTACCCATCTAGGTCAAGTATATCTCACAATCAGAAATCGGTAATCATACCAAATCAACTGGCAATATATGCTCAGTCATAACCACATCACCACCGTGGCAAACCAAAGGAGATTCGAGGTATTCTCTCATAAGAGCAGAATCCTCTAACAATAAAACAAATTCTCAAGTAATGTATGCCACATAGAAGCAACATGTGATGCCAACATAAATGATATGCAACAGGATCTATAAAATATGACCCCTACTTCTGAGACAGGGGATATACCTCTAGTGACCAATGAGGAATCTATCTCTCCTGGACCCGAAACACATACTCGATCACAGACCTTCTCTTTCGGTTCCCCTTCGTTATCTCTTTTGGTACCACCTCTTTGTCGTCCACCCGGCTGACCACTGCTTAAAGCTTGTCCCCGCTGCAACCTTGGGCAATTTCTCCTAAAGTGTCCTATCTCTCCACAATTAATACACTTGCCTTGCTTACTCCAACACCGATCTTCGGTATGTCCCACCTTCTTACAAAATTTACAAATCATCCCATACTGTTTGGATTTTGGCCTAGATGAAGAAGCTACAACAAACTCTCCTCTCACACTTCCTGAAGTTAAAGTCCTTGGCTGTCCTCTACTGATTTTGGATCCTTGTCCTATACACTTTGGCTTGTTTCCAATCTCACTTCCGGATCTTCCACTATTTTCCTCAATGTCCTTCTCGACCTTATATGCTCTATCTATGAGTGCTCGATAATCGGTGAAACTATCAATCCATAATTTCTTCCTAAACTCACTCCTCAAACCTGTTACAAACTTCTGAACCCTTTTCACCTCATGCGATACCAAATGAGGGCAACACTTAGCTAATTCCTCAAACCGGACCGAATACTGATTCACCGTCATGTTCCCTTGTTTTAGTCTTAAGAATTCAATCTCCTTCTTATCCCTTGTAACCATCGAAATGAAATAATCCTCGAACTGTTTGGTGAAATTATCCCAAGTCTGGGGCGTATGATCCCGCTCCGAACTTCCCTTCAAATTCTGCCACCACTGATCAGCTGGACCTTCAAGTTTGAAAACGGCAAACTTAACTTTCTCTTTGTTGGGACTTTCTATAACCTCGAAAATCCTATTCATTTCTGCCAACCATTTTTCTGCCTTTAACGGATTCGGATCTCCGTTAAAGCTCGGTGGGTTCATCTTCACAAATCTTTCTAATCCATCACTTTGGTACCCCTCAGGTTGATTCGGAACTGATCCTCTATTCTCCATATTATGCACAAACATCCTGAATAATTTCATCATCTCTTCATTCTGAATTCCACCTATACCCATATCTCTTTCATTTCCTAGAACCTTTCGCTGATCGTCATTGCTTCCGGCCATTAGAACGAACTCCTGCATTAAACACTCGGCGTTAATTACCACACATTCCCCCTTAGTTTAGACATCTACCCTTGACCTCTAAACTAAGCTCTGATACCAACTGTGAGCACCCCAACCCGGGACCTAAAGCGTATCCCGAGCTTGAGGAGCCCAACTAGGAAATCTCCTCTCTAAATTTAAAAAAACTTTTATTTTCCTTTTAAAAGAAAACTCATTTTCAAATACCAAATTAAACCAATTAATAATATCACCACTCCACAACTTCCATAAACCATAAAATGATTTCTTACATCGAAACTCATACTTAACTTTGTTTTACAAAAGAGTTTATACACATCTTCTCAAAAGAGTTTTACTAAATAAATACACCCAGACAACCAACTTATACACTTAACCTGACAAGTCCCCAAAAGCAAAAGTCCACAATTTAACCCCGCCACCGGTTCCACCAATTGTCTCAAAGAAAATCTAAAACAAGAAAAGGGAAGGGGTGAGAATAAATCTCAATGAGCTATTATGAATGCAAAGAAGATGCCAAACAAGATGCAACACATAGCATGGTAGCACATAACACATTATAAAAGCGGTAAACACCTTACGTTACCTCATTTTACCTTTTCCCGTCTGAACAATAAGTCGTACAACGTGGGAGTAGAACTCCACTCTTTGGTGAATTGCCTCCAGCACATTCACCTCTTATAGGACTCATACTCCAGAGATCCATATAAGAAAAGATACCTATAATAGAGTATCCAACAATAAGATCGCTAACTGTAAAGCTTTAGGCTTAATACAGAAGCATTCCCCCCGTACACCAATCGCAACAGTCTCGTAAAGCCTTTTGGGTCAATACAGCCGTTAGCACACCCACTCTGCGTGCCACAGAGGGGACGGTCCAGTATGATGAACCTTCAATCACTTATAGAACAAATCCATAATTGATTGAATTCCATCATACCCCCGAATATCAACATGTTCAAGCACAATATAGATACTTGAAACATAATCCACAAAAAGGGATAATCATATAACAACATGGTAATGTATACTCATGAAATCAATACCATAGTGCAACAACCATTTAGTACACTATGCATCATAATATAACAACATGGTAATGCATACTCATGCTAATCAATACCATCAATGAATACAAATTCAAGTAAGGTAACCGTATAACCAAATAATCAACACTTGGGATGAAATGTAACAACAAGTCAAATATTCCACACTTGGGATGCACATAACAGTATGTCTAATAGTCCATACTTAGAATATTATGATAACCATATAATCAATAATTCCACAACTTGGGATAACAATGCCACAAGGTGATACATACCCATTACTAACTAGCTCAATAGTGAACCTATAGCTTCTATACTATTGCAACTACTCACCAAAGATATGGAGTAAGTAAGGCCACTATGTATCATAAATCATTCCTACATTTTCATTATACCACCTCGAATAACCTTAATAAAAGTTCAAGATCTATTTCCCAAGTTGGAACTATTTTGGTGAAGTACTAATCAAACTTAACAATTGTTTCCCGGACAATGATCCATATTACAAGGTCCTGATAGAGATTCAAGTTAAATTATTAAGTTGTAGTCACAATGCTTAAGTAGCCCAAGTTCTACTTTAATCTAAGTTGAGAAGGGTTGATTAATATCCGAAAGTGATTAGGTTCCATTAATTTATAGTGGTTAGGATTCTCAATCCATCCTACAAGATCATTATACAATAAGACAAGGCCTCTATGAAGGTTCAAGCTCAATTTACTAAGTGGGAGTCACAATCTATAAGGGACCAAACAAGGTTGCTACACAAATTCTGGTTCAGATTCAAAGTTCAGTTTCCTGGGGTCTTGGGCGACCGCCCATACCTCTTGGGCGACCGCCCAAGAGGGTTTTTCAAGCAATATGTTCTCTGGACACATGGGCGGCCGCTCATGCCCCTTTGGGCGACCGCCCAAGTGCCTGGGCCAGAAATTCCTAAGTTCCCCTTTTTGTTCCTTACCAATTTTTCTTTCCTTTACCATACTTCTTATACTCATGAACACCAAGAATTTTCTAATTCAACAAAGTTATCATAAAATCATATAAACCCAAAATAAGTGATTCTAAATTATTTATCATTATAACCTTCACCCATTTCAAATCCTCTAGGTTATCTTCCAAGATCACAAACTTCATTCTATTCCATTTACTACCCATTCAACTCCTATAAGATTCCCAAAGCATGAACCCAACATCAAAGAACAAGGAGAACATTAAGGAGAGTATGAACAAGTAAGAGAAGGGAAATCATAACAACTCACCTTAGCTAGAACAAGATGAAATGAAGCTTTTCTAGGCTTGATCAATTCCTTGAGATGATCCACTCTCAAAAGGACACTTGGATCTAAAAATGAGCAAGAAATGATCTTGGAATAAGTTTAAGAGAGAGAAGCTTTCACCAAGACTCTTCCATGGAGAATGTAGAGAAAAGAAAGAGGAAGAAGATGAAAATGATGAGAAAAGGAGGAGGGAGGTCGGATGGTTGAGGGAGCATGGGAAGGGGTATGGGTGTTGTTGACAAATGAGGAGGATGGGGAGTGATTTAGGGAAAGGGTCCCCCCCCCCCCACAACTATCCTACCTAGGCTTTCACCAAAAGCCACTTTCATTTAAATTTTTCCCAATGTATTTAAATTAAAATTCTCCTACTCAAATATTTATTCTTCATACTTAATTCCTCCTTCCCTATTTTATTCATGTTTTTATTATTATATTTCTTTTTGAACATTAATTTATTTTCCTATCATTTATCCTAATATAAGAATTCGAGTATATAAAAATGGACACATAATATTAACAATAATATTAAAAGCACACAATATGATATTAAAATCAGTGCCTAGGTTTAGGGTCGTTACAGATATTCTCCAAGAATTTGACAGAAGTAACTCCCAAATTTCCACTTAATAATGATTTAAGTGGCTCAGGTGGATGTTTTATAGGACTCAGTTCAATTTTCCCACTTTTGCAACAAAGACTATGAACTGGGTAGGTTTTATTTGATTTTTTTATATGCTCTTCTCCCCAAAATATAGCATGACAGTACTTGCATGTATACTTAGGCGAACCGTAGTAAGAAACCTCCGCAGAATATTTATCTGCATCAACACAAACTAACAATAAGAAATGTTACCTTTAAGATCTCCTTCTATTTAGTGTAATTAGGGGAAATTACCTCCAGCACGTAGTCTTATTGTTTTAGCCATTTTCGATTCTTGATTAGCGTTGTTGGAAACTCGAGGTAAATTAGGTCGTTGAAGATTTCTCTGATTTATCCTTTCTTCCCTTCTATGTTTTGCATACAATCATTTGATTTCATCTATACACGCAAGAAACAATATTTGAGAAAATTCATTGTGATGAAAATTCAGATAAAATTTTTTCCTATCATTTCATGTTACAGATGACATAATAAAAATGGTGCATTACCTGACATATTGAAGACGGTTGACGGTGATTGATCGACGACTTTTTTCTGCCGCTTAGATAAGTTATCTGTTTCAAATGATTCTATCTTAATATTTACATAATATAAATTCTATAATGAATTCAGATTAACAATTAATTTCATTACTGTAATTTCAAGTATGGAATCGAAATAGTTACGTATGTAATACAATTTAGACCGAATATTTCAAAATTGTCAATATTCGAGTGAAAATGAAATCCTAAAAGGGTAAGACTTAATACTTCCAACAGGTAAAGCAGCCTCAGTATATGATATAGTGTCGCCTTTGTTTTTTCGCGCATTATGGCTTTCCTAATTGCTCGATTCTCACGTGCAATTTTCTTTGAAACTGTGCCAAGTACAATAAAAAGAATAAAAGGAAATTATACATAAAGTTATTATCAAACAATCTAATTTAATAAGAATATAATTTCAGCAGCCAAAAAAATATAACCTGACAAAATAGATCTGTTATTAGTATCTGGATGTAATCTTTTTCTTCTCATGGTGTGAATCTTACTATTTACTAAGACTTATACCAAATATCCACCCTTCAATATATATATTAGAATATGGGTAGCTGTTTAAATGAATGTGACTCAAATTCTATTGTGAAGAAAATAAAGTGAAATGAATATGCCATTGTAGAATTAAATTACAAATGTAAGAATATAGATGGACTGTAGAATGTACACTAACATAAATTATGTTTTAATTACACATAATGCATAAATCATTCAGTTTGTATTCTCATCCCATAAATTTGATCACACCATGATGATTACCATTCATCCTCTCTTGAACTGGCAATAAAAATAGAAGGATTTATTCATATAAAACATATATAAGTAATTCGATCTAATAATTAGGTAAAATATAATAATTATTTGATCAAATCAGAATCTATACGTTAATTACAAAATAAAAATTATTTTATTTTCTGATTCAAAATATTTTATTCACTACTAAATCAGATTAATATAATAATTATTTGACCAAATCAAAATCTATTTATTAATTACAAAATAAAAAATATTTTATTACGTGATACAAAATATTTTGTTCACTACTAAAATTTGTTATTAAAATGCTTATATTATTTTAAATTAATCTCAACTTTGAAATCTACTTATATTCTTTATTTTATTAATGGAAAAGAATCTACATTTCATGTGGTTATTATCTTGATGTTATGAAGTGGTATCATTTTTTTCAGCTACATGGGACAATGAAATTAAATCCCTGTCTATACATAGAAAATGTATAAATAAAATAAATACATATGTCACATGTAATGTTAGTCTTCTTCGTGTGACTGTCATGTGTGGAATTTTTTTCTGTTCAAATGAAATTGCAACCTTTTCATAAATAAATTGTATTAATTTTAGGTCAGGTAGGTCTTATACAGATGAACAGCAATGTTAAATCTTAAGTCAGTGTCCTTATCGATATTATTTCTGGAAATTCCTCGGCTTATATTCACTATTTCCTTTTTTTTTCTTCATTTTGGTGGCATTTTTTTGATTATAAGTTATAGAGTAGAAATAAATTTTAGATCCTTTTGACACAAACTAATGATCTTTTTATAGAATCATGCACTTTCATTATTATTCAACAATTACAAAACAGTCGATACAATTTTGAAATCTTCACATGAGAATATTTTATAATATTTAATTAATAAAAGAACTGAAATTTTATTATAGAAAATATAAAATAACATTTAGTAAACCGAACCAATTGTCATGTGCAAAGAAATATAATCAAAACTGTGACACACCTATTTGAAAACAATAAGAAATTGTACGCCATAAAAAAGGCCTATTACAGACAAAGACGAAATTATTTTTTCAAACACACAAAAACCATTAACAATCACTTGAACTCCAATCCTCTTTTAACTTTCTTAGCTTCCTGACCTTCCTTTCCTTTCTCGATTTGGTCAGCTTGATTTGTATCTTACTTTTATCCAATCTTTCTTCACTGAAATATAGAAAGCACGGTTTAATTCATGGTATCATCGTAGAATTATAACATATAATTATTTATGTATGCAATAATACAAATGAACCTTATCTGCAGAGCAGATCTTTTTTCGCTAAGAGAATGTGTTTTCACATCAAGTTTTTTGAAAGACGCCGAAGATGAGGATGAAGATGTCTTGGGGACAATTTCATTACCATGCATGAATATAAATAAGGTAATACATTAATTTAATCTAGCACAAATCTACTAAATTTCAACCCTCATCCAATGTGAAATTTTTACCTTATCATCAGAAGGAAGACGAATTTCACTTTCAAAAAATATTTTTTTCACAGTAAAATTTTCATTCATAGTCCCCCTGCTAATCTCGTTAAATTCCAGCTGAAAAAAATAACATTTTCCTATCACCCGATGGATTTGCCTAGGAAGTGGATCTCCATACCCTTCCTGAAAGAGGTCAAAATAAGTTTTATTAACCAAGTAAACTATATTAATGAATATTATATTAATGCTGATAAATGTTAATGCTAATAACCTCATCAACTAAATTAGCTAAGTCAGTTGCCTTGATATTGATAAGTTTCTCAACCTCACGATAAAAAAGAACACATTTCAAAGAATCACGACCATCATCCAAAACAACCTCGAGACGATACCTGCAAACTCAAAATAACATTGACATATTTACATTGATATAAAAAAATCTTTATTTATTGCTCACTGCATTTCACCAAGAAAGTTACCTGATCAATGGATACAATTCATCTTTGTCACATGCCTTGCAATTGAACTTGGCCCCATTGAACTTAACCTTTCTCGGACAACTCGTGCAGGAGTTGTATTTCCATCCATTGACCTCATCGATGCTGCTCAAGCTTGCATAAACATACAGAGGATATTTCTGCCATAGTAAAGGTATGTTAATTTAAAAACACGTATATATATATATAAATTATTTATGTATTTCACTTACATCACATACAATTGTCTCACAATTAAGAAGGAGCTCATTGACTTCCTTGATCAGCATCTTTTTCGAATCGTATTCTTCCTTTGAAATATAGCCTGAGTGCATAGGAATTTTTCCCATTCCATCATCATCCTCTCTCGGATCCATCCTAAAAAATAGAACAAAGCAGAAACAATATCAGAGGATAAACACATGTTAATATTAGAAGATTAAAGGAGGGAGAAAACTTACATATTAATGAATTCCTTAATCTCAGACACTGTAATTTCATTACAAAAACATGTGGCACTGCTTGAGGACACACATAAATTTCCTAGACAGCAATAAATAAATGAGAAAAAAAATTAATGGGATCACATGTACAGACCAGATTGATTAACATATACTCCCTCCGTCCCATTAATAACTTCACCTTTTGCCATTTTGGGTGTCCCATTTAAAGCTTCACCTTTCCTTTTTTAACAAAGAATCTTTACTATTTCCTCCACTCATTCTCTCTCCTATTTCACTATTACACTCACAACACTTTTCAAATTTACTATTTCCTCCACTCATTCTCTCTCCTATTTTACTATTACACTCACAACATTTTCTTCACCCTTAATTTGCGTGCCGGGACCAAAATGATGAACTAAATATTGGGACGGAGGGAGTAGATAGAAAGAATATAAACAAACCACTTCGGTCAATCTTCGTAATAGTTGAAGTTATGACCCAAACACGTTGTTCACTTTTCCCAACAGGGCGAGCCAACCTAATAATTTCATCCCCCCAAATTGTCAATCTCAAGGTATTTCCACTGCCAAAAAAATAAAAAAAAAATAAAAATTAAGAGACAGGATAAAAAAGATATCACCAGAATTTCAAAAATAAAATTTGTTTTATTAAGAAAAGTAATTAAAACCCTAATATCCTGAAGATCAATATACCGCATTGACACAGCCTTCATAATTACTCATACGTTCACCAACCTCGGTATACACCAACCACATACCCTATAATGTCTGTGAAAGGAAAAAAATTAAATATTTTATAAGGATTAAACAGTGAGAAAATGGTAATAGAAAAATAAATGTACCACAAAATACTTAATAAGATTTAAATAGTGGGAAAATATTAATAGAAAAATAAATTTATCACAAAGATTCTTCTTATCGTCGCTTCTAGTCATGAGCATGTCATAGGGGACAATGTCAAATTTATGCCTAGGAATATCAGGGAGGTCCCTAATGATCTCCTGTATAAATGTTGAAGTATCTAGAAGAACATATAATTGCCGATGTATAACACGATACTGTGGCCTAGTTGATTCAATTGTGAAATTCTTAATACTGTAGAAAGATCCCTGGGTAAGCAAACCATGAAAATCTGGTATAAATCTACTTCTTATAGAGCAGTGAATGGCATCCCCCTGTGACAAATGAAAATGGAAAAATTACTTGCATAAACCATTAGAAAACCAAAGATATATATATATACAACATAACTAAATAAAAGGAGAATGTATAACCTTCTCATCAATTGCAACAAAATCCATACTCAACAATTCCCGTGATTTCTTTGTATTGTAGGACCTCCAAATATGGGACACGCGCACAATGATCTTTCTCTCGCACCTGCCTCTCTGAAACTGGTGAATGAATATCGATTGTGGAGCCATGAGGATAATATATTTCTATAAAGAAATCAATAATTATATTGTCAAGAATTATAGGGGAAAAATTGAAGGTACGTTCCCTCGTGAAAACAGTAGGACTAATTTAACTTTGTTACAGATGAACATGAGCAAGTAATATTACCAAAGATATGCAGTTCAAAATAATCCAGCTGCAAAGAAATGCAATACCGTAACTATGATTATTAATACAGGAGCAACAATTTACTTGGAATATGAAATGAGCATAAAGATTGAGAAATGAGTATCTTTTCAGTTGGAATATGAAATGAGCATGTACACGGATTAATGGATATCTTTTCAGTTTACATGTTTTCAGTTCATGATTATTCATATTCTATGAAATAAATATCAAGACATGTGAATTTTTGCTACCTATTATTAATGAAGTTTTCAGACAGAGTATGATATGACGATGGTATTATGTAGTGGTTTAAGGAACATTATATATCATCGAATATATTAGAAACATCTATTTGATATTTGTAATATCAATATGTATAATCAATGTGTACTTAATAAGTTCTTCTCTTTCGTAATGTATGTATACACCCTTTCTTATTCCAGAATTAATATTCATGATTGTATTGTCTTCTCAAGTTCTACTTGTCCATATTACTTAACACAATGTAATTGTCCATATTACTTAACATAGTGTAACTGGTATAGTATTTGTAATAGATACACTAAGCATTTATTTATCTATATTATTGAATGAACATGTATACTCAACATTATTTATTGAGGAATTTTATTCAATCATTTAAGATACCTCTTCTCATACCTAATGTGATTAAACGTTATTATTAACTGAATAGCCGGAAATCAAAAGTCGGCCGGAATTTTTAACGGGAATGACGTGGGCAACTCAGAGGCCAGATTTACCAAAAATGTGCTGACGTGTCACACCCTAGATGATTTTCGCCAATTTTAATATACTATAGTATAGATTTTCCCGAAGTCAATCTTTTTTTCTTGAATAACCATGTGCAACAGAATTGCACGCCTACAATTCACCTCATTAAAATAAGAGGAGGAGAGGATCCTCTCACAAATAAATCGATGAAACACCTTCAACCAAGAGGACATATCTTGGGCCTTCATAATAGTCCCCTTCTTCATAGAATTCGGGTCAATGTCCCCGAAAGTCGGAGCTAGCTCCTTCAAATTCTCCCTATAATTCTTCCCAATCCTCTCCATCTCCTTCGTATATTTACACTCATCCTCCTCCATGTCGAAGGCAAACCCGTAATATTCATTAATCACCTGCCTCGAGTAGTTTACCACCACTCCCCACACAAACGACACCCCCCGTGTTCCCATTTTCAAAAGCATTGGCATAAAATTCTTTAACTAAAAGCCCCACTCCAAAGTTTGTCGCTTGCTCCCCAACTTTTCCAATTTGTAGTGGCTAACCCAGTTGTCGATATCCAAGCCTTCAAAATCAAATTCCCTCTCCGGGTTGAAGGCCTTGGATTCGTATAGCTCAAAAAACTGTTGAGCTTTATTCCCAACAAATTTGGTTCTATCAAACGGGGGACCAACGGGAGGGGTGGTAGTGATTGATGAGCCCCGTGGTCTTTTTGACATTATAATAGCAATTCACAACTCAGAAATACACAAAGTGGCTTATTTGGGTGTCGCCGGAATTTGGTCAGAATTATCGCCGGAATTGAAAAACAAAAGTTCATCCTTTGCCTCTTTCAAATACCCTCAAAAAATCACCGGATTCAATGGAGTTTGAAGCTCACCCCTTAGCCTTGAATGAAGATTTGGAAGTAGGAAGGTTGATTTTGTGGGTGAAAGATGTTGATTTGGTGATTCGTGGGATGAATTTTTAGAGAGAGAGAGAGAGAGTAGGGGGCGGCTATGGTAGAGAGAGAAGAGGGGTTTGTTTGAGAGAGAGAGGAGGGTTTATCAGAGGAGAGAGATAATTGGGCATTTTGACACCGGCACTTGGGAAACTCCGCAAAGAGAGCGATCGCCCGATAGAGAGGGAGCGATCGCGCAGTTTCTCTGTAAAAAGAGAGCGGTCGCGCGATAAAGGTGGAGCGATCGCGCTCAATCTCTGTAAAATCCAAGCGACTGCGCTCTATTCATGGAGTGATCGCGCTTGTTTTCTGTCAAAGAGGGCGACCACGTCTACATCGGAATTTGGGAAACTCTTCTCCATTCCAAATATTTTCTGATCGATGTGATGACTGTCTGGTTAATACAGACGGGTCTATTGGTCCGGGATGAACAAACAAACCGAGTTCTTATTGATTCATCTGAAACACACAAATACTATTGTCAAATTTCTAAAAAATAAAAACAAAATTAATTGAACTTATTTATATACAATAAATTTAAGAAAAGAATCCAATAAAAAATAATTAGTACCTCTGTCCCATAAAAAATAGTTACTACCTCCATCCCATAAAAATAGTTCCTACCGCCGTTCCATAAAAAATAATTACTATGTCCGTCCCATAAATAATAATAATTTTAACAATAAACCATAGAGATTTCACTATCAAGTTAAAACTAGAAGTAAATTATAATGATTAGTTTTTTTTTTTTCATAGAGATTCCACTATCAAGTTAAAAAAATCATCTTTTTTACCTTTGTCAAAACTAGATGTAAATTATAATGATTAATTTCTTAATATTCAACAATTAAGCCCATAAATAATAATAATTTTAACAATAAATCATAAAAATATATACAAGAAATTCTTAAATATTTATATTAAGAACTCTATTTGTTCTTCGCTATTTCTTCATATCATAAAAATATATACAAGCAATTCTTAAATATTTATATTAAGAACTCTCTTTGTTCTTCCCTATTTCTTCATAATAGTTTTTAACAACAAATTATAATAATTTTAACAATAAATTAAAAAAAAATGTATACAGGCAAAGAAAAAGAAAGAAGGAAGGAAGGAAAATTAACTTACAATTTTAAAAAATTCCTTCCTCTCCTTCTTCTCTATTTTTTTTCTCTTTTTCCTTCTCCTTCTCTTTCCAGAACCCTTCACCTTCTCCCTTCCTTTATTTTATTTTCCTTTTTTAACTTTCTCACCCGTGAGTGAGGCAGGATTTTTAGGATTTTTAGTCCCGGTGTTGACAAACACGGCTTTACCTTTTTTATTTTAAAAAAACAATTACTCAGTTTAAAAAAAAAACTTAAAGTCGGTTTTGAGAAACCCGACTTTAAATTTAATTCCGGTTTTAACTTTAAATTTAATCCCGGTTTTGTTACTACCGGATTTACCTTTTCTATTAAAAAAAACGATTACTCAGTTTAAAAAAAATAAAAATAAAAAATAAAGCCGTTTTTGACAGTATTGACTTTAAAATTAATCCCGATTTTGACAAACCCGGAACTCCACAAAAGTGTTATTATTATACATAAGTTTTCATGTATGTTATTTTGATATTTAAAATTTTAAAAAGCTATATTTTGAAAAAAATAATCATAAATTCCTGTATTCGCCACTGATAATCCTAATACCGTTATAAATTACGTTGTTAACTTCGGAAAAAACTATGAATAATCTTAAAAAAGGACTCATTTGAAATTTAAATTATTCAAGATTTTAAATAAAAGAAATGAATAATTTTAAAAGAATTCTTCTCTTTTGAACCTTGATATATCTATTTTTCTTTTTTTCATTTTGAGCCCATATTGAAATAAGGTTTAATTTCATGAGGCTACCTCACCTCAAATCATTCTGAGTTGCTCTTATGAAAAATCAGTTTTTCATAAGATTATAAAAAAACTAGTTTTTGGACCCTTTTTAAATCATTGAACGCGTATTGAACCGGATACCGGTTCACTAAAAAAATTGATCTACCATTTATCAAATCAAATTCAAACGAAAACACACAGTAAAACACACAGTTAAAACAGAATTCGATCGAAAATCAATCTGTTTCAGCCGATTGAGATAATATATGATTCACTGGCACAATTATAGACTATTAATCAATATATTTACAATCATTCCTAATTGTTTCATTCAAAACTGGCGATTGTTATTAGGTTATGATGAGCTTACTCGATTTTGAAGATGAAACTGTCGATTTTGAAGATGAAACTGACGATTTTGCAGATAATGCTATTTTAATTGATCAAATTCCTCACACAGTTGATGATAATCACGATACAGGTAAGCGTAAGACAATTTTATAATGCCAATGTTTTTTTTATATAATGCCAGAACATTTGTTTTGTTTGTCTTTCTAGTCACTACAAGAAAAATGGATTTTCCCGGCACTTTTAATCCGGCACTTAATTTTGTGCCACCAATTTCCGGCACTTTTTTAATAAGTGCCACAAATTTCCGGCACTTTTCCGAAACTGCCACAAATATCCGGCACTTTTTTAGAAGTGCCGCTAATTTTCGGCACTTTTACAAAAGTGCCGCTAATTTTCCGGCACTTTTTTAAAAGTTCCGCTAATTTCCGGCACTTTTACAAAAGTGCCGCTAATTTTTCGACAGTTTTTTAAAAGTGCCGCTAATTTTCCGGCACTTTCTTAAAAGTGCCGCTAAATTCCCGGCACTTTTGAAAAAGTGCCGCAAATTTTTCGGCACTTTTGAAAAATTGCCGCAAGTTTTTCGGCACTTTCTTAAAAGTGCCGCTAATTTTTCAACACTTTTTTAAAAGTGCCAGGAAGTTCCGAAACTTTGTCGAAAGTGACGCTAGTTTCTTACACTTTTAGTAATTAATTTGCAGTTATTTTTCGACCGACTTATGTAAATGCATGTCACTTGTTTTGGCGTTTGGAACGTAGGCAATATAGTAAAGTTGCTTAGAATAAAACCACAAATTTATATTTTGGTATAAATTTGAATTCATAAAAAAAAAATTAGGAATAGATAAAATATAATATTTAATATAAAAGAAACATACAAGGTTGACTAGGATTTATAAATGTGTTCAAAAAAACATTTTATTAAGTTTATACTACCTCCGATCCAAAATAACTGTCGCTTTTTAAGTTCTCACAAATTTTAAGAAAGCAATTATTATTATGATTTAATGAAAAAACTAACAATTTTTGCCCATCTAAAAGTGACAGTTAATCGAAGGGAGTGTATTTTACTTGTATTTTTAATTTTTTTCTTTTCCTTTTCTTTTTCCTTTTTCCTTTTTTTTTTATACTCATATTTCCTAAAAGGAGGATATAATTCTTTTCCTGGTTAAAATTTTCACCAAATTTTATTTCCCACTTATTCTTTTCCCATTCCCTCCCACTTTTCCCCAATTCCTTAATCCCTTCGGATTAGGTTTTTCCTACCCAAAATCACTCCGCATTGCGACCTAATCTACCCACACAAACCGCAAACACACGCCGCTCTGTTTCCCCTTTCTCTTCTCGCCATCGCCATCGCTCTCAATCTCTCTCTCCACTACTGCGATTTCTCGTGGTGCCGGCGTCTCTTTTCCGGCGAAATTCGTGGTGCGGCGTCTCCTTTCTGGTGAAATTCTTGGTGCCGGCGTCTTGGACGACGCCCAAATAAAACTCTTACCCTCTCCGCCGAATTGAACAAGGTATTGATAAGTTTGAATTTATAGATTGGTTAGATTGGTTGCATATTTTGTTCGTTGATCTTCCCTTCTACCTTGTCTCAATTTTATGTTTCTAGGTATTCATTGGAATCTTGAGTCGTGATTTACTTATGGTTGTGGCTTTTGATTCTCACCATTCTGTAGTTTATTTGGGATGTTAGAAGGTGATTGATACTTTTGTTTTTGGACGGAGAAAGTAGTTTTTAATATGTTTAAAGGACCTATGAAAATTGATGACTCTTAACCCAGTTTGTGCTCAAGTATCCTTTCAGTATATTTTTCTTATTTATATAAATTAACAAAAATTTGATGTAGATATGCCTGTTTTTTATTTATTTATCTAATTGTTTGGGACGGACCAAAAAAAAAGGAAAAAAAAACAGTAACTATTTCGCTAAAATGAAGGAATATGTTGTATAGCTATGTACTAATAGTAGTCTTTTTGGATAAAGTGAAACTACATCAAGTGAAGGAAAGCGATTTCGGTCAAATTTTTCGGACAATTATATCTTTGGTTAGGGAAACCAGTTGCCTTTGAAGATGATGGAATTCATTTATCCGATGGATGAGGGATATATTTACAGGCAACACATATTTTTGTGTGTATACTTGCACATATCCTTATATGTGTGTGTGTGTACGCGTGTGTACGTATGCTATGTTTATTGTCGTGTTTTTTTTTTCTGGAGAGGGTTTGAGTGGTTGGAATGTTTTTAATTTCTTAGATTGTAGACATTAATTCTATGCTTTATGTTTTTGTATGGCAGGTTCAATATCGTATGCATCCATGCCTCTCAGAATTCCCTTCTAATAGTTTTTATGAAGTTACACTTCAAAATGGAGTTATCATCAATGAAAGGCAGTCATCAGGAATTGATTTCCCTTGGCCTGTGCCAAATCGTCCCATGCTCTTTTATGTTCAGGTACTTAAATTGCTTTTCTTGTCTGTAAGATTGTATTTTGTTCTATCTGATTTGTTCTGTTTTGGGCAAGATGTCTTTTCAATTTTTAATATTATTTGAATATATATATATATATATATATATATATATATATATATATGTGTGTGTGTGTGTGTGTGTGTACTTCTACTATATTTTAAAATCTCTTAAAGTAGTTACACTTATATGTAGATGTTTTGATAAAAAACAATCAACAAAGAAGAAATTTGAAATGAAACGAAGGAGGGTGCAATGGAGTAAAATTGGTACAATAATGTAATCAAGATGGCTCGGTCATGTAACGAGGAAAACCCTTGAGATGACTATCTCGCCGGCACAAAACCTCGGGAGGTGATTATGAGCACCTACCTTCCCAAAAATTTGTATTATCTATGAATTACAAGGTATAAAGCTATGGCGGATTACAACGTGTTCTTGAGCTGTGTGAGTGTAATGCGTATGTGTATGTGTTCGTATATGTGTGTGTGTTCCTTTTTCCAGCCATGAGCTTTAAATAATAAAAAGAAAACAGAAAAAATCAAATCCTAACTAACTCTCCTACAATCTCGGTAAGTCATCCTCATCTTGACCTAGTCTTCGATCCGTTGAAAGGAGTCCGTTGGTCATGGCTTTTCTCACGTGCCTTTTATCCCTTTGATAAAATATAACAGAAATAAATAATTGTTTTTAAATAAATAATCTTTACCTTGCCCTCGAGTGTGAAGATGTTGACATGCTGACAAAAACTCAAGATGTATCAATCCTGAATTTTACCCATAACAATTGTCCCCAAAAAACTGTCTTTTAAATGAATTTAAAAGGTCAGTTTTTTCTTCAACCTTCTAGAAGACCTGCGGTTTAATTAATGGAGAAGAGACGTGGCGGTTGAGGGCTTAATCTCTTAATTAATTACCGTAACCACTTCCCTAGATCTAGGGCTCAAAACCAAAATCTCCTTTCACTTTCTCCTTTACCTTTTCCAATCATTTTCATCCGTTCTTCTTCACGGCGGTGATTCCTGCTTTGAAGGTAAAATCCTTCCCTCCTTTTCTCTTCCTGTTTCTTTTTTTTCAAACATGGTGAAATCAAAAAAGGGAAAAGTCGTGAAAAATCCTCCGAGTTTACACGAGGATGGGGGATTTTTGTGTGAAGGTTTGTTGACAAAACCGGATGAAGAAATCTGTGTTTTCAATAACAAACTGATCGAATATCTCAAAGATCGACACTGCTTCCCAGATTCTACCATCTTTAGGCCGTTCGATGTTCTTCTTAGGTCTGACTTCGTTTCCCCAAAATGAATTTGTTTTTATGAGTATCCCTTTACTCTAGGTTTTTCCTACCCTTTCCCTGCAATGATAAATGAGTTTTTTAGAAAGACTAACCTTGCTTTTGTACAAGTGATGCCCATGGTTTGGAGAATCTTTTCTTGAGTCTTGAGGGTGAACCGTGAACTCGGTTTAGATATAGGTTTGAAGGAATTAGCCTTTGTGTATGAGCTTCAAACGTTTGGTTCCACGAGATACCTTCTTAAGACTAGGTCTGGTATGAAGCCTTTGTTTTTGAAAGTCACTGTAAGTGATAGGGGTTGGAAATCGAAGTACTTTTTTGTTGAGAAGGACTCTTTGGAGGAAGGAGACTTCTTGGCGACTGAATGGAATAGGGAAGGTATCCCTCTTATAAATTCCAATTTTCTCTTCTTTCCCGCACTTACATGTTGTAATTTCTCTGTTGGATTTTGCAGCCATTGTTGGGTGAAGCTTTTCCCTCCATCTACTGAAACGATTGGGAAGGTGAATAGGCTGTTAGAGTTCTCTGAAGGGGAAAGATCCTTTCAACATGGTGAAGACATAACCGTCTCTAAAAACAAGGAGATACCACCCTCCACTGAAATGTCTACTGGTAATTTTATTTGATCCTTGTGTTACTTTCTTCGATATCTCTTGATTCTGCATTCTTCTGATAGTGTATTTCTTTTGACAGTTTCAAAATCAACTGCTGCTTTTTCTCTTAAAGACCTTCAGGACTTTGTGAGCCAAACCCAGTCGAGTAGCCGATCTTTGGTGCCAAAAGGGAGATGGAGGCACCTTCTGTTGGAGCCAGGGTAAAGAAGAGGAAAAGCAGTTCTAAGGAGGTAATTGTTTTGGATGAAACGGGCTTAGGAGATGCAGAAGAAGCTTTGGCGAGGGTTGCGGTGGTAGGTTTCTATGAAAACAGAGTTTCTAACATATTCCTAAATGAATAATGTATCTTAAGGTTACTATTTGAATTTTTTGGCTTTTATAGAGTATTGATACTGCTAAGGCGAAAATGAGTAGTCTGGAGGAAAGAAATAGGAAGCTAGTGCTGGAAAATATTCAAGTTAAGAAACAGAGTTAAGCTGGGGCAAAGAAGATTGGAGATTTGCAGAAGGAAGTGGAAAGCTTGATGACAGGGATGTCTTCCCTTCAAGACACACAGCTACACGAGATTGAGGATTTGAAGAAGAACATGATGGCTTCTGCTGCTCAGAGTATGGTTGCAATCAAAATACAAATGATGGAAGAGTTCTACGCCGGGAAGCATACAGAGTGGAATGTTGAGCAACAATGTTCCCTCTTGAAGTCTTTGGAGGCTAAAGGAGAGGATGTAGGAGAAGGATCCTCTGCAGCCAAAGGCAATGATATCTTGGATGAAGGAGCAACATCAGCGACAGTAGCCACCCCGTGAAGGAACATGGTAAGAAAAAATTTTGGTTTTGAAAACTTTGAAATATTTTGGTTTTAAGTGGGCTGCATCCCAAAGACAATATTTTTTGGTTTGTAATGGACCCATAAGGGTCAAGACAATATGTTTTTCAAGGGTTGGATTGGTCCAACTTTTTTATGATTTCTGTAGGAAAATCTTTACTTGGGTTTTTGGAAAAACTTTCCCCAAGTATCTTTATGAAAACGTTTTAAGAAGTTGGTATGTTAACTTCTTCGTAGATGATAACAACTTGCGAGTGGATGTAGAAATCCTTTGCAATTACGTAGATTGACATGTAAATGTCATAACCGTTTGTACTTAGATGACACGTAAGTGTCATAACCATTTGTAAAGATCTTAGGGTCTAACCCATTGATTGAGTGATGATGGGTAATTCGTATATATTAAACATACGGGCCCACCACACACCTCAATCAAAGTTGACATCGTGCGCTCCAGGCGAGGTGTTTAAACCTTAAAGCGGTGAAAGAAAGTAATTTCATTAAACCTTTGAAGGGATTAAGTACCTTAAACGGAGGTGAGATGGCCAGTCTCAAAACGGTTGTATTCACGAGGACTTGTATTGAATTTGGAGACTTCTATTTCTTGCAAAATAACAAGTTAATGAAAGATTTTGACATCTTTTCTGATGTCACATTTTTTTTTGATAAAAGAACTATAAGAATACTTTTTAAATAAAGAGTAAGAGATAGTTCATACCTGATTTAAGATGTTAAGTTGCTGGGAGGATGCTTACATCTCAACCAATGAGTTGTATTCTAATGCTTCTTATTTCCTTACAAAACAGAAACATGTTAGAGGTGGGCGTTAGCTTAGCTAACGCCCCTCCGTTGCTTAAGTCAGTAATTACTCAAGAATAGAATAAAAATGGAAACAAGTACTTTTATTGAACTTAGTATGGTAAAGATCGTACCTTGGTTTTATTTGAATTGTAATTACGCAAACTTACATAAAGTAGGCTTTGAGGTGGATTGCGTTCCAGCTTCTGGGAATCCTTGCTCCTTCTAGAGTCGATAGCCAATAAGAACCTTTACTTGCTTCAGCATCCACTAGGTATGGCACTTCCCATTTGGGAGCCATCTTTCCAGCATTGGGCTCTCTTGTGTTCTGAAACACCTTACGCGGGACTAGATTACCAACTTGGAATTTTCGCAACCTCACATTCTTGTTGTAGGATCTTGCAATCTTTTGCTGATATGCTGCTATCCTGATTTTAGCGAGGTCCCTTAGTTCGTCAATGGTGTTTAGATCGTGACTTAGGTTGGTATCATTTTGTTCAGGTGTCACCATCTTGAATCTGGCAGTGGGGACGACAACTTCTGCTGGGATGACCGCTTCCGCTCCAAACACTAAAGAATAGGGGGTTTGACCTGTTGCGTTCTTTGGTGTGGTTCTATCTGCCCATAGGACAAAGGGAAGCTCTTCTGCCCATCTTCCTTTCTTTTGATCTAGCCTTTTCTTTAAATTATTGATGATTATTTTGTTGCTTGATTCTGCCTGGCCATTAGCTTGAGGATGGACAGGTGAAGATGTCACCATCTTAACTCCCCACCTAGTGAGAAAATCTTGGGTCTTCTTGCTGATGAACTGAGAGCCGTTGTCACATATTATTTCAGATGGGATTCCAAATCTACTAAATATATTTCTTTTAATGAAGGATATAACTTCCTTGTCACGAACTTGCACATAGGATTCAGCCTCAACCCATTTAGAGAAATAATCAGTCATAGCAAGCAAGAAAACTTTTCCCCCAGGAGCTTTAGGCAATTTACCCATTATATCCATTCCCCATCACATGAACGGCCAAGTAGAGAGGATTGGATGAAGCAATTCTGCAGGCTGATGAAAGATGTCGCTGTGTCTCTGGCAGGAATCACATTTCTTGGCAAAGATGGTAGCATCTTGTCGCATTGTTGGCCAGTAATAACCCATCCTTAGAGCTTTCGTATATAAGCTTCTGCCCCCAGAATGGTTACCACATGATCCTTCATGAAGTTCTCTTAGGACTTCTTTAGCTTGGTCGGCTTCGAGACATCTCAAATATGGTCCTGCAAATGATTTCTTAAATAGCACATTATCTATTAATATAAATCTTGAGATCCTTACCCTGAATGCTCTGGCATTCTTTTCTTCGTCAGGGATAGTGCCATCTTGGAGATATTTAATTATTGGCGTCGTCCAAGATATCTCCATCTGTCTATCAGGGATCTCATCATCTATACAGAATAGGTCTAACCTTTCTACAGCAGGGATGTCAACATGTATGATTGGGATATTGGTCTGAGATAAGCTTTTGAAAGCTGATCCAAGATTGGCCAATGCATCTGCTTGAGAGTTGTCTTCCCGGGGTATTTGTTCGAAAGAGAATATTTGAAATTTGCTTGCCAGAATTTTTACTATGCCCAAATAAGCTGTCATCTTGGCATTTTTTGCTGTATAGGAACCGTTAAAATGATTTACAAGTAATAATGAATCACTATATACCTGTATTGCTTTGATGTTCATGTCTAGAGCCACGGATAGGCCCACGATTAAGGCTTCGTACTCTGCCTCATTATTTGTGGCTTTAAAATCACAACTAATGGCCTGGGGTATGATGTCCCCTTGTGGTGACTTTAGGACAACACCTAGCCTTGTGCCCCTCATATTAGAAGCACCATCTGTGTAAAGAGTCCACGTCCTCAGGATGTCCCCATCTTGGAGTTGTTGGACTTCAAGTTCTACTTCTGGTTGCATACTTGGACTAAAGTCTGCCACAAAATCTGCAAGTGCTTGTGATTTTATTGCTGTTCTAGGCTCATATTTGATGTCATAAGTGCTTAACTGAATGGACCACTTGGCCATCCTTCCTGACATTTCTGGTTTTCTCATTACGCTTTTTATTGGATAGTTAGTACGAATGACAATAATATGAGTTTCAAAATAATGCCTTAACTTAATTGAAGCATAAATTAAAGCTAAGATTAATTTTTCAAGGTGTGAATACCTGGTTTCCGCATCAAGCAATGTTTTACTTACGTAGTATATTGGCTGCTGGATGCCATCTTGATCACGGACCAGGACGGCACTAACTGCAGTTTCAGAGACAGCTAAGTAGACACACAATGGCTCACCTTCTTGAGGCTTTGAAAGAAGGGGAGGTGTTGATAGGTACAGCTTCAAATCTTGAAAGGCTTGTTCATGCTTATCAGTCCACTCAAACCTAGAATTCTTCTTTAAGATGTCATAGAACGGTTTGCATCTATATGAGGATTTTGAGATGAATCGATTCAATGCTGCCACCTTCTCTGTCAATATTTGAACATCTTTTATTGATTTGGGTGACGTTAAGTTGATGATTGCTCTGATCTGTTCCGGGCTTGCTTCTATCCCTCTTTGTGTCACCATGTAGACCAAGAATTTCCCGGACTTCGTGCCAAAATTGCACTTTCCTGGGTTGAGTTTCATGTTGAACTTGTCTAGGATGTCGAATGCTTGAGCAATATCTCGAACATGATCTTCAGTTTTCTTTGATTTTATCACCATATCGTCGATGTATACTTCCATAGTGTCCCCAATCTGCTCTTTGAACATCATGTTGACCAGCCTCTGTTAGGTAGCACCTGCATTTCTTAGTCCAAAAGGCATTGCATTATAACAATAAATACCTGTTGGGGTGATGAAGGCGGTATACTCTTGGTCGGATGGCTCCATCTGGATTTGCTGAAATCCTGAAGATGCATCTAGGAAAGTCAAAACTTCATGTTCGCAAGTAGCATCTACCAGAGTATCAATGTGTGGCAAGGGGAAAGGATCTTTTGGACAAGCTTTGTTTAAGTCTGTGAAGTAAACACAAACTCTCCATTTTCCGTTCCTCTTTTCTACTACCACCACATTTTCTAGCCATCTCGGGTGTTCGACCTCTCTGATCATTTTAGCTTTGAGTAGTCTATCCACTTCTTCTTGAATGATAATATTCCTTTCTTGTGCGAACTTTCTTCTCTTTTGGTGGATTGGTCTGAAAGATGGATCAATGTTGAGTTTATGGGTGATTACATCCTTACTGATGCCTGTCATATCTTCATGTCTCCATGCGAAGCTTTTAATTCTGCTCTGTAAGAGTTTGATAAGGTCTTCTTCTATTTCTGCTAGAACATCTTGGCTAATCAGTACTTTGAGATCTGGGTTTGAGGGATCTAAGAGTATCTCTTTCAAATTATGTTCCTTCGCCTCCAGAACCTCACGGGCCTTTCTATGTAATTGTTATGCTGTCTTAGGGGTCGTTGACGCCTTCATGGAAGTCATGTAACATTCTTTAGCTGACTGTTGATCGCTGTAAACCTTGACAACTCCCCAAGGTGTCGGCATCTTGACACATTGGTGATAGGTGGATGGTACATCCTTCATTCCATGAATCCATGGTCTTCCCAAGATCACATTATAACAAGTTGTACTATCGATTACACAGAATTTCTCCATGGAATTGATACCTTCGACGTAGACTGGAAGTGTGATCTCATCCACTGTACTTTTGGTTTCTCCACTGAAACCCACGAGCACCGAGGTCCTCTTTACAATGCTGTCTTTAGGGATTTTCATTTCCTTCAGAGCATCCAACATGATGAGATTCACAGTGCTGCCCCCATTTATTAGGGTACGTCTGACCTTGCAGTTGGCTATCTGAAGTGCAACAACCAAGGCGTCATGATGTGGATCCATAACATTGTCCCGGTCACTTTCTTCGAAGGAGATGGTATCTTGAGACGTGAGCTGTGACATCTTGGAGGATCTCTCGGGTTTCTCATCCTTAGCTTGCTTAGCAAATCTCTTAGCTGCAGAATAAGAAGTACCACAAATATCAGAACCACCACTAATAACATTAATTACCTTTGTTACCGGTGGAGGAGATGGTGGACTGGTTGTAACGGGCTCTTTGTTTTCCATCTTTGTCTTGCGGTTCCCAAGGAGCTCTTTAAGATGTCCTTTAGACAATAGGTAACTAATCTCCTTCCTTAGGGCGATGCAATCTTCGGTAAGGTGTTCAAAGTCTTCATGATAGGCACACCATTTGGATTTGTCCTTCCAGCCGGATGACTTGTCAGTCGTTCGGGGCCACCTTGCTTTATCTCCAAGATTGCTCATAGCACAGAGAATACCTGAAACATCCACAGAAAAACAATAATCAAATATTTTAGGAGATTCAATATCATCATCCCCGTCATCTTCCACATAATTGACTTTGTTATGTTCATTTCTGTGGTAGGGTCTAGATCTATTCTGTTTTTGATGAGATGACTCTATCTTCCTGTCAGGATGGTCATATGTTGAAGCTTTATCAGGATTCTTGGATTGTTGCATCTTGTCCTCTTCCAGCCTGATAAATCTTACGGCCCGATTTCGGATATCTTCCATCTTCTTGCACGGGTTCATCACCAGGTCTTCATAGTAAGGAGAATCCTTCTTCAAGCCCATTTTGAAAGCTTCTGCAGCTGTTGCCATGTCCAAGTTGGGGATCTCCAAGACTTCTTTGTTAAACCTGTTAACAAAGTCTTTTAATGCTTCCGTGGGTTGCTGAGTGATACGATAAAGGTCGCTAGTGAGCTTTTCAAATTGCCGGCTGCAAGAAAATTGATTGTTGAAGAGGTTGACAAGTTGAGCGAATGAGCCAATAGAACCAGGAGGTTGACGGATCAGCCACTTCAATGCTGAGCCTACTAATGTTGAACCAAATCCTCGACACAAGCAAGCTTCACGAAACTGGAGCGGGATGCGAACAATCTCCATATTTTCTTGGTAGTGGGCGACATGCTCCTCAGGATCTGAACTTCCATCGTATAGCTTCATGGCAGGAACGCTGAATCCTTTCGGGATGTCGACATGTGCAATTGCTGGAGTAAAGCGAGATTGATTGTAACATGTCGGGGAGATTTGTTGGATAGGCGGGGTGACACCAGGCACATTCATGATCATGTCTCTCAATTCCTGAAGCTGATTCGCAACGTAGGTTCCTGCAAAAGGGTTAGTGGTACGAGCAGTATTATCTAAAGCAGGATTATTATTGAAATTAACGAAAGAATTAACATTATCTGTAGAGGATGTCAGAACAGTGCTATTAGTGAAGATGGGCCCTTCTGGAAAGGTCATCCTGTAGGCACCGGTAGCTAAGGGTGTTGACATTGCCACAGAAGTAGTAACAGGAGGGGAAGATGTTGACATCCTTATAGATGAAGCCATTGGTAGGAATTCATTGAAAGCTTGAGGGCTGTCCCCAGTGTTGAAATCAAGGACTCTAGGTCGGTAAGGAGAAACATTATCCATTCTTTTAGAAAGTAACTCCTGCTCCTTTTGCACCTTGATCAAGCTTTCGGCTATCACGGAGGTGCTATTCTGTTGACGATCTAGCTGATTCTTCATCTGCATTAGCATGCTCTTGATCTCAAGATCAGGAGATGGTGACATCTGCTTCTTGCCAGAATTCACAGGAGGAGGAGGAGGAGGCAATGTTTCTTGTCTTTCGGTTGTCGACCGACTACTGGTTTGAGGATTCACACTGCTAGGAAGGGTTTTGGTGACGGCGGAAGTCAAAGGTTGAGTAGACATGGTAGAAAAGGTAAGAATATTGAACCAATTAAAAAACCAATGGCACCTCGGTGGGCGCCAAACTGTTTTGGTAAAAAACAATCAACAAAGAAGAAATTTGAAATGAAACGAAGGAGGGTGCAATGGAGTAAAATTGGTACAATAATGTAATCAAGATGGCTCGGTCATGTAACGAGGAAAACCCTTGAGATGACTATCTCGCCGGCACAAAACCTCGGGAGGTGATTATGAGCACCTACCTTCCCAAAAATTTGTATTATCTATGAATTACAAGGTAGAAAGCTATGGCGGATTACAACGTGTTCTTGAGCTGTGTGAGTGTAATGCGTATGTGTATGTGTTCGTATATGTGTGTGTGTTCCTTTTTCCAGAGTTGTGAGCTTTAAATAATAAAAGAAAACGAGAAAAATCAAATCCTAACTAACTCTCCTACAATCTCAGTAAGTCATCCTCACTTGACCTAGTCTTCGATCCGTTGAAAGGAGTCCGTTGGTCATGGCTTTTCTCACATGCCTTTTATCCCTGTGATAAAATATAACAGAAATAAATAATTGTTTTTAAATAAATAATCTTTACCTTGCCCTCGAGTGTGAAGATGTTGACATGCTGACAAAAACTCAAGATGTATCAATCCTGAATTTTACCCATAACAGTAGATACATTTTATTTTCTTAAAAAATCATGATTGAAATTTCCCCTTAATATGGTATATAAAGTACGACTACATTGAGTAGTTAGGTTCCCATATTTGTAGAATAAATTACTTGTTTAGGCCATGGGCATGCCAGACTTGTCCTTATTTATATTTCTTTATCAGTTTTGATTTTGAATACACTTCTTGTAGATGGGGCAAGAGGAAATTAGCTCCAGCGGAACGTCATATTTAAACAGGACTGAGGCTGCAAATGTTGAAAAAATTGTAACTACTTTCTTAAGGAGTGGTGTTGTTCCCAGTCAGGTGAAGCTCTATAATCATATTTCTTCCAACTTATTACTTTATTTATTGTATTGAAAAGTAAAAGAATTAGTCTAAAAGCACTTGGGCTTCGGGAAACCCGTATCCAAAAACCAGTAGGCATGAGAAGTGCTCCAGCAAAAGACTGTTGTTTTATCTTTTACAAAAAGATTCCACCTCTGCTTTTTTTATTGTTGGATTGCTGCTTTGATAAGTTAACTGATTGATATCTAATTTACAGATAGGGGTTATGTTGGTCCCAAAGGTGGCAACAAGGGTGAAAATACAGCTAGAGGGGGGGGGGGGGTGAATAGCTGTTTAAAATTTTTCGCCCTCTTTTAAAAACTAAACCTCTTGCTTACAAAATCCTCTTGCAGTTGATAATAGACTGCAAGTGATAGTGTAAAATGCACAGCGGAATATTTAGAGTTACAAAGCGGTTTTGATAGAGGAGGTTTGTAAAGCGGTTTTAATAAAGTAGTTGGTACGTGAGGTTTACAAACAAGTGAGGTTTTGACAATGTTAACTCCAAACACTATTTCACAATAATGGATATCTAAATAAAGATCAAACAGAGACAAAGATAAATAATTAGTAAGCACAAGAAATATAATTGCAGAAAGTAAGAACACGCTATTTGGAGTGGTTCAATCGATAAACGATCTACGTCCACTACCAAGATGGTTAGTCTTGGATTTCTAAGAGAGATTTTATATTAAGTATTTGAGAGATTACAAAGTACAATAAAATCTTTACTATGAAGAACAAATCCAAAACTATAACCAGTGTATCTCAAGTGTTTAATCAATGTGATTAGAACAAATGAGGTGTGTGTGTGAGAACAAGATCAAGGCTATTTAAATCTGTGAGATGTAGAGCTCAATGATTCTTGAATGTGTTAAGGCTTGATTTACATGGGGAATATTTCTTGAAGTATGAAGATGAAGATTCAAAGGACTAAGAATTTACGGGCGTAGCTTCAACTTCTCATGAACACAGCAATTTCTCTAATTTTCAAGCAATCTTCGAATGGTGAAGATTAGGGGTATTTATACCCAAGCATCCAAAATGTAGCCGTTGGACACAGCTGATGAAGGACAGTACTTGATGCTTTCCTATTGGTCCACAAAGAACCACTTTTGTCCTTTGGTACGGTAGTTGCGAGATAAAGGCGATAATGCTCCAGTGCAAGCAATGAGGTTTGGACACTGTCACCTTTTCAAGATCCTTGCGAGATCTTCTCGACTTTGAATCACGTGACAAGATAAGGTGGTTGACATTTGATATTGCTTGATGTGGATTATAATGACAAAGGTGGTTCACTTCAAGTCTCAATCATTGGAGCGGTTGCAGAGTAGGCGGTTTGACGTGCGGTTGGTAACTCCAGTGAGGTTGCAAAGTGCGGTTGATAATGAGCTGCAAGGTGCGGTTCATCATAGGGCGGTTGCACTGGAGTAGTTCAAGGGTAGTTTCAAACAAAGGATTTCACCAAGCAAATGCTAAGGGCGGTTTTGCTAGGGCGGTTTGAAAGAAGCGGTTTGAAACTTCTGAACTGCAACTCTCAATTCCAATGAGTCTTGTGCCAGTCTTCAAGCCTAAATTTAACCTAATCTATAAAATGGACTTAACTAAAAAATTGAAGTCTAAGCTTCATTACATAGGGTCCTAAAGTCCTTAAATAGACAGGAGGTTATGGTATCAATCAAATCAAATACAAAATAGGAGGGTTAAAATATGCATACCCAACAATCTCCCCCTATTTGATTGATGCCATTACCTACTATAACTAAAGCAAACATTGTACTTGGTAAAAAACATGTCCATAAGAATTAACATGGTAATTCATGTCCCAAGTCAATGCACACACTTAGCTTAAGCTATAGATTTCAATACTTTCTAAGAGATAAAAACTTACAATATGGAAAGTAGAGAAATGCATTCAGTACACTTAAAAATTGTGAGTTTAAGTTCAAAGTGCGGTTTAAACTGAATGTTTAAACATCAATTCAAAATAGTGATTTTTAAGTTAGAAAATATTTGAATGAGGTTTTAAACCATAAGAGGTTTCATTGTTCTACAAACAAGCAGTTTGATATGAACAAGGTTTTTGGAACCATGATGCAATTTCCATTAATTCCTCAAGCGGTTACAAAACAGGAATGAAAGAAAATTACATGGTTACAAAAAGCAAAAGAAATGTTGGACAAGAAAAATTACAATGAGAGTGCGGTCCAACAAACAAAAAGAGTACAAAAACATACAGAGCAGAGAGCGGTTTAAGGTTGATGCGGTTCTTGACCTTGCTGCTGCTGCTGCTGGTTGATCTCAGGGTTCCTTGCAAGATTTGAAGCGGAGGTTTCAGTCTTCAAAGCTTTTCTAATTCTTCTCACCTCATCTGCGGTCCTTCCTTGAGCGGTCACCAATCTCTCTAAGATATTTGCTTGAGCATCAATTTTGAGATTGGCATCAGAGACTGCCTTGGAGTTATCAGATACTTGATCAGATAGCTCATCAATTAAGGTGTGAAAGGAAGAGTTCAAAAATTGTACAAAGTTTGAACCTCCCCCTGAACTGCTGCGGTCTGAGAAGAGAGAGCTTCAGTCATTTCATCAAGATTCACAGTCACTTGGATGGAGGATTTCAGCTCATTGACTGTGGCTTCAAGTTTGGTGGTGAATCCTAACTTGATATTTTCAAGGCGGTCATTGAATTCATCCTTGACCTCATTCAGCTTGGCCATCAAAGCATCATCAAGGGAGTTTGTCTTGATCTCCAGCTTCTCTTTGACATCATCAATTTCCAGAAGGATATTTGCTTCAACCGCATTCAAGGCGGTTTGAAAGTCTTGAGTAGAAGGCGGTTGAGAATTGACAGTTTTAAGGAATTCAGCTTGGAGGGAATCAAAGGCGGTTTTGGAGGAGGTTGCAAGCTGAGAAATCATTTCCTTGAGATCAGAATCTCCAAATGATTGAATTTGAACAACACCTTCAGCTAGATCCTTCTTGAAACCTTCAAAGCAGGACTCAGCTGAGGATTTGACAATGTTTGCTAAGTCCTTCTCCCCCTTAATGGCATCAAGTCTCTGAGCAAAACTCTTTAGGGAGTTCTTATGATCAGCCATTTGAAGGGTTTGAGAGGCAATCAGATGGGATTGAGATTCAACAAGCTTCTGAAGGGAGCGGTTTGAAGCTTCAAGGGAGGCATTAGAAGCGGTCAGTTTGATAATGTGGCCTTGGTTTATTAGGAGTTGGGACTGAATAAGATTAAGGGTGGAAAGGATTTGGGAGTAGTCAGAGGGTGGAGGAGCGGTTGAAGATGAAGGAATAAAGGTGAAGGAAGGAGGCGGTTCAGAATAAGTAGGAGGAGCGGTTTGAGGCATTTGAGATAATAGGGTTTGGAAAATGTGTGAGGCAGGAACTGTGTAAGGGGATGAGGTTTGAGTTGAGATGGGGGCGGTTGGGATGTGGGCGGTTGGGATGGGGGCGGTTGGGATGGGGGCGGTTGGTATGGGGGCGGTTGGTATGGGTATAGAAGTGGTAGGAGGATTTGAAGTGATTGGGTTGGAATGAGTTGAATGGGATTTTTGTGGGGAAGAGATAGGTGATTTGGAAGGAGATTTATGGGTGCGGTTTGATATATGAGGGGATAAATGGTGTGAGGGTGAATTTTGTGGTGAAGGAGTTGGAGTTCTAAGTCTAGAGGTTGAATGGGCTGGGCCTGCTGATGGCTTGGATGTCCATTCAGTGAATGCTTTGGGATTTGAGGTGGCTTGATTTTGAGGGGTTTGAAATTCAGAAGGGGATGATGAATTGGAATTGGTTTGGGAGGAGGATTTATCAAAATATGAGGAGGTTTCACCAGGTATTTTGATGTTGGATTTGGCAATGGTGTGAAGATAGTGTTTCTTTGGAGGAGTTGTTTTCTTGGCCATTTGTTTGAATCTCCTCTTCTTGGGATTCTCCCCCTGAGTGGTTGTAGTTTTAGGAGGTGGAGAGGGAGAGAGCGGTTTGGGGGAAAGAGATTTGGAAGGAGAAAGGTGTTGGGTAGGAATTGGGGAAGAGGTTTGAATAGGTGAGGTTGGAGGAGTTTGAAGCGGTTGGGATTGAGGAGTAGGTTGCGGTTGGGGTTGCGGTTGAACAGGAGTTTGAACCTGAGCTTGCGGTTGAGAAGTAGCAAGCGGTTCAGAAGATGGTTTCTTTCCTTTGGCAGCCTTCCTCAAATCTGCCCTTCTTTCCAACTTGTCAATTTTTGCTTTATAAAAAGCAACCTTATCTTCCTATGTGAGATTAGCAAGAGTGCCTTCACAGATTTTGCCTTCTTGATAAGAGGGGCAATACCAGCATCCTCTTCTTCTTCCTCATCAGTAGGCTCATCTCTTAAACCAAATTTCTCCTGAGGCTTAGCACTTTGACTAGCACCTGCGGTTTGAACACGCGGTTGAGGTGGTGCGGTCCTTGGCTTCTTGGCCTGCGGTTCTAGGACAATGTTTTTCTTTCTAGAGGCCTTCTTGATTGCCTTTCCTAGAGCAAGAATCCGCGGTTCCGGAGTCATTTCAACATAGAACTCCTTGGGGTTGAGAGTATCGCATCATATAGAAATTTGTACTGGTATCTCCAAATGAGTATCCGAAGTTGTGACAAACCCCGGTTCCAAGGGAGTCACCTTCACCCATCGGGTACCGATAACTCAGAGCCGAGATTCCGAGATCCTCCAAGTGTTGATAGCGATGAACAACGCGGTTAGGAGCACCGAGAATGGTCTCCATCTCTCGGTGTTCATTTTTGATTTTGGATTGATAAGCATCAATGGAACTAGCCATTTCCTTCATCGAATCTTGGGCCAATTCAAACTTAATTCCATTATAAATGGCACATCGGTAAATCCATTCTTGAGTAGTGAAGTTGTTGTGGTTGCCGCCTTACCACACACGTACATTCCTACCAAATAGCCCAAGTGGCTCATAAGCTCACCAAATTCCCTCCTTGCTTTCTTCTTGTAATAACCGAGAGAGAGGTCGATTGACAGTTGATAGAGCGGTTGCATCCAACACTTCCCCGATCAACCTCCACGGGGCATCCAGAACATGAAATCCAAAAGTACTTCTAATATCCAGATGATCAATGGATATATCGAAGCCTTCAACACTCGCCAACTGTGCATTTGATCTTGGTGCCATCTCGATAATTCTCTGTCTCCTAGAACAGCAGAGGAGTAGAACTGATCCACAAAGGAAGGAATGATATAAGATTGGCCTTTGTTGAAGAGAGGGAGGATTCCAGAGGTAGTAGTCTTCGATCAACTCTCTACCAAGAGCATCTCCTCGAGCTCGTGCTCATTGATCTCAAAGCCTGGAATAAAGAATTTAGGATCCTACAAAATGAAACAAAGGTTTTAGATCCATAAAGTGATTCACAATGCACAAGCGGTTTGGGCATCCATGCGGTTGGCAATTGATGCGGTTGAAAATATTGAGAACTCCAAACCTCAAGTAAATTGTGAATATAATTAAAACACTTAGAAAATATGTAAGAAATTATACTAGTACGTGGCATTGTAATCCAAGTTTATCCCACACTGCAAGCGGTGCTTAGAGAGGAAGGTTATGGTGTCCAGCCTATATACTAAGTAATATCTCAAACAAATTTAGCATGCGGTTTCAAAAGAGTAAATTAAATAACTAACAGACATGCGGTCCATAGATAGTATGCGGTTCTAATGAGAATGCGATTTTGAAAAGAACATGCGGTTGGAATCAAGGAATTTTCATGAATGTGGTTCCAAACAATCCAGGCATGCGGTTGATTATTCACAATAGTGCATAAAAAATTTTATATAGAAAAATTTTCTAAGTATAAAAACATGTGTGAATATCAAATGAACCAAAACATGTGACAATTTTAACATGGCATATGAACAGTCAAGTTGAAGGCATGATGAACACGAAGAACACTTAGAACACTAAGAACAGAGATTCAACAAAAGTTCACCAAAATCAACAAATAATATGTCAAAATGATCACATTGAGCAGTAGATTAACAATATAGCATTAAAAATTCGTACTTTGCTCAGAATCACCATGAAAAAGCAAGAACACTCAAATGGGTTTTCGAATGAGAAAATTTTAAATTCCAAAATCAGTGTTCAAGTCATTGGTTGATCGTAAAATAAATTACATATAAAGAATCTAACAACAATTCCGAGCATAACCCAACTGAAATCATGCAAAATGATCAACTAAATAGACAGTTATGAACAAAAATCTCTTCAAGGGTTTCGAAGCTTGAAGGTCCATTAATGGCGGATTCATAGACATTTGTACATAAATGAAGAGAGATATAGTTAAGGAACACATACCATATCAGAGAATGGTGCTTTAGGTGCCATTGAAGATTCAAGAACTAAGTTTGAAGATTTGAAGGTTTTGAGTTCTTAGAGAGAGAGAGAGAAGATGAAGTTGGTAAGAAAGGTACACGGTGCAGAGAGTGAAAAGGTGAAATTGTAAGAGTTGGTAGTTATTTATAGGAACATTCTCAAGCAAAGGACAGTTGAAAAGACATTTTAATTTTCCATAAAAGAAATCATTTCTCTGTTTGCACCCTTTCATCTTCTTCTCTTTTGCCAATGACGGCTGACAAGAGAGCTATAAATGCTAATGTTCCCTTTACATTAAATGCATTTAAATTTTAAAATAACGTGGGAAAACATTTGCAAAAATGCCCTTATGTCAAAATGTGGACTGAAATGAAAGATAAAAGAACTTACCTGGGGTCCACGTGGCCGTGCGGTTGAAAAGATTTTTAAAACCGCTTAGCTTCTTTAAAGCTAAGAAAAGAATTAAAATTGTTTTTGAAAATACCATATGTTGAAGGCGGTTGAAGATGGAGCGGTCAGAAGCATTATGCGGTTGGTAATACGCGGTTGGAAGTACGCGGTTGATAATACGCGGTTGACCACATAGGCGGTTGACCACTCAAGCGGTTTGAATAACCGTGGTTCAACAATGGTGCGGTTGATATCAAGATTTTCAACAAGAGATACAGCCTAAACTTAACACACAAGTTAGTCAATAAAAGGAATGGATTTATTTAAGTTCAAGCATACCCATTTCTCCTCTGAGGAAGGAAAACCTCTTGGAGTCAAGAGCCTTGGTGAGGATGTCAGCAATCTGATTATCTGTCCCCACAACTACCAGCAGCAATATACTCAGCCTCTGTGGTAGACACTGAAACTGAAGCTTGCTTCTTGCTGGCCCAAGCAACTAGTCTATTTCCAAGGAAATGACAAGTACCACTAGTGCTTTTCCTGTCAATAGTACAAGCTGCATAATCTGCATCTGAATAACCTACAAGATCGAAGTTCGAATCTTTGGAATACCAAAGTCCAAGGTTAGTGGTTCCAGATAAATAGCGGATTATACGCTTGATCGCAATAAGATGTGCTTCTCTAGGATCCGCTTGATAGCGTGCACATACACGTACACTAAACATGATATCGGGCCTACTAGCGCTAAGTAAAGTAATGAGCCGATCATACCTCGATATAAAGTATGATCAACTTTCTTACCTTTGAGATCCTTATCTAGCTTATTGCCGGTGGCCATAGGAGTATCATATGCTTTAGCATTTTCTAATCCAAACTTCTTTATCAACTCCTTGGTGTATTTAGCTTGGCTGAGAAAAATACCTTCTTCGCATTGCTTGATTTGAAGCCCGAGGAAGAATGTTAATTCTCCCATCATGCTCATCTCAAACTTGCTTTTCATTAGCTTTTCGAAACGCTTGCAAAGTAACTCATTAGTAGAACCAAAAATAATATCATCAACATAAATTTGAACAAGTAAAGTATGCTCATTATATTTGGCTATAAAAAGAGTTGTATCAATTTTACCACGTTTAAAACCTTTTTCTAGTAAAAATTTAGAAAGAGTCTCATACCATGCCCTCGAGCTTCGCTTAAGTCCATACAAAGCTTTTTGGAGTTTGTAGACATGATTGGGAAATTTGGAGTCTTCAAATCCAGGTGGTTGGGCAACATACACGGTCTCTTGCAGTTCGCCGTTGAGGAATGCACTCTTTACATCCATTTGATATAACTTGAAATGCTTGAAAGAGGCGTAGGCTAAGAAAATTCTGATAGCTTCCAATCTTGCAACTGGAGCAAAGGTTTCATCATAATCGATTCCTTCTTCTTGCCTATATCCTTGTGCGACCAACCTTGCTTTATTCCTAGTGATGCTTCCATTCTCATCCATCTTATTCCTAAATACCCACTTAGTTCCTATCACTCCTTGATCCTGAGGTCTAGGCACCAAAGTCCAGACCTTGCATCTTTCAAACCTGGTTGAGTTCTTCTTGCATAGCAACGACCCAACCGGGAATCTTGGAGTGCTTCATCAATCTTCGGGGTTCAACTTGAGACAAAAGTGAAGTATGCTCGTCATAGTTTGATCTCCTTGTTTGAACACCGGAAAAATGTATCACCAATCACATTTGTGAGGGGGTGACCGCCGACTTCACGAACCTCCGGGTAAGTCCGGTTGGATCGAGGTTTGTCAAGATCTTCAATTGGAACATCGTTAGATCCTTCAAATAAGTCATGGAATGTAAGTTGACGAAGAGGTTCTATAAGCCGGATAGGGAATTTTCAACTTCTTCTTCACTTTGAGCCGTTGCATCCGGAGTAGGAACTTCAAAAAGGTTTGAGAATTGCGGTTTTGGGGGATTTCGCTTGAGGGTGCCGGATTTTGCGTTGAGGTTCAGTGTGGTTTGAGGTTCACCTGTTTCATTATGCTCAACAAAATCATCAAGAACATTTGGAGCCAAATGTGGCTCAAGGAGAGAATGCTCATCGAAAGTAACATGGACAGACTCTACTATTTTTAAACTAGTTTTATTGAAAACACGAAAAGCTTTAGAATGTTTAGCATACCCAACAAAAATACCTTCGTCGGCCTTCGCTCCGAATTTACCTCTATTTTCTCTTCCGTTGTAGAGGACAAAGCATTTGCACCAAAGATCTTGAAGAATGCAATGTTGGGGTTGTTCCTCGCCAAAGCTCATAGTGAGTCTTGTTATAGGTTTTGTTGATGAGGGAGCAGTTCTGAGTGAAGCATGCGGTATTGATTGCTTCAAATTTCAAAAATACCGAGGTAGCTTCGCTTCGCATATCATAGTCTTTCCACCAATCAACGTCCTATTCTTCCTTTCCACAACCCCATTTTGTTGTGGAACACCAAATAGCTGAAAAATTGTGATCAATCCCGTGGTCATCACAATACTGAGCAACACCGTTGTTCTTAAATTCTGTTCCATTATCTGATCGAACACTAACGATGTCATCTTTTTTTTGAGTTTGGAGTCGTCTAAAAAGTGCGGTGAGAATCTCATAGCAACATCTTTGGAAATCATCATCTCAACCCACGTATATCTTGAGTAATCATCCACCACCACTAAAGTATATCTATTTCCTCCACATACCGGGCAAGTGGTTACGGTCCAAACAAATCTATGTGAAGCTTGTAAGCATCTTGAAGTTGAAGGAGCGGTCTTGGCTGTGAAAGACGACGCGGACCGCTACTGCCGGCATGCACCGCATTTCTCCGGATGGTGGTCACCACTTTGGGTAAACCACGAACGAGGTTTTCCCTACCAATCTTTGCAAGATACTTGAAGTTCAAGTGGCTCAACCTCTTGTGCCATAGCCAACTATTTTCGCTCACATTCTTAGCTACAAAATAGAGATTAGTAATACTACATGCAGAATTTAGATCAATAATGTAAATATTACTCTTACGAATCCCTGTGAGTAGGGTGACGCCGGAAATGCTATATTTGATAAAGCAATTTGATGACGTGAAGTTGCAAAGCATTCCTTTGTCGCAAAATTGAGAAATTGAAAGGAGGTTGTGTTTGAGTCCATCGACAAGAGAAACCTTCTCAATAGTTAGGTTTCCTCTCCTTATAACACCATATCCAATGGTCTTGCCTTTGTTGTTGTCACCAAAGGTTACAGATGGACCACTTGCTTCAATGACATCTTCAAGTAATGATCTATCTCCAAATATATGTCTTGAAAGCACCACTGTCAAGATACCATTCATTATCCTTGGAGTGACCGGCCATGAAGCGAGGACCCGAAATGTAAACATCAAGAACGAGGTCCCCCTTTATTTCTTGGGTCCCGAAGTTAGCAACCCTTTACAACCCACACCTGTTTGACGTAGGAGGTTTGCTCTTCCCGGCATTGGGTGTGAACCGCAAAGGCATTCTGTGCCTTGTGACCTAAACCATTACACACGTAACATTTATAAAAGCTACAAGCATCATGAGGTTTTACTAACTCCTTACTCTTCTTAGGAGTTCCATGCGGTTTGGGACAAGGAAGCGGTTTGGGAGGTGCGGTTCCACTAACATTCCAAATGATACAAAGGGAACAGGCTTTGGTTTGACCACGTATTTCCTGGGAACGCTTTTTCTTGCTTTTGAAGGCAGGAGGAGCGGTCGAAGAAGAAACGCGGTCGGACCTAGAGTTAGCAGAACCGCCTTTTCCACCGTAAGAGGTTGGAGCAGGATTTTACCAATTCCATAAGCCATTTCCTCTTCAGTGCTTCCACGTAATTCTTAGGTTTTAACACGTAATTCTTCCCATATTGCTTTCCTTTAGGGTAGACATAATTTACTTGTCTTGCTTTACCCTTACCCTTAGCATGCTTCTCCTTGGGAATTTCTTTAGTTAGTTCTCAAATTCCTCATCCTTTTCACTTGAGGATGCACACTTCTCCTCTTCCTCAGATCCAAACCCTAGACCATCCTTAGTTCCAGGAGGAACTTGGAAGTCCAAGATTTTATCCTTGGTGGATTGAGACTTGAGCCACGAATCAATAATCTTTTGGCGATCGTCGATTTGGGTTACCAAGTCATCATTCCCGAAGTTGAAGTGCAAAGAACCTTAGTTTCAAGGATGCGGTTTTGATCAAGAAGAGGAGTCATCTGTTTGATTTGGTCCTTAAGATTAGAAATTTCAGACCTCATCACGCTTTCTCCGTCTTGTATGCATTAAGTTCATCATGAGCTAAGCTTAAGGCTTTCTTAAGATTAGAGAATTGATGGATCACCATTTCAAAGCTCTTCCTCAACATCTTTTCATGTTCCATGGGAGAAACCTCTTCCACCACCTTTTTCAAAATTTTCTTTGGAATAGCTTTTGAAGGTGGAGCAGTTTTAGATGAGAAAATGGGACGTGAATACGAACAATTTCCTATCTTAACGCTAGGAGTAAGTTTGATATCATCATCCAATTTAAAATTTGGAAGTTTTGTAGAAACCTCCTTTTCCTCCATATCATGCAACTCAAATGATTCGAGAATCGAGTCATCGAAGCGTACGCAACTAAGCGGAGGTTAACCTCTTCGGTTTCACCATCACTTCCATCCTCGTAATCGGTTTCAATCCAAGTTGCTAATTCCTTGGAATTCTCTTCCTCCTCAAGAACCATTCCCTTACGATGAGAAAATTTCGAAGGAAAAGTTTTCTTTTTCATATATTCATATTTAGGTGTGGACACTCGGATGCAAAATGGCCAGGTTTCCTACAAAGCTTGTAGCATACCAAGTCACTCTTCTTCTTTGTATCTGCAGCCCTAGAAAATGTTGCAGGAGGTTTGCCTTTTGAAAATGATTTTGTGAAAGGTTTTGAGGATTTTCTAAATTTTTGGAATCTTTTCACAAACATGGCAAAATCATCATCATCCATCTCGATGAGTGATGAGGTTGATATGGAAGGATCGGTGGTTTGATTGGATGTGGATGGTTTCTCTTCATGTTCCACTACGAGACATATAAAGCGATTTGGTTTTCCCTTCTATCTCTTCAATATGATTTAATTTAAGTTCATAGACTCTAAGATTGGCATACAAGTTACTTAATGACCAAGTACCCAATACTTTGGAGTCTTCTAGAGAGGTAGCCTTATTTACCCATCTAGAACCTAAAGCGAGATAGGAAAGTCATATTGATTTCCTTATCGGTTAAAGTTTTACCAAGAGATCTACAAGCATTAACTACCTCAACATAGCGATCGTAGGTTTGACGCAAGGTTTCGTTGGATTTTACGTTGAAGTTGTTGTAGGATCTTTCAACAAAGTGTATAATTTGTTTTCCTTGCACTCTTCGTCACCTTCGAGGTAGCTCTCTATGGCATTCCACATACGCTTGCGGTTTTGAGGTACATCACTTTCGTAGAGTTGATACGGGAGGGTTCCGTAAATGATGAACCTCGCCTTCGTCCAAGGCAACTAATCTTTTCTCTTCATCCGACCACTCATCTTTTGGCTTTTGACCTCTGGAGTTTCGGCATTGGTGGTTGCATCGGTGTTAGCCTTCATAGGGATTAGAGGGCCATTGATCACGCACTCCACCAAAGATTTCATCTATGGTTTCCAAATGAATAAGCATTCGGCACTTCCAGATGTCAAAGTGGTCTTCGTCCAACATTGGAATGTGTGAATAGTTAACGGTAGTCATTGTCTTTGAGGTTGCCATATCGAATCGGCACACAAGCCGTTAAGCTTGAAAAACAAGGTTTTAAAATGTGTAGGCTCGATACCACTTGTTGGTCCCAAAGGTGGCAACAAGGGTGAAAATACAAATAGAGGGGGTGAATAGGCTGTTTAAAATTTTTTGCCCTCTTTTAAAAACTAAACCTCTTGCTTACAAAATCCTCTTGCGTTGATAATAGGCGCAAGTGATAGTGTAAAATGCACGGCGGAATATTTAGAGTTACAAAGCGGTTTTGATAGAGGAGGTTTGTAAAGCGGTTTTAATAAAGTAGTTGGTACGTGAGGTTTACAAACAAGTGAGGTTTTGACAATGTTAACTCCAAACACTATTTCACAATAATGGATATCTAAATAAAGATCAAACAACAGACAAAGATAAATAATTAGTAAGCACAAGAAATATAATTGCAGTAAAGTAAGAACACGCTATTTGGAGTGGTTCAATCGATAAACGATCTACGTCCACTACCAAGATGGTTAGTCTTGGATTTCTAAGAGAGATTTTATATTAAGTATTTGAGAGATTACAAAGTACAATAAAATCTTTACTATGAAGAACAAATCCAAAACTATAACCGGTGTATCTCAAGTGTTTAATCAATGTGATTAGAACAAATGAGGTGTGTGTGTGAGAACAAGATCAAGGCTCTTTAAATGCGTGAGATGTAGAGCTCAATGATTCTTGAATGTGTTAAGGCTTGATTTACTGGGTGGGAATATTTCTTGAAGTATGAAGATGAAGATTCAAAGGACTAAGAATTTAAGGCAGTAGCTTCAACTTCTCATGAACACAAAGAATTTCTCTAATTTTCAAGCAATCTTCAAATGGTGAAGATTAGGGGTATTTATACCCAAGCATCCAAAATGTAGCCGTTGGACACAAATGTTGAAGGACAAGACTTGATGCTTTCCTATTGGTCCACAAAGAACCACTTTTGTCCTTTGAGTACGGTAGTTGCGGATAAAGCCTGATAATGCTCCACCGCAAGCAATGAGGTTTGGACACCTGTCACCTTTTCAAGATCCTTGCGGATCTTCTGACTTTGAATCACGTGACAAGATAAGGTGGTTGACATTTGATATTGCTGATGTGGATTATAATGACAAAGGTGGTTCACTTCAAGTCTCAATCATTGGAGCGGTTCTGGAGTAGGCGGTTTGACAGAAGCGGTTGGTAACTCCAGTGAGGTTGCAAAGTGCGGTTGATAATGAGCTGCAAGGTGCGGTTCATCATAGGGCGGTTGCACTGGAGTAGTTCAAGGGTAGTTTCAAACAAAGGATTTCACCAAGCAAATGCTAAGGGCGGTTTTGCTAGGGCGGTTTGAAAGAAGCGGTTTGAAACTTCTGAACTGCAACTCTCAATTCCAATGAGTCTTGTGCCAGTCTTCAAGCCTAAATTTAACCTAATCTATAAAATGGACTTAACTAAAAAATTGAAGTCTAAGCTTCATTACATAGGGTCCTAAAGTCCTTAAATAGACAGGAGGTTATGGTATCAATCAAATCAAATACAAAATAGGAGGGTTAAAATATGCATACCCAACAGGTTATAACCCCTTATGAAGGCCAACGTGCTTACATTGTAAATTATGTGTCAAGAAATGGTGCTCTAAGGCAGCAACTCTACAAGGAAATAGAGGTTATATATACATCTTCCTTGTTTATTGGCTTTTATTGAATTCATCACAGACAATGCACTAATCAGCTTTTACAGGTTGCAAGTGTAGATTCGTTCCAAGGGAGGGAAAAAGATTACATCATTCTATCTTGTGTGAGGAGTAATGAGCATCAGGGCATTGGATTCCTCATTGATCCACGCAGGCTTAATGTTGCTCTGACCCGTGCTCGCTATGGAATTGTCATCTTAGGAAATCCTATAGTCCTAAGCAAGCAGCCATTGTGGAATGGCTTATTGACTCACTATAAGGTATCCATCCTGTTGTTCCTTATACGTTACTGCAATTTATGATTATTGAGTTTTCCTTGAATTTGTATGACGTACTGGAAATTATAGTAGCTGAAGCTGGTATTTGCCCAGTTTGATGGCTTTTATAGAAATCTAGCTTCTGTGTTATGATCTCAACATTTCCAAATGAAGGCAGCATTCATTTTTTCTTGGCCATCATTTCATACTTTTCAAGTTAAGTTTTGTATGCAATACAGTTGTAACCTTTGCATCCCTTTTTTTGACTTCTGTTTCATCAGGAGCACGAGTGTTTGGTGGAGGGACCATTAAATAATCTTAAGCAGAGTATGGTTCAATTTCAGAAGCCCAAAAAGGTATTTTATTGACTCAAGCAAATATCGCTATGATATTCTGGTATTTTAATGTCTTTCTATAAATACAGAATAATGGTTGGTTTGTCTTTCTTCTTTCATACTACACAGATCTACAATGACCGCAGACTTTTCTTTGGTGGCAGGCCTGGAATTGTTCCTAATGACAGCTTTGGATCTGCTGCCTCATCAAGTACAAAGCATTTTGAGTTTTGAAAAGTTTGGATAAGTAGCAGGTAGTATATAACCACTCCATATGAACATCTGATCTTCAATGTTTTCTTGCATATATAAAAGAATTTGTGAACTTCGAATCTGCATCCATGTTGAAGCTGACACTGCCTCATTTTCTTGGTTTGAAAATTTGAAAATGTTTTGTGCAAGAAATCAAAGTCACCTCCTAAAAAGGTTATAAGTTTGGCCCATTTGCCAATTGGGCTTAGTGTTAGTATTGAAGCTGGTGCATTTTGTAACCATACCAATGAGATGGATGTGTTTTAAAAATCCATCCAAGGGGTATCTCCATGTAGATGCCTCAGTTTGTGTGCACATTTAACCGTAATCCCCAAATTTCACTTTGAGGGAAGGGTTTAATCCCACTTGCATCCATGTACAACATGACACATCTGGTGCAGAATAATATGACAAATTTACACTAAAATGGCTGTCTTAATTACTGGCCTACTTGGTGGCTACTTATCCGGTTGCATTTCATGTGTTAGGTTTGTTGGGGTCGGTGCTCAGCGTGTAAGATCCTTATTTCAAGCAGCAAAAAAGAAGGTTTGTTTCACTGCTACATCATTATGACGTTTATTGGAAATTGGCTGTATCTTTCTCTCCGTTATGTCGTGGTATCAAAACATGCCTGTTAACATTATGATTCGCACAAGAATTTGGCAGTTTGATCAGTTTAGGGGTTTCTTAGGTTTGTGTTGTTGGATTACTTGTCATTTTTGCGACACAGCTCTATGGTTATGACTTCGGTATCAAAACATACCTATTAACATTAGTTTGATGGTTAGAGATTTTGATAGTTCCTGGATTTCTTCAAGTTCTCTCCCTCAACATTAAGTAGTGCATGTTCGGTCTCTTGAATGATTTAGTTCTTACAAAGCACATTTGTGTGCTCGAGACTTGGGTGGGTTCGGAGGCGGAGCTAGAATTTTTATTAAACAGTCAAGATTATTTTGAATATGGAATACTATGATTGAATATGGAATACAAAGTCAAGATTATTTTTAATGCTATAATTGTTTGTTTGCAGGTGATGGATCACGTCTCTTGTAATACATTCGCTATGGAAGAAGACCATTATCTCATCACGCTTTTGTTTGAACAATTGAATATTTAGCTTTTGGTGTTATGATGTCAAGGCTGTATACCTTGCTTAAATTTTTGAATTATTACTTTCTGAATGATGTAATTTATACTTATTTTCTTTGATGACAATGAGAAAAAGTTATCTTTTATATACTTTGTTGCAGTTAGTCAAAATTATGTAGGAATGTGGCATTAAATATGCTTGAGATTTGTATATATTTGTAGCGAATTTCCGGCAGCAATCATATCCGTCAGTTCATTAATACTGTTCAAAAGTGCCGAAAATGTGTGACACTTTTCAAAGTGCCGGAAAATTAAGGCACTTTTTTAAATGCCGAAATTTGAGGCACTTACAAAACTGCCGGAATTTGTGGCACTTAAAAAACTGCCGGAAAATTGTGGCACTTTTAAAAGTGCCGAAAAATTGTGGCATTTCTGAAAGTGCCGGAAATTGTGGCATTTCTGAAAGTGCCGGAAATTGTGGCATTTCTGAAAGTGCCGGAAATTGTGGCACTTTTAAAAGTGTCGGATATTGTGGCACTTTTCAAAGTGCCCAAAAATTGTGGCACTTTTAAGTGCCAGGTATTGCCGACGCGACTTATTATGGCACTTATAAAAGTGTCAGAAAATGTGCCGAAAATAGCTTTTATGGCACTTTTTTCTCATTTGTGGCACTTAAAAAAGTGCCACAAAAACTTGTTTTTGTTGTAGTGAGTCCCAATTTCATAATGCCAGTGTTTGTTTTCATATAGAGTTGGTTTTGGGAGAAACTAGTTTCTCCCAAATATTATAAAAAGTCATGTTTTATTTTAAAAACCGGTTCAAAACGCCGGGTTAGTTTGGTTTAAAATTCATGAGCCGGTTTTTTTTAAGTTAAAAACAAGATTTTTTATAATATTTGGGGGAAACTAGTTTCCCCCAAAATTTTCTGTTTCATATATGCCAGTGTTACTTATTTAAAGTGCTAGTATTTTTTATAATATGTGCCAGTGAGTGTTGCTTGGACTGTGATTGTTACTTTGTTATTTGAAGTGCCAGTGAGTTTGTTTTATAGTGCCAGTGTTATCTTATTTAAATTGCCAGTGAGGAATGTTTGTAGTGCCAATATTAATTTTTGAATGTGCCATTGTTTTTTATGATAAATTCCAGTTAGTGTTGCATGGACAACCAGTATTACTTTTTGAATGTGCCAGTATTTATTTTTGAATGTGCCGGTAGTTATTTTTGAATGTGCCAGTGAGTGTTGCTTGGACTGTATACTTTGTTATTTGAAGTGCCAGTGAGTGTGTTTTAGAGTGCCAGTGTTATCTTATTTGAATTGCCAGTGAGGGATGTTTGTAATGCCAGTATTACTTTTTGAAGGTGCCAGTATTTATTTTTGAATGTGCCAGCGTTTGATATTATATGTGCCAGTGAGTATTGTTTGGAGTGTCAGTGTTACTTTGTTGTTTAAAGTGCCAGTGAGTGATGTTTTGAGTGCCAGTAATTCCAATATATTATGCCAGCACCTGTTTTGTCATTGTTATTATCAATCTAATTTTTTAAAGTCCCAACAAACGTGTTTTCAGATGCCAGCTTTAGTGTTTAAAAGTGCCAGCATCATTGTTTGATATTGCCAGTGTTAGAATTTTCAAACTGACAGTATCAATGTTTCAAGAGTGCCAGTGGTATGCTTTCAAAAGTGCCAGTAACAGTGTTACATATTGCCAGCATCAATTTACAAAGTGCCAGCTTCAATATTACAAATGCCAGCATCAGTTTTACAAAGGGCCAGCTTTATTGTTTGAAATTGCCAGCATCATTGTTTGAAAGTAACAATGTTAGAGTTTTCAAAATGCGAGTTTTAGTGTTACTAACGTTCCAGTGTTAGGGTTTCAAATACGAGTAACAATGTTAGAGTTTTCAAAATGCGAGTAACAATGTGGATATCGAAGAAAACTACAACTGAAAACATGTCGAAAAAGAAGTACAATCCAGTATCATACCTTCATTCCGATGCTTGCTCCTGATTTCTTTGGTTTGGTCCGTCATAATATTCAAAATACGACTGAAAAAAGCTCGAAGAAGATGTAAATCGATAGAAATTGATGATCGCAAATGACGAAAATATTTAAATTCGTTTGAAATTGATGATAAACAACGAAAACTGTTCGAACTCCTTGAAGAACAAGTACGAAAAATCAAAATGAAGAACGCAAATGACGAAATGAAATTGAACCGGACCAGAAAAGTGTGTGTTTGGGTATGTTAATTGAACCGCGACTCAAAAAGACGTTTTTTCTTAATTTTGTAAAAAACGCATTTTTTACAAAATTTTTGCAATCATTTTTTATAAAAATTCGGATGAGATCCAAAAACTCACACATAAATAAAAGTCCAGATTAAATCTCATAAAACCCCAATCGCGCGAAGTTTCGGTACAAAGGGTGATCACACCCTCAGTTTTTCCTTGTTTTTCCCATATTTTTTCCAATTCTAAGTCATAAGTACACTTAGGTATATGAGTGTATTTTATTTTTTTTAATAAAATTTGAAAAATTATGAAAAAATATTTTTATAGCCAACTATAAAAAGTAATTATAGTTTTATACATTTAGATATAGAAAGTATAGGAGAAGAAAATAGGAATTTTTTTTATTCTTTTTAATAAAAGATGAAAAATTATGAAAAAAAAAATACTTAGAAGAAGATTGTTTAATAAAATATGAGTCTTTTTTTTATTTTTTTTAAATAAAAAATTGTGAAAAGAGAATTCCTCTTATACCTAGATGTAAGAATATTTTTACTCTTATATCTTTGGATATAAGAGCAACCAGAGGAATATATGTGAGTGTGAGTTAATGTGAAATTATATATATCACTGAGATATTTATATAACTTTAATATCTCGCCCGGAGTCCTCTGCCCTTAAAATAATTTATTAAGTTTTCAAATTTTGACAAATCAACTATTAAAAATTGAACTCTTTAGCTTCATACTAATAAATCTACAAAGCCGATTAATAAAATATCCTAACGCCTCAACTAACCACAAAACACCATACCAATACACTCACATAGCCGGAACTTGTCTACATACATACATGTAGATTTAACCGTCTCGTAGTTATAGCATTTCACCCCAACGCCACCACCGCTGCAATTAACCAACGCCTTTCCACCATCACCGCCACCGGCCACCCTATAAATATCATCATCCACGACCCCTTCCACATTCTCTCTCACCTCCTCAACTTCGTGATTGGAATCCGCATCATCGTCTTGGGCCATCGGAACAAGTTGAAGCGTGAGCCGGCCGTTAGATCTACGTGCCCGGAGAAAATCAGAATTAGGCGACTTTTCCTCCCTAATAATCAACCGTCCATCACTGGTATAATACCTCTTCATAACCCACGGCAGATGCGACGACGGCACGTTTTCCGTACGCGCCAAACACCGAATCGGCGGTGGATACTCCTTAGTCCACTTCTTAATTATCTCTCTCCCAATCCCCGACCGTTGATCTCTTTTACCGTTGCCGCCACCATCGCCGCCACAACAACCTCCACCTTTAATCAGATCAACACCACTCTCCGTACCAATGTAATCTCCCAAGTCACTTCCATGCATGATGATGTATAGATATATGTAGATGTATGTATTTGTAGAGAGAGAAAGAAGCAGAGATATGCATGGAGATTGAGGGAGGAGTGAGAGAGGGTATATATAGGTGGGGAACGGGTCGGTCCTTCCGGTCCGGGCGGGGTGGTTATCGAGAAAATATTGAAAAGAGGGGAAAGAAATTAAAGATATTTGAAGGATGACAGCTAAGGTCAAGCTAAATTACACTGATTCCTCGCGTCACTGGCGATTGGGTTTATTTTTGGCCATTGGATTTGGAATTTTATTTATGGCTATATTTATCTCATCCAATATTCATTGTTATTTTTCTGTTTTTACTTTAAATTGAATAACAGAAGTATATTTACTTTAGTTCGACACGAGATTGCTTGTATCGATTTTTTATATTATACTCCCTCCGTGTCGGGTCAATGAACACCAAAAAATTGGACACAATAACTAAGAAAAAGGAAAGAATTTTCACTATTCCCTCCACTCATTCTCTTTCCTACATTATTTTAATACTCACAACACCATTATAATTTACTATTCCCTCCACTCATTCTCTCTCCTATTTTACTATTACACTCACAACATTCTTTCCATTTTGTGCAGCCTCCAATCACGCTGGAGATTTAACCCAAAAAGGAAATGTTTCCATTCACCCCGAATTTTAGGAGTATGTGTATTAGGACATTTCTAATGCATGAATTTAAGTTATAGTTATCAAAATTAAATTTTCATTCTTATATGTTTTTACTTTAAGTTGTACTAATAGTTTAAAACGAGATTGTTTGTATCAATTTTGTATATTATATTGTGTATAAGATTCAACCATATATATAAGGACAAAAAAAAAAATTGGTCAATGTATGGTAAATCCTGGGATAAGTGGACTAAGATTAGGATTTCAATTTGGTATATTGAACTATGATACGTTATTGTTCGGATAATAAAGACTAAATTATGATTTGTGAGCATTACTTTTGAAGTAAATCTTTTAGTTCATTTTACCTTGAGTGATAAATACTAGTAGTGAGTAACCCGTCGGTTCTCGATGGGGGATAAAACACTGAGGTAAAAGTTAAATACAAATACAATTTAAAAAATTGATGAGATAATTTTATGTAATATATATTACAACTTGTCAAAAACTTTTTTGTACACAACATTTGTAGTCGTGTCATCTGACTGTTCATGACTATTACATATAAGCACTTTAAGTCATTTTCTTGTAGTTACTCTAGAAAAAGCAACATATAATTGTTCATGACTAAATACTTGTCTTGAAAGAAAAAGGCCAACATACATGAGCGAGCGATTGACCATGACTTTTATTTATCGTCATTGCAAAAGAAACGGTCAGTGGGAATTGTCTCCGTTGAAACCTAATCGAAAATTTTATTCTATCAGAAGGTGACATAACCATCATCGGTATCAACACCTTCTTACCAATATTCTTTCCGGACAACATTACCGCCTCGACAACGTGCTTACCTATATATATATATATATATATATATATATATATATATATATATATATATATATATATATTAAAATAACAGTATGTTTTATGTCAAATAATCAAATAATTAATTGTATAAATGTATAATTATATACTAACAAAATTGATTTGCATACCTAGATTTGAAACGATCAATCTTATACCGTTACACAATTCTGAAGCTTGATCTATACTCCCTCCGTCCCGGACCTTGGTGCCTAGTTTGACTTTTCACGTAAATTAAGGAGAGAGTATTATATTGAAAGTGTTGTGAGTGTGAAATAAAATAGGAGAGAGAATGAGTGGAGGGAATAGTAAATTATAATGGTGTTGTGAGTATTAAAATAATGTAGGAGAGAGAATGAGTGGAGGAAATAGTAAAGATTCCTTTCTATTTTAGGAAATGTGCACGTAGGTTTGGGACACCCAAAATGGAAAGTGTGCACGTAGATATGGGACGGAGGGAGTATTTCGTAACAACATGACGATACATCCAATCTTTAGCTTCAGTATGTGATTAGGTATTTCAGAGCACTTGACGGTGTTTAGGAATTCAGTTGAAAATATATCTTCGGCTGATTGGTTACATTTCTCGTCGTTGCATATGACGTCAAAACTCATGTATTCCACTTCTTTTCCAGGAAAGAGCGACATAACATACTCATTAATACTATCAACAATCTCATTTGTTGGTGCAAGTATAGCCCAATTCTGAAAAAATTCATCAACATCTTTATTCTGCATTAAGTTCGGGTATATGCAATCCACGATAGCTGAGATGGTATTGACAAAATCTCTTATCAATATGTCATCTGGTATTTTGATTTCAACTTCACCATGGTTCTTATCACCTGCATTAATAACCAACATATAATAAATAAATATTAGTAAAAATATGAATTTAAAAGGAAGTAAAAATCAATATTAAAATTGAGAGAAGACCGAAAAATTATGAAGCAGTTTTCACTAATATTAAGACGAATATAGTACATAACTTGCAACAAAGGTAGTAAGACTTTTGAGACAGAGGTAGTAATAACCAACAGATAAAATACGTATCTATATCTTAAAAACAATTGTTACTTATCACATGCACTCCCATCACCAACGGATAATAACCAATTTGCAAACGACCTGATATCCTCAACATCCGAAGAAGACGAACCACCCTACATAAAATATTATATTTTAGTCTTATTATAACTTTTAAAATATAGATACGTATACATAATATTAAACAAAATATATTTGAAAATCACATGTAATCTCATATTTTGTGTTAACCTTAGTACTTTGCATTCATTCCATAGTGTCGATGAACATAGTGAAACATGCACAATATCATTTCTGATACCCATAGGTACGACCGAAAGAATTTGTCTGAAATCTCCTCCAAATACCACAACCTTACCATCAAACGGCTTATCACATAACCGTCCATCAGGGCCACGGATAATATCTCTCAAGCTACGATCAAGTGCCTCAAAGCAGTGTTTATGTGCCATTGGAGATTCGTCCCAAATAATAAGCAATGTTTTTTGAAGTAACTCTGCCTCATCAGAACCTGGCTTAAGTTTGCTACACATGGAAGTCTCATCAAGCTATAAAGATATACCAAATTTAGAATGGGCAGTCCTACCTCCGGGAAGTAATAATAAAAAAATACCACTGGATGCAACTGCAACTACATTCTTCCTCTGCATCCGTAATGCAGCAAATAATGTCTTCCACATAAACGTCTTTCTCGTCCCTCCATAACCATACGGGAAGAATACTCCACCATTTTCACTATCGACAACTGACATGATTTCTTCATATACTCCCTTCTGCTCAACCGTGAGTTGTATATACAACCTGGCGTGCTCAGCCTTCATCTCTTCTATATCATATGGCTAGAATAAGCCCGTGTCCGAGGACACGTTATTTTTTTTATTTTTTTAAGCCCGTGTCCGAGGACACGTTTTTTTTTTTAATTAAATTTTTTTTAAGGGCAAAATGGGAAAGGGACAAAATAGTGAGGGCAAAATGGAAATTTCGGCGATTGAAACTATTCATAGGACATCCCTAATTTATACTATATATGTTTCATCTAAAATAAGCATGTTCTATGCATCCTCAATAGCAGACTCGATCGACTTAGGCATATTTGTAAACTTATGCAGCCTACTTTCATTTTGAGCCAATATCTTTTCAATTTCTGCTAAAGTAAGATTTTTCTTCTGTTCTTCGTTTAGTTTAAATCATGTCACAATTATGAAAAAATGCAATTAAATATATATTCAAGAGTTAATATAATAATAATTAAAGAAATACAAATTATATATATACGTATACTACATATATAAGATAAAACATATAAGGAGTACGAAATAATATATGTCCTTAAATTAAACGTTAAAACTCGGAACTCAATATATTTGACAAAATGCATTATAATTATATAATATCTCTACATGAAAATCAATATGAGGGAAGGATGATACTATTACCGTGAGACGGTGGGAGTACGTTCATTTGTAAATATTAAATAACCAATAAATTTGTTCTTCAACCAATAACAAAACTATATTTTGTAAATAAAATTGATAACAAATTAGTGCGACACGGAGGAAGTACAAATTTAAAAAATGTACTACAATCAACTTTATATCTCAAATATTCGACCAAAGCATAAACATGTATGTAATATTCATATTAGATAATTAATGCGGGAAGGATGGAGTGGTGAATATTTTTGCCATACGGCCTGAGTACACTATTGAAATTAGAATAAATATTCAAAGATATTTTACTTTAATTACGGTTAGAAAAAATAAATTAGAATTGTGTTTTATAAGCATTTGTAATTACATTATATATTAGAGAAAATATATAAATATATGTAATATTAAATGAAAACATATATTAGATTTAAAGATGATAAACTTATTCGGATTATTGTGCAGTTTCCTATAGTTGTATTCCATGTCATCGGAAAGTTCCTCCCAAGCCTTATCACATACCTCGTGCGGCATAGTCATGAAATTAGACAAGCAATAGGACAACAAATAGTCTCCTTAAGGCTACAGACATTTTCCAACCAGCTGCTTATTTTATTGCATCGATATATTCCTTGTCGTCATCTAACAAACCCAAGGCATAGCAAGGTGATTTAAAGTCCTTACAGACAACATGATCAACGATTTTCAAATCTTCAAAATTTTTGCAACCGGCTTTATGATTCAACATAATCCTCAAGTAGTACAATTCCCCACAGCCGACCGGCACATGATATATCCTTCCAATTGCAAATCGACTATCTTTCTTGTGGCGCCATTCACATTTATTTTTTACCCACACAAAATACCTCGAGAATTCACAAAGTATTTCAAATGTCGATTGTCTTATTTATCACGCTATACTCCATCCACTTAACAAACTGGGATTCTTTAACAGTCTCTGCTTTTTCAAGAACATCTTCAATGTAATCCACTTCGTGAAAAGGTATAGTCTGGTCACCCTTCATGTGAAAAGCTAACCGCTCAACTGGGGGAGTTCTATAATGCAAATCAAACCCATATATTCTCCAAATTGCCTCACATGCAGAGACATATCTACAATCAATGAACCTTTCAACATCATCCTCTTCTTGTAATCCAAGAGTTATCCTATCGCTACCCTTGTTAATGTACTTGAACAAATATTTGATAGATATGCTTTGATTACAATACTCGACATTGATATGTGCTATGTACTTCAAAAGCAGATAGGCATTAAACGGAACAACATACCCATTGTGGAGATTACATTCACCCTTCTCAATAGTTGCCCAGTGTCTCTCCGCCTATACACATGGTAACCATTTTCATCTACAATAATTCGCTCATTAAAAGGCTTGGGAAATTGCTTTGAACACCTATTATTTTGCATAGACGGAGATTTTGGATTTGAAGGACCATATGGACCATGCAGCATAAAATCTCTTACTGCCTCGTACAATTCCGGTTCAGCTTCCTCGTCAGGTATCTCACTCAAATAAATTTGTCTACATCTTCAGAATCTCAACTTGATCTTGTGGATTGAAAAAGAAGAATATGTGCAATGAGGAAGACCTCTCTTCTGCCACTCAACCGTGTACACAACTGCGTAGAAACAAAAATAAAATATTTATATCCAAATATACTTAGAATTTATCTAAACACAAAAAATTAATAATATAGAAGTTTAAAAAATATGAGGGAAGATGAAATAAACTATTAATGCGACGTAGGGAATATATTATTACTGGGGGACGGAGGAAATATACTATTACTGCAGGTCAGAGGGAATATACTATTATTACGGAGGGAAAAATATTGCTATTAGTGCCAGACATTGTGAGTACATAAATATGAAAAAGTTAATATAAATAAAAAAATACTACTTGAGGATTATATAAAAGTTTTAAATATACGCGAGATGGAATAAACTACTAATGCATGACATATGGAATATAATATAACTTTGGGACGGCGGAAATATACTAATCCTGCGGGACGGAGGGAATATACTATCATCACCGTCTGGCACTAATATTGCTATTAGTATCCGACGGTGGAAGTATATTCTTATGAAAAAATTAATATAAAAAACAATCTGAGTTGAAGTTTATATAGAAGTTTTAAAAAAAATTGGAACGATGGAATAAACTATTAATGCGGGACGGAGGGAGTATACTATAGAAGTTTATATAGAAGTTTTAAAAAATTCTGTATTCAAAATCATATAATTTGCTTAATATAGTATTTCACTAACCTTTGGAGGAAATCTTTTACTGCAGGAAATGGTGGATTAATGAACACCTGAGTCCAATTCTTCATTGTACCAACGCGTAGTTGATCTAACAAAATGAAATTATACTGATTTTAAAAAATTGTGCTAAAGGTAGCCAAATGTAGCATATATTCATTCCCTAGTAATTAATATTATTTGTAGTAATAGTATTACACGTTATAAAGGTTTAATAGTTTAATATGCCCTTTTTAAAACTTCTATATATTATCAACTCGGTATTGTTTATTGATATTAATTTTTTCATAGAATATACTTCACGTAAAATCGGAATAGCCTAATAGCAATATTCATGCCGGAGTGAATAGTATATTCCCATTTCATCCCTGAATATATTCCTGCCGGCCCATAATTGTAGTATATTTCCCATATGTCCTCCTCCATTAATAGTTTATTCCATCGTATATTTTTAAAACTTCTATATAAACTTCAACTCGAATTGTTTTGCTGATAAGTAATTTTCATAAGAATATACTTCCATCAGTCTGGATAGCTAATAACAATATTAGTGCCAGTGATGATAGTATATTCCCTCGTCCGCCGAGGATTAGTATATTTCCAGCTTTCCCAAAGATATATTATATTTAATACTGTCTGCATTAGTAGTTTATTCCATCTCGCGTATATTTAAAACTTTTATATAATCCTCAAGTAGTATTTTTTTATTGATATTAACTTTTTCATATTTATGTACTCACAATATGCGGCACTAATAGCAATATTTTTCCCTCAGTAATAATAGTATATTCCTCGACTGCGGTAATAGTATATTTCCTCCGTCCCCGGTAATAATATATTTTCTCTGTCCCGTATTAATAGTTTATTCCATCTTCCCGTATATTTTTTAAACTTCTATATTATCAGTTTTTTGTGTTTAGATAAATTCTAAGTATATATATTTGTATATAAATATTTTATTTTTGTTTCTATGCAGTTGTGTACACGGTTGAGTGGCAGAAGAAAGGCATTCCTCATGCACATATTCTTCTTTTTCTCAATCCACAGGATCAAGCTAAAATTGTTGAAAATGTAGACAAATTTATTTCGAAATTTGAAATACGACAAGGAAGGCTGAACCGGAATTCAATATGCGAGCGATAGGGAATTTTATCATGCATGGTCCCATGTGGTCCCTTCAAATGCGAAATCTCCGTGTATGCAAAATAATAGGTGTTCAAAGCAATTTCCCGAAGCCTTTTAATGAGCGAACTATTGTAGATGAAAATGGTTACCATGTGTGTATAGGCGGAGAGACAGGGGCAACTATTGAGAAGGGTGAATGTAATCTCCTGATGGATATGTTGTTTCCGTTTAATGTCTATACGCTTTTTGAAGTACGAGCACGTATCAATGTCGAGTATTGTAATCGGAGCATGGCTATCAAATATTTGTTCGAAGTACATGCTAACAAGAGGTAGCGATAGGATAACTTTCTTGGATTACCCAAGAAGAGGATGAGGTTGAAAGGTTCATTGATTGTAGATATGTCTCTGCATGTGAGGGCGATTTGGAGGATATATGGGTTTGATTTGCATTATAGAACTCCAGCGGTTGAGCGGTTAGCTTTTCACATGAAGGGTGACCGGACTATACCTTTTCACGAAGAGGATTACATTGAAGATGTTCTTGAAAAAACATAGATTGTTAAAGAATCCCGGTTTGTTAAGTGGATGGAGTATAAGCGTGATAATGAAGACGGTCGACATTTGAAATACTTGTGAATTCTCGAGGTATTTTGTGTGGGTAAAAAATAACGTGAATGGCGCGCGAAAAGATAGTCGATTTGCAATTGGAAGGATATATCATGTGCCGGTCGGTTGTGGGAATTGTACTACTTGAGGATTATGTTGAATCATAAAGCAGGTTGCAAAAATTTTGAAGATTTGAGAACCGTTGATCATGTTGTGTAAGGACTTTAAATCGGCTTGCTATGCCTTGGGTTTGTTAGATGACGACAAGGAATATGTCGATGCAATAAAAGAAGCGGCCGTTGGAAAATGTACGTAGCCTTAAGGAGACTATTTGTTGTCATATTCTTTGTCTAATTCCATGACTATGTCGCACGAGGTATGGGATAAGACTTGGGAGGAACTTTCTGATGACATGGAATACAGCTATAGGAAACTGCACAATAATCAGGGTAAGTTTAGCATCTTTAAATCTAATACGAGTATAGGTTTTCATTTAATACTACATATATTTATATATTTTCTCTAATATATAATGTAATTACAAATGCTTATAAACACACAATTCTAATTTTTTTCTAACCGTAATTAAAGTAAAATATATTGGATATTTGTTCTACTTTCAATAGTATTACTCCGGCCATATGGCGAAAATATTCACCACTCCATCCGTCCCGCATTAATTATCTAATATGGATATTACATACATGTTTATGCTTTGGTCGAATATTTGAGATATAAAGTTGATTGTAGTACATTTTTAAATTTGTACTTCCTCACACTAATTTGTTATCAATTTTATTTACAAAATATAGTTTTGTTATTGGTTGGAGAACAAATTTATTGGTTATTTAATATTTATAAATGAACGTACTCCCATTTGTCTCACGGTAATAGTATCATCCTTCCCTCCGCACTAATTTTCATGTAGAGATATTATATAATCATAATGCATTTTGTCAAATATATTGAGTTCCATGTTTTAACGTTTAATTTAAGGACATATATTATTTCGTACTCCCTATATGTTTTATCTTATATATGTAGTATACGTATATATATAATTTGTATTCCTTTAATTATTATTATATTAACTCTTGGATATATATTTAATTGCATTTTTTCATAATTGTGTCAGGATTGAAACTAAACGAAGAACAGAAGAAGAATCTTACTTTAGCAGAAATTGAAAAGATATTGGTTCAAAATGGAAGTAGCCTGCATAAGTTTACAAATATGCCTAAGCTGATCGACTCTGCTATTGAGGATGCACAGAACAGGCTTATTTTAGATGAAACATCATATGATATAGAAGAGATGAAAGTTGAGCACGCCGAGGTTGTATAAGCAAACTCGCGGTGAGCAAAAGGGAGTATATGAAGAAATCATGTCAGCTGTCGATAGTGGAAATGGTGGAGTATTCTTCCTGTATGGTTATGGAGGGACGGGAAAGACGTTTATATGAAAGACATTATGTGCTGCATTACGGATGCAGAGGAAGATTGTAATTGCAATTGCATCAAGTGGTATTTCTTCATTATTACTTCCCGGAGGTAGGACTGCCCATTCTAAATTTGGTATACCTTTACTTGATGAGACTTCCATGTGTAGCAAACTTAAGCCGAGTTACGATGAGGCGAGTTACTTCAAAACATCGCTTATTATTTGGGACGAATCTCGATGGCACATAAACATTGCTTTGAGGCACTTGATCGTAGCTTGAGAGATATTATCCGTGGCCCTGATGGACGGTTATGTGATAAGCCGTTTGGTGGTAAGGTTGTGGTATTTGGAGGAGATTTCAGACAAATTCTTCTGATCGTACCTATGGGTAGCAGAAATGATATTGTGCATGCTTCACTATGTTCAACGACACAATGGAATGAATGCAAAGTACTAAGGTTAACAAAAATATGAGATTCTAGGTGATTTTCAAATACATTTTATTTAACATTATGTATACGTATCTATATTTTAAAAGTTATAATAAGACTAAAATATAATATTTTATGTAGGGTGGTTCGTTTTCTTCGGATGTTGAGGATATTAGGTCGTTTGCAAATTGTTTATTATCGGTTGGTGATGGGACTGCAGGTGATAAGTAACAGTATTTTATACGTTGGTTATTACTACCTCTGTCTCCAGCCTTACTACCTTTGTTGCAATTTATGTACTATATCCATCTTAATATTAGTAAAGCTGCTTCATAATTTTTCGGTCTTCTCTCAATTTTAATATTGATTTTTTACTTCCTTTTAAGTTCATATTTTTACTAATATTTTATTTATTATATGTTGGTTATTATTGCGAGGTGATAAGAACAGCATGGTGAAGTTCTGAAATTCAAAATGCCGGACTTGACATATTGATAAGAGATTACTGTCAATATCGTCCCTCTCTGGTATCATGGATTGCATATCACTAGAACTTAATGCAAAATAAAGATGTTGATGGATTTTTCAGGAATCGGGCTATACTTTTTGCACCAACAAATGAGATTGTTGACGGTATTAATGAGTATGTTTATGTAAGCTGCTCACTTTCCTGGAAAAGAAGTGGAATACATGAGTTACGACGCACGTATGCTCTGACAAGAGGAGGAATTTAACCAATCAGTAGAAGATATATTTTCAAGCGAATTCCTAACACTTGAGTCGAGTGCTCTAGGAATACCTAATCGCATCTTTTTTAGAAGCTAAAGAGATTGGATGCATACGTCGTATGTTATTTGCGAAATATAAAGTCAATTTTGAGAATTGTGACAACAGCACAGGAATTGATCGGTTTACAAATTTAGGTACCGCAAATCAATTTTGTTAGTATATAATTATACATTTATACAGTGGTATTTGATTATTTGACATAAAACATAATGTTATTTTAATATATATATATATATATATATATATAAGCACGTTGTCGAGACGGTAATGTTGTGCGGAAAGAATGTTTGGTAAGAAGGTGTTGATAGAAGATGATTATGTCACCTTACGATCTGACAAAATTCTCGGTTAGATTTCAGCGGAGGCGATTCCCCATTTGTACCGTTTCTTTTCTGAAATTCTGATAAATAAAAGTCGAGAGGTCGATCGGCTACATTACATGTTGGTAGCCTGTACGAGGCTAGGTATTTGAGTTAAGTAGCGATTATATGTTGCACTTTTTCTAGAGTAACTACAAGAAAAGGACTTAAAAATCTTCCGTGTAATAGTCAGTGTTGAACGTTGAGATGTAGCATTCTGAAATGTTTGTGTCTGAAGAAGTTTTAATGACAAGTTGTAATATATTACATAAAAT